>CM053574.1:109228059-109336472 GCA_028646485.1 Cryptoprocta ferox | reverse complement strand
GCTTTTTGAAAAATTTCAGACGTGGATGGTAGGTGTTATAGATTGAATTTAATTTATAGTGAATTGCTTATATTTAGGAATTGCTTATTGTTTTTTAAATCCAAATTCCAAATGCTGCAGAAGAAAAGTTTGGAAAGTAAATTATAGACTATCACAATAATTATCATTATGATTTAATACACCACTGTCTCAAAAAAACAAATATTGGACAGGGAATCAAAAACCCAGATGGGATGGTAAACATCTTTATAGTATAGAATAGAAAGAAATATATACAACCATTTTATGAGCTACTTACATCTAAATGTAGCTATTTTTAATAATTGAAAGGCATTAGGAAGAAGAATAAACTGTCAGTTATCACTCTTTCTGCTATTAATGTCTGAGTTATTAAAATACCAAAAATTCTTGTTCAAGTCCTGAAAATGTAAAGCTGGCCCGGACTGTGGGGGGAAGGAACAAGCAAAAGGAAAAGAAAAGAAAGAAAGAAAGAAAGAAAAAAGAAAGAGAGAGAGAGAGAAAGAAAGAAAGAAAGAAAGAAAGAAAGAAAAAAAGAAAGAAAGAAAATCAAAAACAGTTAAAATAGGGTGAGATTAGGCTGTTTTGTTTGTTTCTTTTAGTTAAATCCTAATAATTTATTAATTCCTTTCTGATTTAAATAAATACAAGTGAGAACTTTTTTATAAATAAAAGTTGTCATAAGTGCTTTAAATTACCTAAAGATTGTAAAAATTCCAGGAATATATTTTGTCAGAGTAAACTGAAAGTGGCCAGCCTTTAGAAATTTGCCCTGTGGATATATTCACAAAAATTCACATGATAATTATGAATAGAATGTGCCATCCATACTGGCAATTGTTCTTAATCAAAGAACAATTTGATTACGACCAAAAAAAAGGAATGTGATTCCATGCACCTAAGTCTTACACAACACTTTAATTCCTCTTATGTACTGTTAAAATAGACTTTAGTACCCCACTTTTCTTGTCTTTTATTTTTCTCTTCCTCATTCTTCCTTCTCTACCTCTTTTTTCCTTCTTATATTGAATTTGTGAATGTAAACTATATTTTTTAGAGGTAAATGCTGTTGCTGTAAATTACAGATATCATGCTTAGTCTGCATTCCAATTAGACAGTTGGTATGTTTCCAATTCCCTTGGTTTCACTGACAAGTCACAATACAATGCAGTGCCTGACTTATTATACATGGCTTTCTGTAAAACTTATTGATTGAATAAATGAGTTCAGGTACATCAAGAAACAGTGGCCCTTTTCCTTGTAAAGCTTTCCCATTGCATTAGAATTCTGCTGCTGCTTTAGTAATTTCCCACAAATTAAGCAGCTTAAGGCAGCACAGATTTATTATCTTAAAGGACTGGAGGCCAGAAGTTCAACACAGGTCTCACTGGACTAACATCAGGTTTTTTAGTTAGGCTGTACTTATTATTGGAGGTTTTAGGAAAGAAAATGCTTCCAGACTCATTCAAGTTGTCCAGTTCCTTGCAGTTGTAAGACCTGCATCCCTGTTTACCAGATGGCTGTCAGTCTGCAGCTGTTCTTCGCTCCTAAAAGTCTCTCTTCTGTTCTTACATGTGGACCTTTTCATCTCAGAGCCAGCAACAGTGCACTGAGTCTTTTCATTCTGCCTCTCTCTTCTGCTTGCAAATGGAAAAGGTTATTTGCTTTTAATAAATCATGTTATTATTTGAACCCACCTGGATAATCTAGAATAATATCCCTATTTTAAGGTCTATAATCTAAATTACATCTTTAAAGTCCTCTTTTGACATCCAAAATAACATATACACAAATTCCTGAAAATTAGGTCATGGACATCCTTGGGATGTTATTACTATGCCAACTATGCCCATATTTTCGTTATTACTCATTTGATTATTTAAGTGACTGATATCAAAAGAGTAGCTCAAATTTGTGTGTTTTAGAATATGTCAAATCAAAATGACCTGTAGAGTCTTGGGAAGAATTTCTTTGCTTCTCAAACATTGCACTTGCCAATAGTTATTACTAAATATTTATCTACCCTGGAGTAATAAAATAAGTGCTTCATAGTCACTACTTAAAGTCACATGAATGTAACTTTTTGACCATCATTTCCTCAATATAGTTTGGTAGGAATAATAGGGGAATGGGATTAACCATGCTCAGGTATCACATTAGTCCACAAACAAGACTTAATATTGATGAGACATGGCATGAACCTTCTTCTGAAAGTTAGATTTCAAGAAATTGTGACTCAACTTGTAAGTAATTAGCAAGATAACTTGTAGTTGGTTGATATGTGATTGTTGCGGTCTATGACTTGGGTTTGCATACATTAAAGTTGATAAATATATTTTTTAAAGAAGAGATTTAATATTAAGATTGTAATTTCAGGAATTTATGTTTAGTAAATTCAACTTTAATAATAACAATATTGACATAGTATGTTGTATTTCAGGAAGTGATTTTCTTTATATTAACAAATATAATTCTTACAACCCTGTAAAATTATTATGGCAAAGTATATAATCTCTATCCAATGACAGATTGAATATGTGGCCATAATTCTAAACTGAATCTTTCAATTTCTTGTTTCAGTTCCTACTTAGATTTCTGTGTTTTTGTGTGTATGTGTGTGTTCGTAAAAAATATTATTCAAATATATAAGAGTATATAAGACTGTGCAATAAGGATGATACAAAATCTTCCTAAAGGCAAAAGGACAGAGTAAATGGATTCTGGAAGACCTGTCCCTACAGTTCTATTTTTCAAATCTCTATCAGGGGTTGGAGGAGGCTAAGAATATGATAGGTAAGATTTTGATTACTTCAACACTTTAGTTACTTAACAGTTTTACCAACATCTGACAATTTAAAAAGTTTTAGTATTTTTTTGAGATATTGAGATGTTCGTTTATTTAATGCCTATATTCACACCCACAAAAATAAAAAACCCAGTTAAAATAATTAAAGTCAATAACACACTCAAGGGCAAACATTTGTCAGTCACTGTATGTCACACTCCTATGTATGAGTTATTGCTTATTTATGCACTGCAGCCTGAGGTAGAATTTCTTTGAATTATAGCTACCCAAACTAAAAAATTCCAATTATTTTTCTTATTGGATCATTCTAAAGAATGAAAGCACAGTCAGATTATAACAAAAAACAAAAAGGTCACGATCTTCTTAGAACATTCCTCTAACATGTAAGTTGGACATCTATTCCAAACCAAAAATCTTTAAACAAGTTTGTTTCAATTTTATATCCTGTTTTATTTTATAAAAATTAATCTCTTGTGCCAGTGAAATCTTTACTTAATTTACAATACATAAATTAACTGTCTTAACATTCTACCAAATATTTGAAATTGAATGTGAGAATTATTTCCTATTGTATATTTGTTTAGTAATTCACAATCTTTGAGATTCTGATTGATATTAAACCTGCACTGCATTATAATTTACTAGATCTTTTCAATAGCAATGAATCGTGACAACTCATAAAATGCTCTACATTGCCTTGTTTATTTCAAGGACATTTCTCTAATAAAGAATAAAATGAAATCGAGTGAAGACAAGCCAAATTTCAAAGAGAATACTATTTAGTTTTGTGAACTGCATTCCTTGAGTGGTGCAAGCAAAATGACTGTCTAGGGTGTGACAAATACAATAAATTAGGAAAGGTGTCTCAGTCTTTAGGATTTCCTACCAAATGGTTTCTTTAATCATTAAATACTGACCTAGTCTAGGAGGGAAGTTAATGAAATCTGGCTGAAAATCTATTGCACTTGACCAACATGGCCTTCACGTCCCCCTCAGATTGACTAAAAACTTTAGACCTGCTTCTTTTTGACTCTTGTCTTCTGACCTCCCTTTTCTTAGAACATTTACTTTAGAAAACCTGTAATTGTCAATCCCTTCTCTGCCCCTTTGGGATGTAAATCTTTTTAAAAAACCTCTTGTCAGTTTTACAACCAAGGGGTGTATTTTTCAAGGACCTGGAAGCCATCCTTTTGAAAAATAAGCTTCATGGAAGGTAGCATCCCTATTCTCCGTTCTCCATAAGAGGACAGGAGCCTAACATTTGGAAGCATCTTAATCCATATTGTAAAACTATCTTCTGTCCTGTCCACCCCCCACTCCAACTCTTAAAATCTCTCCCACTTTTGTTTTGGGGGCAGGTGTGTGTGTGTTCACACTCAGTTCTGCCTTTTTTTCTTATTACCTAGTCTTGAGTAGTTTTCCTTCCCTGTTTAACTTTATCCTGTCCATTTTTTCCTTGACACACTCTAAGACAAAACATAACCATGAATATCAGAAAATGAGGAAGGAAAACTTTCTTTAACTTATAATATATAGCATTGTAATTAGGTATAAAAATATTTTTGGTTCATGTTGAATATTAAGCACATTTTAAATATATGTTTTTGCCTTCCTGTTTACTGAAAATTGCACTAAAATGAAATGTTAAGGTGCAACAAGAAAGAAAATACTAATACAGAGAAGATAGTGACTGGGCCAGAGAGGTGATGTTAGTCAACAATTTGTGAGATAATTCATCAGATTTCATGAAGGGTGTAGATGAAAGAGGAATGTTCAAAATTCCAAAAGTAAGATTCCTGGAATATACTTTGAGCGTGTCTAGAGTATATGACAGTCAATGTGCCCATTAGGACATTGATGGGGCTCAGGACATCGGAATTGCCTATAGAAAACTGAGCCAAGAAGCAGGGCTGGACAGTAAGAGCTCATGGAAGGATGTAAAACCAGGCAACTGTGTCATTCTGTTCTCATATTCTTCGCTCATCTCCAGACAGAACAAAGGCTATTAAGTATGGACTAGCAAAACTGAGATATCTTTTCTCTAAACTGAAAAACAAAACCAACCAACTTGCCTAACAAGCAAGCAATGATACAAGAAGCTCAGTTACACACCAAGGTTCCTGGCAAAAAATTCTTCCCATCCAGACATTTGGAGAATCTGCAGATTTCAAGGGAAAACTGCCTTGTTTCACAGAATTCCCACTCAAAGAAGAATTCTACAAGAAGTTCTTTCCATACAACAGTAAAGAGAAAAATGCAAAACTCCACCAACCCGTTTTTGGAGTGTGAATAGACAGTTGAAGGTCAACAGATATACAAAAAGAACTAACAACATAAAAATTAAAACAATACATAAATAATTACTTTCCTTAAAAATCTATATCACACTCATGGCCCACATATAAAACAAAGCAACTGATAGACTATAGAAGACAGTCCATTATCTATAGTTTCTTGTTTAGTCCTTCTTTGTTATCTGTGTTGCCTTTCATGGAAATCTTGTTTACTTGCTGACAGTAAATATTTTTTAATGGGTTTTTTTCTGGGTGAATTATTTTTTATGGAGTTCTACATACACAAAGTGGTTTAAAAGTCATAAGTTCCTGGGATGAAAACAGGAAAAGCTTCAGGCATGCCCTGATTGGAGGTTGTTTGCATGGGGAGGCTGGAGGCTGGCTAGCTAGATGCAGGACATCTTATATGATGTGTTTGGCGAACATACCTGGCTTTCTTTAGTTGGTCCTGAGTTATAAGGGAGGGGCAAAAATTAGATCAGCTGATAATTATTGGGCAAATTTCAACAGTTTGTGGATGATTGCTACAGAGGCTGCAGTTTAGTTTCCTGGGCTGGTTACTGTAGAGATTGTGTGTGAGAGTTCTAATTTTTTTATTTGATCTGACCGCTGCCCTTTTGTGTAGTCAGTCTCTCAAGTGTTTTAGATGCCCCACAAGCCTGAGTTTTGCAGCTTTGACACCAGTCCCTTTCCCCAAACACACACACACACACACACACACACACACACACACACACACCCCACATACAGTGAGGGCATTAAAGCTCCAGTACAGGAGATAGCCTGCCCATTGGGGTATGCAGTGGGCTGAACAGTTTACTTGTCCTTACTTACTCTGGCTTTGTGTTCCCTCCTCCTCTGCCACCTCTTGTTCCTCCTTCTTCTTTCACTTTGGTATCTAGGGATTTTCATTTACTTTATTTTCTTAATTTTATTTTTTAAAGTTCAGTTGTATAACTAATTTTCTTGTTATATTTCAAGCTGTCTTTCAGTGAGTTTGGAGTAGAAGGACTTTGCATGTTAGCTTGTCCTGCCACTTGAACCAGAGTGTGTATTACATTTATAAAAATAAAAACCAAAAGATGAAGAAACTTAGGAAAAAGAGAATAAAAAAGAGGCAAATCTGACACTGATGTTTAATTTTTAAAAATAGAAAATTTATCATGAAAATTAACGAGGAAGTCTCTGAAGGGCAGTATGAAGCTACAGTCTCTAAGTGTAAGGTATAAAATTGCAATTTATAGGGCTAGCCCTGTGGGGAGAAATATGGTAAAGGACATTCTCTTGGGGGCACTACATACTCAGTTTTGTACTTATTCACCATGGTTATGTGGATCTTTTTGCTCTAAAGTGCTCAGCTTTTACATATTGTCTTCTATGAAATTGCAGTCCTTTCTTTACATCCAACAATTTCATGCTGTCCCCTTAAAAAATCAACTATTTACCATACTTGCCCAAACAAAAATACACTTTTATTCAATAGTGCTCTACTTTTCCCTTTGTCAAACTTACCTTGAAAGGAGAAATGCAAATTAAAAATAAGAGGCTTAGTTCCTCCTGTTGAAAGTAAAGAAAGAGACTCTCCCTTTAGAGCATTACTTTAGGACACTTATAATTTTAAGTGCTTTCTCTCTTTGAAACACATGTAAATATTTTTAGTTGCTAAATAAGCCTCTTGCCAGGACCCAGAAATGGCTTTTTTTAGGAACATAGGAACTATCTCTTTCAAATATAATCATCAAAGAAAATAGAGTCCCTACCTCCCAAATTCTGTGGGAGGCCTGAATCCTAACACAGATAGACTTCTCCCTCCAAGTTGTAGAACTATCTCTTGTCATAAACATATAAGTTCATTTTCCTTCAGTTAAAAACAATTAGTAAACCTAGATAGTCAATCACCATGTAAATCTTGGATGAATATGTTACAAATCGTGCTTTCAGTCTTTTTACTTAGGAACTAATTATTATTTGAGAACACCTGTGTAATAGGTTGTGTCTGCTTGTTTATCTCAAAGGATGAGATTTCTTTCCATTTTTTTAATGCTTTAGTAGCTTGCCTGTGATGCACATCACCTTCTGGTTTAATGTTTATTCAATAATAAAATGGTTTTCTTTCTCTACAACTTTTATGAATAGATGTTCTGGGTTGGCAGCAGATTTTTTAATTTCCCCAAGAACCTCCTATGGAATGGTTAAGATTCTACTTCTGGACAAAAACATTTCTGAATGCACATTATATAAAATTTAGAAGATGTTGCAACTCAATGCAAATGGAGAAATTCTTTTCTGTGGATGTTTTCCTATGGAATGCTAAGCCATTGATCCAAAAGAAGGAATTGGGAAGACCTTTCCTGGTATAAAATTGCAGCCTGAGGAATTTTATACACACACACACACACACACACATATATATGTATATGTGTGTGTGTGTATATATATATATATATATATATACACACATATTGGGAAGACCTTTCCTGGTATAAAATTACAGCCTGAGGAATTTTATATATATATATGTCCATACATATATATTGGGAAGACCTTTCCTGGTATAAAATTGCAGCCTGAGGAATTTTATATAGATATAGATATAGATATAGATATAGATATAGATATAGATATAGATATAGATATGGAGATATATATATATCCATCATGAGTGGCTTGAAATACACACAAGAACAGCCAAAATAATCAAAGTCTCAGTCTTTACTTCTTTGGGAACAACTGGGAATGATGCTAGGTTCATGCACTTCAAAATCCATGAAACTACCAAGGACCATATACCAATAGAGATCCTGTGATAATGAAGTAAAGTGGAGGCAAATAGCAGAGGAAACAAAAGTAGCAAGAGAGAGACTTAGATTCCTAATGACATCCTTGAAATATTTTCGTCTAATTTTTGAGATTTAAGCTGCTCTAATTTGTGCTTATATCATTTGTTAAATAAAAAATCGAAAGAATTCACTTTTGAGATTTAAGCTACTCTAATTTGTGTTTATCTCATTTGTAAAATAAAGATTTGAATGAATTCACATACAGTGGTCTCATATAAAAGGTGTACATCCTGAAATATTGCAAGATTTTATTTATACATTTTCTCCTCTTACAAATATTTATTGAACACCTATCATATGACACATACACTCCTCTAGTACCAGGAATTCATCAGTGAACATATCAGAGAAAAATCCCTGGATTCTGTTCCTATAGGCCTATAAGAGGGTTAGTCAAGAAACTAGATAAGTAATCAAAATGCATGGAGGAGTGCCTGGGTGGCTCAGTCAGTTAAGGGTCTGACTCTTGGCTTTGGCTCAGATGGTGATCTTATGGTTCGTGAGTGCAGAGTGTGCTGACAGTGCAGAGCCTGCTTGGGATTCTTTCTCACACTTCTCTCTGCCCCTCCCCTGCTTGCTCTCTCATAAAAATAAATAAACTAAAAAAAAATGCATGGAAAGAAAGCAAAGGAAACACAATGCTTCATGAAATAAAGAGATGAATAAGGAAGTTGGGGGGAAACTTAGATAAGGAGTTCAGGCAGATCTTGTAGAGAAGGTGACTTTTTATTCAAAGACCTGAAAAAAATAAGAGTATGTCTGGGAAAACACCATCTCAGACAGTAGGAACAGGGGCAGCACTCTGAAATGGGAGTGTGCCTGACGTGTTCTAGAGCACTGACTAGACCAGCACAGCTGCAATGAGGAATGAATGAGTGAGTAGAAGGAGATGAGGTGCTAAGATTGTCTTAGGGAAGCTGAGTGCTCCTCAGAAGGACTTTGACTTTTGCTGTGAATGAAATGGGAAGCCACTTGACAAATCTATCAGCAGATTTGCTGTTCAATTTATATATTGAAATATATTATTCAGATTCTTCATTATATACTCTTTTAATAATAATATATGTGGTTATAGCAACTAACATATTCCCTGTACTTCCTTTGCACTAATTGTTTCCTGGCCAGACAGTTTGGCATTCAGCTCTTTTGACTCAGAGATTGGATGGCCCAAGGGTTTGGACTGGTCAACCCAACTTCTTAATTTTTTTTTCTTTTACATTTATTTATTTTTGAGAGACAGAAAGAGAGACAGAGAGAGAGACAGAGCGTGAACAGAGGAGGGGCAGAGAGAGAAAGAGAATCCGAAGCAGGCTCTGTGCTCTGAGGTAGCAGTCAGCACAGAACCCGACACGAGGCTCGAAACCATGAGCCCTGAGTACATGACCTGAGCCGAAGTCAGATGCTCAACCAAGTGAGCCACCGAGGCGCCCCTGGTCGACACAACTTCTTTTAGCCTTATAGTTAATGTCTTATCCTTTTATAAGGAGAAAATACTATGAGTTAATTCTAGTGACTACAATTAATTTTAAATGTTATAGAAAAAATGTTTGTGACTAGAATAAACTTTGGAAACTTTTCATTCATTTTTTGCTAATCTTTCTTATCTTTGTGACACAAAAACTCTGAAGTCAAAGCACAGAACACTGAAACCCTTAATTGGTAAGGTACGATTAGCCCAGGAGTACCTGGGTGGTTAAGTTGATTAAGCAAGGGATTCTTTTTTTTTTTTTTTAATTTTTTTAAGTTTATTTACTTATGAGAGATTGAGAGATAGAGACAGCATGAGTGGGGAAGGGGCAGAGAGAGAGAGAGGGAGACACAGAACCTGAAGCAGGATCCAGGCTCTGAGCTGTCAGCACAGAGCCCAGATGGGGCTTGAACTCACAAACCATGAGATGGTGACCTGAGAGAAGTCAGATGCTTAACTGACTGAACCATCCAGGCACCCCACAAGGGATTCTTGATTTTGGCTATCATGATCTCAGGGGACATGAGTTTGAGCCCCGCACTGGGCTCTGTGCTGCTGGCCTGGAGACTGCTTGGGATTCTCTCTCTCCCTCTCTCTGTGCCCCTCCCCCACTTGCACTTGCTCTCTCTTAAAATAAATAAATAAACTTAAAAAGAAAAAGATTAACCCAGCAAACTGCTAGCCCTTATTCTTCTGAGGGAGAGAGAGAAACAAAAACATTATGTTAGGTTATTTTGAAGAAATGCTTACTACAATGCAAAAGTTGATTATAGTTTGCTTGTGGTTTTTATATTTAAGCCTTTTAAAAATCAATTACTTTCATTGTAATTTTTCTAGTAACAATTATTTTTAAATTTGTATGTGTAAGTAATGAAAGCCTCAAATATGGTACTTAAGTAAGTTTATCAAAGGATGTCTTATCTGGTGCCTGGAACAGTCAAATCTCCCCTCAATGATATATAGCCTTGTTTTGGACTTTAGAAAGTCAAGTTTAACTTAAAAATATTTGAGTCATGCTTCCTTCTTTCTCTTCCTCAATGTATTGCTCATAATTTCAATCCCTGTTTTCTCTGTTTATAATCTAAATATATTGCAGAGTGCCTATTTTGTTTAAATGTATTAAACCAGTTAAGAAACATTTATTTTAGAGCTGCTCCTAGGCTGAAAAAGTATAATCTAGAGATTATATTTGATTGCTGAAAGGCTGATACAGAACAGATTAGCTAATTATTAATTTCTGCAATGTATATTTTTGTCCTCCCAAAGCTGTTCATTTTGAAGAAAATATGTGGGGAAAAGGAAAAAAAACAAATTAAAAATGCTCTCACAATTGTTTGCTGATTATCCATAGTGAAACTTGACAACTTAAAATGAAAATTGATACCACTAAAAAATGATGTCAGTCATAAATTGATAACAGGGTAAAATCTCATTGTGATAATATCCTATCTTGCCCGACATATTTTTTATTTATATTATTGAATGAAAAAATAGGCCAAACTCTTTTATATGCAGGTCAAAAATAATAACTTTATTATAATGTGGATATATTATGTGCCCATATGAATATATAATATGTTCATATGAATATATAAAAGTCACAAACATATTACAAACAATAAATTTTAAAGTTAATTCTATATAAGTTATTCTCTTGTACCATCTGTCCCATGGAAAGTTCTGAGTAAGAAGCACAAATGGTTAACTTTCCTTGACTGATTTCATCCACAACCCCAACTGGCTAGTGACAGCGTGGTTTCAGGAATTGTATCCAGTTTTAGAGTAGGTATGCCTGAATTGAGTCAGAGGCTAGAAAACTTTTTTTCTTTCAAGGGCCAATTAGTAAATGTTTTAAACTTCCCTAGCCAGGTGACAAAATGAAGGGTATTTTACAAGTATTTATATAACCGGGAAGAAAAAAATTTCCACATATTTTATATCACCAAATATGAAAACCTTATTTATGAGCACTGAAATTTGAATTCCCCATACTTTTCATGGTCAAAAATATTCTTTGTTTAATTTTTTTGAAACGTTTTAAAATGCAAAAATAATTCTTAGTTCCTAGAGAGTACAACAGCAGGACCAGCTTTGACCTAGGGATGGAGTTAAAGGAACTTTAAACGCCCACCCCTCTCCACCCTGGCTTCTTGGTTGCTGAGTGCCTCAGGAATTCAGGCTTTAATTATTTTAAATCCCATTCAAATATATAGACTTCCTGTTCACTTCTTATTGTAGTCATAGTAGTGACTACTTGTTCACTATTTGGGTATTTTTTTCATTTTGAATTATCATGGCCAAAATATTAATTCTCATTACATGCATAAAGATAAATTTCCAGTTACAGACACATAATACACTATGGTTTATCTTAGTAACACTACATGTGAATCTTCTGCTTGTTCTTTTCACTCTAGACCAACATATAATCTACCCCCCCTTCTATCTCTCTTTCTCCCAGCAACTTCCTTGACTTGTTACACATACTATATATTTATCTTTGTGCTTTTTGAAAAAAGAAAGTCCCTCCCTTTAAAGTGGAACTTGTCATTATATAAGGTAAATTAAAGAGTAAAATTATATGTCCACAGAACACTGAGTAGATGATGAAATGACAACTTTGTGATGAAACTACAGAAATTACAGCCATAGTTTCTCTCTGAACTCTTGAAAAATTAAAAAAAAAAATAGGAGCAAATACTGCAGTTCCCCACTAGACCCTCAAGCAACTATATTAGAAGTGCTTGCTAGTACAACAACTAGATGTGGACAGAATGAGGGAGAAGGGAATTGAGACTTGAATGGAGAGGAGTAGTAGGTGAGTCGGGGAATCTGATAACAGAAAGAGGGGAACAGATTATTTACATACTAATTTGCTGCAGATTGCTTCATAAAGTAATTGTTTTGGAAGGAGAGCTATTTTTATAAATAAGTTTTAAATAGAGAAGCAAAGATCTTCTTATAGGTGTCTATATATTAAGAAGGCTGATTGTTCATAATTTTTCTGAGTTCATTATCTAAATTGCTACCTTTGTTTTACATCCAAGCTGGATGTTAAATACAGAAACTCAGGTTAATAGTCAGTGGTGATTAGAAACATCAAAAGGGATGTATCACGGGAATAGAACTGGGAAAACTTTGACCATCAGAGAAGTCGCATTCAGAGATGAACCTGAAATCCCTCAAATAAGGTAACTTGGGTTAGGGAATCTGGTTCAAAGTTGAGCATGCTGTGTGACCGTGGGAAAGTCAGCAACCTTTTATAGGACTTAATTTATGCATCTCTGAAGTAATGGACTTGTTTAGAGAATAATTGAGATAATTTATGTGTATACAGTTCCCACACACTACCCACTTATTTATTCAATACGTGTTCATTGTATACTTAGAGATGTCCTAACTACTAAGTGCTCACAGTTTCTGAATTTTAGAAAAACCAAACCAGTATCAAGAAAAAATAGGCACTGATAATAAGGAATCCATTTTCTTTCACAACCATGGTTGGAATTAGCAGACATGTTTAAGCATACAGACAACCTCCTGTAAAAGTCACTCCCCCTTAATAACAATGGGAGTTTTATAAAATGATTACAAATAAAGCCACATATTTTTATTAAAATTGAAATTAACTCTGATTTTAAATTGCAACAAATGCCTAACATAAGAAGAAATCCAGATGAGGACAATAATTATAAACTAACTTCTGTGTGTCTTTTAGATTTGAAAACAATAGTTATTTCTACTTGATTAAAATGTGCCATAGGCAGGGGCAAAATGTCCTCTAATTAGGGAAATCCAATGACCTTCATACATTCTAATAATCAAAATGTTTTTAGGTCTTTATTTGAAAATTAGTTTCTAGGGCACCTGGGTGGCTCAGTCGGTTGAGTATCCGACTTCAGTTCAGGTCATGATCTCATGGTTTGTGGGTTTGAGCCCCACGTTGGGCTCTGTGATGATACCTCAGAGCCTGGAGCCTACTTTGGTTTCTGTGTCCCCCTCTCTCTCACTGCCCCTTCCCTACTCGTGCCTCTCTCTCTCTCTCTCTCTCTCTCTCTCAAAAATAACTCTCTCTCTCTCTCAAAAATAAATAAACATTAAAACAAACAAAAACAAATGTTTTTGAAAATTAGTTTATAGTCAATAATGCTGTTATCAAATTTTTATGGTCAATATATGTGTTCACTCAATTGATGTGTGTGCATGACACACTGTTATACAATGATTCTTTTAAAATGTATGGTAGATTTTCTTAATAATTTCCTGCCATTGTCATTCACACCTTTCAGCAGTCATCACTATCATGCAACATCAACATGCTTCCTAGGTTATTCTTCAATACCCACTTATATAATTTAAGGTTCATTAAGTTCACAATATGACATTTTATAGCCTTACCTGCAGAAAGTCTTATTTTTAATTACAAACTATTTTGACAACTTAAGGGAAATATAATTTACTCTTTGGAGAAAAAAGTTAGACAACTTTTACTGAGAGAGAGAGACAAGTCAGTGTAATGCTTCGTTGTACAATTCATTGCCATATTTGGGACATGTTTGGAAAATATGAAGACCTAAGTGCAACATTTTGTTTACATTTCAAACCTGATTTAATATAAAAACACATGTGTGAAATGTAAGAATGAATAATATTTTATCATTTGCATGTTTTTGTTTATATTATGTAAAAGCAACTTTTGGCAATTTAATATTACAAATTCCAACGTAGCCACTATAGCTTTCTCGACATTAAGTAAGAGAGTGGTCAATAAGGCAAGAATAATTCTAAGAAACTTTGACAGTTGCGATTCCTACATCTACAAATGTTAATAACTCTTTTCCTGAGAGTAGATTAATGTTCCTACAGAGTGTGTGCTACTGATGGAATCACAGAATTGACTTTGGCAGTTAGATGTGTTATCTCTGATTTTGATGGTTTGTGCCAAAAAACATTAAGTATTGGAAAGATGTTGTTAAAAAGTAAATTGTAACATGTCTATCTGCAAAAGCTATTAAAAGTATAGAAATACTGGGGCGCCTGGATGGCTCAGTCAGTTAAGCGTTTGACTTTGGCTCAGGTCATGATCTCACAGTTCAGTTTGTGAGTTTGAGCCCCACTTTGGGCTCTGGGCTGACAGCTCAGAGCCTGGAGCCTGCTTCAATTCTGTGTCTCCCCCTCTCTGCTCTTCTCCTACCCACACTCTCTCTTTTTCTCTCTCTCAAAAATAGATAAACATTCAAAATAATTTTTAAAAAGTGTAGAAAGGCCTGTATGTTAAGATGTTAGAGATGTTTGATATTGATCTTTGGAAAGACAATAAGTAAATAAATTTATAATTTATTTGAAAGAATTTTCTATAATGCTAGTTTTTTTCATGATATTCAAATATATCAATTCAAAGTTTTCTTGACATATATACTCAGATTATAGAGCAAAAAAAGACAATGTATAACAAAATCATTTATATTTAAAATAGATTTATCTTTTTATTCTGCATAGTTATGTTTAAAAACTACTTGAAATTATCTGGCTATTCTTAGGTCATACTTGGCACTGGTTTTAAATTATGATATAAGAGGTTCTGGGTCACTAGAGCAGGAACAGTCACTTTAGAAGAAAAGAAAAAAATGATTGAAGGGGCAGGGGTAATAGAAGTATGTATTTTGGCAGAAAATCTTGACATTAATAGAACTGAGCTATGTACTTATAAAGATAGCATTCAGTAAGAAAAGCGCAGTGTTAGCTCAAACCAGTTAGAAATATTAGAAATATTGGCAGGGACAATTGTGTGAAAAAGACACATTACCTTTTAAAGAAGATTTAGAGTAACTATGTAAAAGTTTGTGTGAATTGGGACAAATTCCTAAGCATAATGAGAATAAAATGAACAAGAGGTTTATCCTTATTTCAAAAGTACATAAGTCTCTCTATTAATTTTGTGTCATACTAAGAGTAGACAATTTACCTGTTTAAAGTAGGATATTAGCTGATGCTTATGACCCATGTGACCTTGAAGAAGTTGGTTAATCTTGCTTCCTTAAGCTTCCTCTCAAGTGAGGATTATATGAGATTATATAAACCTGCAGCCTAGAACAACATGTACTCAATGAATTAAAATCATTATTTTTATTGGAGAATGGAGTTTATTCAAATATTCTGGCTAACTGGGAAATATCACATATGCCATGCACAGGATTCATTTTTATATAATTTTTTAATGTTCATTTAATTTTGAGAGAGAGAGAGAGAGAGAGAGAGCAAGCATGAGCAGGGAAGGAAGGGGAGGGGCAGAGAAAGAAGGAGATGCAAAATCTGAAGCAGGCTCCAGGCTCTGAGCTGTCAGCACAGAACCCAACACAAGGCTTGAACCCATGAACCGTGAGATTATGACCTGAGAAGTCTGACGCTTAACAGACTGAGCCACCCAGGAGTCTCTCATTTTTAACACAGTATAGATTTGAATGAGAAGTCACAAAATAATTTAGAAAAGAAACACACTTAAAATTAAATATTTCAATTCAAAATACCATTATTAATATAAATTATCCTTTTACTCTAGAGATTTAGATGTCTCGTTTAATCATCTTTATAGTTTATTTGAGAGTTAATAGTCTTTGTCCATGTCTAATAAATTTTTAAATTCTTCCATGACATAATCTGTCTTTGAAAACATGTCAATTTGATCAATATATGCCCTTAACTTTTTTTTTGCATATTATTTTGCAATCTAGTTAATAAGTAGGATTTACAGATGCCTTTTCTATTTCCTGTACTTATTAGAATTCCGGCCAGAATGTTAGATGCTTGTAGTGAGGCACCGAGTCTACATAATATTTTTTGTACATTCAATGACATGACACATTTTTGAAATATAAATGTTTAATGAATAATTGACAATCCATTATTGTTTGAAACACACATAAATGTTCATATGTATATGTACAGATGTGTATACACAAATATTTTCAAATCGTGATCAAATCAAGATTAATGTGAAGACAAATTTTGCCTTTCTAATGCCATTTTTTAAAAAAATTTAATGTTTGTTAACTTTTGAGAGAAAGACAGAGAAAGAGAGACAGAGGCGTGAGTGTGGGAGGGGCAGAGAGAGGGAGACACAGAATCCAAAGCAGGCTCCAGGCTCCGAGCTGTCAGCACAGATCCCGATGCGGGGCTTGACTCACAGACCATGAGATCATGACCTGAGCTGAAGTCAGATGCTTAACATAGGTGCCCCTCTATGCCATTTTTTAATTGGTAGCAGGCTTTAACTTTCCTGTTTGCCCTTGAGAAGTATGAAATTGCTAGGGATGTTTCTGGGGACTGGGGGTGGGTGGGTAATGCATACAGAGAATCAGGTTATTAGGGATCTGGAGCTTGTTCCAAGTTTGTTAAATATTGGATATGGATGCCAGCAGGAAAGGCTGTTGGGATCTTTACTTCAAACTTCTGGAAGGGCATTTTTAAAGAATATGAGATTTCTGTATATTAATTTTGCATCCTGTGATATTACTGAAGTCATTTATCAATTCTAGTAGTTTTTTTGAGGGAGTCATTAGTGCTTTCTATATATAGTATCATGTCATCTGCAAAGAGAAACAGTTTTATTCTTCCTTATTAGTTTGGATGAATTTTATTCTTTTTCCTGTCTGATTGCTGCAGCTAGGACTTTCAGTACTATGTTGAATAAAATTGTTGAGAGTAGACATCCTTGTCTTGTCTCTGATTTTAGAGGAAAATTTCTCAGTGTTTCACCCTTGAATATGATGTTAGCTGTAAAACATGTTAACATGTTAGCTGATGTTAGTTGAATATGAATTTTTCATAGATGGCCTTTATTATATTGAGTATGTTCTCTCCTAACCTACTTTGTTGAGAGTTTTTATCATGAATGGATGTTGTACTTTGTCAAATGAATTTTCTGCATCTATTGAGATGATTTTATGGTTTTTATCCTTTTCCTTATTCATGTGATGTATCACATGGATTGATTTGCAAATATTTCAACCACTCTCTTGCATCCCTGGAAGAAGTCCCACTTGATAGTGATGGATTTTTTTTAATGCATTGTTGAAATTGGTTTACTAATATTTTGTTGAAGATTTTTGCATCTATGTTCATCAGAGATACTGGCCTGTTGTATATAACCCTATCTTTGTTGAAGCATTATTTACAAACCCAAGATACAGAAGCAACCCGGTGTCTATCAATAGAAGAAGGGATAAAAAAGATATATATACACATATAAAATGGAACATTACTTAGCCATGAAAAAGAATGAGATCTTGCTGTTTGCAACAACATGGATGGACCTAGAGGGTATAATGCTAAGCGAAATGTCTCAGAAACAGACAAATATGATTTCACTCATATGTGTAATTTAAGAAATAAAACAAAGACCAAAAAAAAGACCAAAAAAGCTCTTAAATACAGTGAACAAACTGCCAGTCACTGCCAGAGGGGAGCTGAATAGGTGGATGGGTTTGAAATAGATAAAGAGGATTAAGAAGTACAAACTTTCAGTTGCAAAATAAATAAATCACAAAGATAGAAAGTACAGCATAGAGAATATAATCAACAAAATTGTAACAATGTTGTTTGGTGGCAGATGGTGATTACACTCGTCATGGTGAGCACTGAGTAATGTACAGAAGTGTTGAATCATTATGTTGTACAACTGAAACTAATATAACACTGTGCATTTATTATACTTCAATTGAAAAAAAAAAAAGAAATGAGAATTTATTCTGAGCCAAGAAAGAGTGCAACAGAAGGGCAAGATCCAAATGATAACCAGGGAAAAGGAAAAGAGCACTGATAGTTCTCATTTAGAATGGAGAATAAAATATCATGGCAGGGAAACCAACCGAAGTGAATAGTCTAAAAACTGAGGGTAAGAGCAGGGGACAGATATATATAGTCCTTTAAATCAAAATTTATTTTCTGATTTTAGTAAAGGAAACAACAGTAAAGAAAAATATGGTTCTTACCTAAGAACTCCAGAAGAAGCAGTTGAAGATATAAATACCCAGTTCCCTGAATACATGTGTGGCACATCAAAATTCATAACCAAGCACTTGTAAATAGATCATCTTATCAAGAGTTACAAAGTTAATATTCAAAAGTTTTTTTTATCAAAATGACTCTGTTTCCTAATGTTGCCATAATCAGAATTTGAAATTTATTATTCCTTGAAAAACTTCTTATAGTCCTTTCTAGTGAAATTATGCTGTATATGTCTTTAAAAAGTCAAAGTAAACACCTTAATTATGAAATTGGCGGATAGGTCTGTCTGTATGCTCTGTTTAGCCAGATGCTCTAGAATAATTTTTTTTTCATTTACTTTCTACAAGTTTAATATGGAAATAGTATATGCCATTTAATATATCTTCAGTTTTAATTCAAATTCTCATCTCCAGGTGGCCTACTTAGGAGCGCTGCTACATTTTTAATTACCATAACAGCATTAGTTATCATTCAAATTTTTTTTTTATTTTTATTCAGATGGAAAATAAAATTCTTCTAAAACCTTTTTAAATGATAGCATTTGGTTGGTGTTTATCATCCTTTATATATATATAAAGATCAATCCACCATTTGGAGTTACTCTCCTTACTTTGATATCTTCTCTTCTTTAGCTCATCAATAAAGAATGGTGGGGGTTTTTATAATATTAATAGGGTTTGACTGAGCACAGTTATAATTTACCCTTTTTTTTTCTTTTTGTATATCTAATTAGTGGAGGAAATATTATTGGCTTTAAGCATGAATTCAAAGTTGGCTATTACTATTTTTCTCTCTAGCTTAAAGCACTTATTTTTTTTAATTTTTTAATTTATTTTTAAAGAGAGGGAGAGAGAGCACAAGCTGGGGAGGAGCAGAGAGGGAGACACAGAACCTGAAGCAGGCTCTAGGCTCTGAACTGTTAGCCCAGAGCCCCACACAGGGCTTGAATCCATGGACCTCGAGATCATGACCTGGGCCAAAGTGGGACTCTCAACTGACTAAGCCACCCAGGCACCCCTTAAAGCACTTATTTTGAAATGGGCTTTTTTTCAATGACTTTTTTTTTATTTAACTGTTAAAGTCCTCAGACAGGTATTATTTATTAATATTTCTCAATATTTTATTGAATACCTATTATTATCTTAGATGGCTAAGAACCCAGTAGATAAAATTTCAGGTAAGTTTTTTAATGAAAACCTAACAAACTCATACACTTGATTTAATCAAGATATTTCTCTAAGATAAGTGCTTATTGAAATAGTTAACTGGGAAAAGCATCACTAAATGTCTATGAGGATTGCTTTGTTGTCAGTTTTCTGGAAAACTTGAACTCAATCAAGTTTAATTCAAATCACAACAAATCTAGACTATTTGGATATATCATAATAGATCATATTGAACCGGTGATTTCTTGACAGGAAATCACTTGTAAATCATTTGTGTGGACTTCTTAATATATCAGTATATATAGTCTATCTACAGCTTCTAATAAAAGTGTAACAGCTTATCTAGATTTATTTTGCTAAAAGAATGAGAATTTTTCTAAGCTTAATCAGTGAATATAATTAGTTGGTAGCCAGACTGTTTGATTACCATTTTTTTCAGTGTTACACACATTTATCTATTTCTAAAAGAGGACTGAAAAATGTTCACTTAAGTTAGTGATATCAACATGCCCATCCTTTTATATTTCAAATCTAAAAGTAGTCCAGAAATTTCACACTTCAGTAGATGTATGCATTCTCTATTTTATTTAATCAATGTTTTTGAGGGTGTGCTGTGTCTTAGAAACTATTTTTAAGTATTAAGGTCCATACAAATAAGATGTTTTTAAATGGTTCCATCACTTCCCTAAAAGAATTCATAGCTTAGTACAGTGCTCTTCAAACTTGATATTGACATTATCAGACTACCGGTGCCTGGATTCCATTACCAGTGCCCAGAATTCTGATATAATTGATATGGATATGGTCTAAACAAGCTTTTTAAAATCTCCAGATGTTTCTAATGTGCAGGTAAGATTGAGAATGAAAGCTATATAACCAATACAGGGCTCTAATGGAAGTCATTACAATGAAGAACTTGACAATTTCTCCTAGGAATATTGAAAAGGACTTCACCTAAGAGGTTGCATTGAATCTTGAAGGAGAAGTGGTCACCACTAGACAGCTTGCAAAGTACTACTGAAAGAATATTTCATGAGAGAAAGGAGTAAGGGCATTAAAGAGGATGCTGTGCCAAGTGTACTCGAACACACTGTACTTGAACAGAGGGAAAACGTGAAGCTGGAAAATTAGGTTGAAACTGGATAATGGAGTTATATCTGAGTACCCTATCAGTAAATGGCCTATCATATTTTATTTTTATATTTTCTTTTTCTAGTTTGTCATATTGATAATAGCTTGTCATGATTATATATTTATTTGCTTTTAATAATGGAAAGTATGATACCAAGTGGATTGGGGAGACACTGTGAGAACAATTATCTTACCTAAAGGAGGGGCTAATTGCCTGAATATGGTCAGTAACAGAAAACACAATATTAATTGGTTTAGTAACAAAACATTCATGGAATAATTCTTTGTTTGGTGAGTAAAACCAACCAGTGAATAAAAGTAATATTTTCTAGTAGGAACTACTGTGTAAAGGGAGAGAGAGATTCCTTTAGTGCTGCGTCCAGAATTCTATGTGAGTTCCTAACAGGTGCATGACGTTTTAAACTCTCTAAAATGATTCAGAGCTACCGGATGACATAAACGATAGTGGAAATATAATAGCCAATATTTATTTAGTGTTTGCTTACATTCTTAAGCTCTTACATGTTATGTTATTTTGTTTGTTGTCAGATCCATTCCCTGTCCTTTCTTGCTCTGCATTAAGGAGAATGCCCCAGAAAATTACTTTAACCAGGCTCTTTTGCCAACTGGTTTCTAGTTAGATTCAGACAAGGGAGTCTTTGGAGGGAGATTGAAGGACAAGAAGTAAAGAAAAATCAGTGTCTCTCTCCTCTTTTTCTCTTGCTGATCTGTCAAGGTCTCTGTCTAGGGCAAGGCCAGCTGCAGGTTTCCAAGTTCCTGCCTGAGGGACCACTCCTGACTTAGGAGAGAGATTTTCTTTTCTCTGATAATCTATGGGTTATCTTACCATCTTGTTTATACCATCAACTCTTACAACACTTTTGTAATCAGTGCTGGATCTTTAATTCCTCTGTTGTTCTACTTGGGTTAGTTTTTATTTTCTTTCTAGAACTTCAACCAATACATATACAGGTTAAGGGATTTGATTCTCAAAACAACTTTACCTAGTAGGTGCTATTTTATTCCCACTAGTAGATGAATAAATGAGGTATAGAATGGTTAAGTAACTTGCCCAAGGTCACACCACTAGTAACAGAGCTAATAATAGAACCCAGGTTGTCTGGTTCCAAGTTCTGTGCTTTTCACTATTATTCTAATAGCTTCTAAACTTTGTTTACTGAGACCTACATAAAGAAATAGATTTAATGTCCCACACCAGAATCACTGAACCAACCCTATACAAATACTTTTGAAATAAGAATTTAACTAAAGGTTATGTTTTTATATGTATAAGTCATTGTAAATAATACTAGATGCTGTAAAAACAACTAAATTCTATAACCCAGGAAAGGTTTATGGGTTTTTTTTTTCCACTTTCATTTTTCTGATCCAAGTGGTCAATTAGGAGCCTAGTAGCTGAACATCTCCTATGACTTTTAGGTCCTTCACCGGAACTTTCTAGTCAACCCAGGATCAAACAAAGACTACAGTATAATGGCATGCACATTTTCTTAAACTTTACTTGCAGAAACAAATGTTTCTGCTCACACTCCAGTGGCCAGAATGTATTTCATTACACCTAAATACAAAGGGTTTTGGGTTTATAATCTACTTGGGTGCTCAGTTTGAGAAATGAAAGAGATTTGAGGCATTTACATATTGTTTATTTTTAATGTTTATTTATTTTTGAGAGAGAGAGAGAGAAAGAGTGGGGTAGGGGCAGAGAGAGATGGAGACATAGAATCCAAAGCAGGCTCCAGGCTCCAAGATGTCAGCACAGAGCCCCATACAGGGCTCGAACCCACGAACGTGAGATCATGACCTGAGCCAAAGTTGGACACTTAACCGGCTGAGCCGTCCAGGCTCCCCTACGTATTGTTTCTGACAGAGTGGGCCCTGTTGATAACCTGTGGGGATTAAAGAGCGCCACAAGTACGGGGTGCATGGGTGGCTCAGTCGGTTAAGCTTCCGACTTGGGCTCAGGTCATAATCTTGTGGTTCCTGACTTTGAGCCCTTCATCGGGCTCTGAGCTATCAGCACTGAGCCTGGAGCCTGCTTTGAGTTTTGTGTCTTCCTCCTTCTCTGTCCCTCCTCTGCTCACGCTCTGTCTCTGTCTGTCTGTCTCTCTCAAAAATAAACAAACATAAAAAAAAAAAATGCCACAAGTTCTTTGCCACTTTTCTAATGAAGAAAAGGAGTATATTCTCCCACCCCATTTAAAATTTTTTTTAAATGTTTATTTATTTTTGAGACAGAGAGTGACAGAATGCAAGCAAGGGAGGGGCAGAGAGAGAGGGAGACACAGAATCCGAAACAGACTCCAGGCTCTGAACTGTCAGCACAGAATCCGATGCGGGGCCCAAACCCACGAACCCGGAGATCATGAGCTGAGCCTAAGTCGGTCGCTTAATCCACTGAGCCACCCAGGCGCCCCATCCTCCACCCCATTTTTGCATCTAGCTGGACTTACTGTTTGCTTTGTCTAATAGAATGTGGGAGAAGTAGGGGCGCCTGGGCGGCTCAGTCTGAGCTTCGGCCTGAGCGTCTGACTTCGGCTCAGATCATCATCTTAGGTTTCGTGGGTTGGAGCCCCCGTGTCAGGCTCTGTGCTGACAGCTAGCTCAGAGCCTGGAGGCTGTCTTAGGATTCTGTGTCTACCTCTCTCTCTGACCCTCCCATGCTCATGCTGTCTCTCTCCCTCAAAAATAAAAAAATAAAAAATAAATTTAAAAAAAAAGAATGTGGGAGAAGTGATCCTTACATTCTTTAAGGAGCTATAAGGATATCTAGCATATTCTTTTGGAGAAAGAGATCGCCTAGAGAACCCATGGAAAATAAGTTACCTTTAACATGTGAAGCCCCAGCCTACAGTCCCCAAGACCCCAGACATATTAGAAACCACCTGATACAACTGAGTTGATGACTCTAATCGACACTATCTAGAACAGAGGAACTACCTGTTCAACCCACAGAATGATAATAAATAATAAGTTGTTGCTATTAAGCCATAAGATTTAGAGATGGTCTTCTATGAAACAATGGAAAACTGAAACATCACCAAATATGGATTTCACTTTTTCTCACACACATAGAAGAGATTCACAGCCTCCTCAAGGGCAAAAAAATCCATCCAATCAGTTTCTTCTGATAAAGGTCTATGATCTCCAGATAATACAGAATACTCTCTATCTTGTCTATACATGGCTCTTTGTGGTTCACCATTGCTCTCCAAGGCCCTAGATCTGCCGTGAGTTTAGTGATCGTGTGTGCTATGTTATTTTCCATTCTATTCTATCATAGTCTATTAAATTTTATTTTATTAAAACTGCAGGTCACATGACCCACTAAATTGATTTCATGACCCGCTAATATTAGATCATAAAGCACAGCTTGAAAAACACTGCATAGCACTACACTGCCTCTCATAAAACTGATGAGTTAAGTTTTGTGTGTGTCTGGGAAGGACAAGTAAAGAGCAAGGTTACAGAATGATTTTAAGTAGGGGAATGACACGAACAGATTTTCATTTCAGAATAATTACTCCAGCAACCCTATGGAGAATTGATTGGAAAGAAACAGGATTCATAGACGCTTTCTCAGGAAAGGGTCAACCAAGATATTTAGGAGCTAAGTTTCATGAGACCGAGGGAAATGGCATAGATGTGGATGATTTCATAATTCTGAAGTCGTTTTTGTACATGTGCTATTTACCAGGGAGAAGAAGGCAAGTGTATGTCTTCTCTTATCAAAGGGAATGAAGAAATACAGCACATTCTATTTAGATGTGTTTTTATGAGAGGACATAGGCTATTTCTTACAATTTTTCTGAAGCACCTCTATAGGCAATGGAGGCCTATAAAGATAATTGATAAAGGAATGTTGATAATATATATGAAATAAAAATAAGCAAAAATGGTAAACAGTCAAGTATATTTTGATGTTGAAAGCAAAGCATTAAACAAATGTGTGGTGTGGTGTGTTGTGCTGTGTGTGTGTGTGTGTGTGTGTGAGTGGAAAATCTGCGTATGCCTATATAGTAGCTTTTCTAAAAGAAAACTAAACATCAAAGCCTTTCAGGTGTTTGTTTTTCTAGGCTATCTTTTTAGGAGCAAAAACCAAACGAAACAAATCTCTTCGATTCTGGGGGAATTAGATAGACTTGGTGCAGTCTCCTTCACTTCCACCAAATACTCTTCTATTCAGTGCAAATTAATTTTCCTACTTTTGACTTGGGAGAAAAAACACATGGTCACCAAAGAATTATGAAATATTCCACTTACAGTATAGTGTTTTAAGGAAAGTGTGATACGCAGGCACATATATTTTCTAAAGATTTTTAGCAAGGATACATTTCCTTAATATCCTTTAATGAAATAATCGCACCATTGGAATTTCATTGAATTAAGATTCTATGGTAGCATTGTGAGAAGAAGGACTTTATGAAGGGAAATGGCCTGGGCAATAATAATATTTTTTAAAAGAATGCATCATTTAAGGTAATATAAAAATGGTGCGATTAATCCATTCGAATGCTCTGCACACTACACTGAGCTATACCAGGGTTTTCTGCATAAGATAGTCAACATTATCCCACCCCCTTGTTATTGCTATCATGATGATTTATGTACTGGAAACTGCAAGGCTTAGCTTGCTATTTTTGCTTTTCAAAAAAGAGGTTTGCTATGAATCATGTAAAATACTTGGAAGTGTATTTTATAATAAATGGTTGCTTTATTTTTTCTTGTATATTGAAGAGGAAAGATGATATAAATTTAAACTTTGTACTAAGTTTTCAAAGATGTTGAGGTGAATGACATTTCAAGTGAGTTGATGGGAATCAGGAGTACACTACAGTTTTAGTGTACTCCTTTTAGCAATCTACTTGATGACTGTAGAGATTTATTATTTTTATGATTCCTCAAACTGACTTCTCTTTTAATCCCTTTTTCTTATCAAGCTTTCCAAATTTACATGAGTCCTACATAACACTTATCTTTTTTAGATATTATTGTTAAGCGATTTAATTGAATAATTCTATAAAACATCAAAAGCAATGCATACTTAATTTACTGATTTAATTTTGAATAGTTTGATTTTATTCTTTTACAAATTTCTTGGCAGATGTGATCTGGGACACTTGCTGGTCCTCAACTCAATCTGTTACTACGAGTGAAGTTTCAGTAACAATTTCTTCTACATTTGCAAAAAAAAAACTTCCAAAAGGCAAAAATCAAACAAATGAAAAAACACCTTTCTAAATTATTTCAAAATAGAAATCTGTTGTGTTTTATAAGGAAATTCAGCTAAAGGCCTTTTTTTTTTTAACTTGGATACTATATGGAGTACAGAGATTATAGGGATTCTATTCCCCGTTATGCATCAGAAAGTTGTGTGTAAGTGTCTAAGTGATTTGAAGATGGGGTGTACAACCCAAAAGGTCTGTCTTTTCTTAGAAAAGCCAGTTATGAAAGAATAGAACCACAACAACTTGCAGGCTCTAGAAATGTTAGTATTAATTTCGGTTGCAACTAAAAAGGACTAAAAATGAAGACAGATATAAAAACTTGTACAAGTCTACCTAAAAATTTTGATACCATTAGATTTATAACTAATATTATGGGGATGATATATATAGTATACATTAAGAAGAATTAAACCAGTTAACATTTACTGAGCACTGACTATATTTCTAGTAGTGTTGTAAGTGCTTTTGATGTATTAAACTATTTAATTTTCACAAAAATCTACCTGAGATAAAGGCTATTAAAATGTCTCTTTCACTAACGCATAGATGGAGGATCTGAGAAGTTATGCAGCAATCCCAGACATGAGAAGGAAAGTGACAGGACCAGGATGCAAATTGAGATACTTTGGCCCTTCCAGAATACCTCTTATTAGTCAATATTCTGTCAGTATACATTAGGTATATTAATAAGTCACATGGCTCTACTAATGAAATAGAAGCATACCTGGATATTGTCTCTAAAATTTATAATCTAAGAAATAATTAACAGATATAGAAAAAGAATTATGTGTGTGGAGTGTGGGTGTATTTCAAAAGAAAAATAGAACTAGTTAGATTCCTCAATGCACAAGCTATAAGAAATTCCAAGGAAGGAATAGTGCAGTGGTCATCAAGTTGGGTTGTGTAAAACAAAAATGCATAACATTTTCCCTGTGCAGAGAGAACCAATGTCCAGACCTCATTTCCAAATATATTCCTTCCTACAAGGCATCTGTCTGAAATTAAGCCTGATATTGCAGATGTGTGGTGATCCTTTTTTTCTGCCCCTCCTTACAATGTGGTCTCCTAATTGACATGCTATAAAACTTCCCAAACAGAAGGGCAATTTGGACTATTGACATCTGCATTACGAAGTGAATAACAGTAATAAATGGGTCATAAATCTTTTCAAAAATCAGGTTGTTTCTAATTTTTTTATTCAAAAACACTGAAGGGGGACATAATGGTGATAGCTGATTAAAAAAATTTTTTTTTGAAAATACTGTTCCCTGCAGGATCATTGGGATTAAAATTGGAAGAAGTTCCAAGAACATAATGATTCCAATAAAAATAATACATTTTCCTTTCCTATATATTTCTCTACAGAATAAAAAGCATTTTCAGGTTTGATTTCACTAAAAATTAAAAATAACATATTTTGATAATTTTATGAAAATAAATTCTGTATGTTCTAACATGTAATAGTCTTATGGATACCTAAAATAATTGGGGATAATTCTCATCTATCTTATTTAATTAGGCACTTTTAATAAAATCTTACTTATATTTAATAGTTATTCATCAAAATGTATACTGTGTTTATAAGTGGTTTTGATCAGTTGTGCATACATAACAATTTAACACATGGGGTCTTGGAGTCTAAATAAATAAAAAATAATCTCAATATATACACATCTTTCACTGCAGAGTCAAATATTTGTTGCCTTCAAGTGAGGCAGGTATCTCACTGGGAAACACTCAGATGCCCACTCTCCCCATTGTTTCCATGCTGATAACCAGAGTCAGGTCTCAGAAAAGTCTTAGGGAAGTACAGTTCTTGCTCCTTGAGGAAATAATATACACCAAAGAGAAATTATAGGATTTAGTTAATGATGACTCTAAGAACTGAGAACATCTTTGCGAAGCTCACTGGGGCCCATATTCTCTCCTTTGGAGTTAACATTGAGAGATGCTGCCTTGCAAATGGGCTTCCTACTGACTGTGGGAGTGATAGTATGTGAGAAAACTAAGGTAGCATTTAACTAACAGGCAAACTGGATGTGATTACTGAAGAGGGAAGCAATGCTAAGGGGGCAACCAGGGTGCTTTTGTAAAGTAGACTCTGGAGGTCAGATTCTTTTCTGTTTGGTTGGCTCTTTGTTTTTTGTTTTTTCTTTTTGTTTTGTTTTGTGTGGAGGTCAGACTTTGATAGAAAGAGCAAGTCAGAAAAATACAGAGAATGGAATGTGGAATACAGGTGGGGAGTAAATGAAGAATAAGCAGCAGAGTATGCCACTCAGCTTTTTAGTATCTAGAAATCCTAATCCTTTGGTTAGAAGAAACTCACACCTCAAATACAGTAGAAACAAATTCCTGCCAACTGCTCTTTTGCTGGCATGATGTCCGTCCGTTATTTTCCGTTATTTTACATACCAGCTGGAAACTAAACTGGTATTAGCCACCATCACGACTCTTCATAGAAGGCAACACCACAAAGTGGGGGAGAATAATGTGTTAATTAACTTAAAATAGCAATTATAGTCCCCATTGTGGTAACACAGTATACCTCTATCTTGGATAATATTTGGATTTTTTTTTTCCCTTAACGCATTCCATGTTCCCTCATCTTCTACTAGCACCCAAATTGGTCTTCTCATTTAATTGTATATTTTGTATCATCTTGAGGTTATCTAAATTATCGTTGTCAAAAGATCTATTTCTATCTCAGCAAAGTTGTTGTCATTTTTTTATTATTTCCTAGTGCTAAATATGATATACTAAGCACCACTCCATGAATCCCTAAATTTCCAGACTGGATCCTTCTAATTTCCACTGTGCAGCAGCAGTTTCCATGCATTTTGTAACACCTACGGAACCTGTGTCATATTGATAAGTTTATGGGAGGACTCAAAGGAAGGCAGCAGGGCTTCTTAAAGCACTGAGAAATAGAAATACTTAATTCATCTGTAGGTGTTCTTCTCATAGCTTGGCAATCCAGTGTGAAAAATAGCAATCGTAACTTGGAAGGGAAGAGGGAAAGGGATAAAATCATACTGGAGTCATCTAGACAATATGTATTCTTTGTTATCAAATCTAATCAAAACGCTACCCTTAGAAGAATGTGCTAAGGGTTGAATAACAAATGAGCAGGATGGAGTCAGTAGGGAAAAAACAAAGAGAAGTGAGAAAATACTCAGAGGATGAAGACCTTTGAAGTAAAAGGCCATATATTCAACTGTTTCTGAAAAGGACAGAAAAATAAGTTGAGGGCCACGAACCTAGAAAAACTTTCTAGCCACTTGTCCCTTGAACAAAGAGGAATCCATATCACATAAACATAAACATCAGAAAAGGGTTTCTGTCAAATTCTATACAAAGTCTTATAAGAGGAAAAAAATAAGAAAGAGAATAAAGAGAATATTATACCTATAGGCAATAAAATCACAACAAAAATATACAAAAGAGAAGAAAACTGCCGCCTAATATTTCCAGATGAGCTAAAATAACTTTTAAAATAAAAAAAGATATGAAGGAACAGAATAACTCTGTTCTGGAACACCTGAGAAGAAATAAATTTGAAGAAAATTAAATTTTGATAAAAAAAGATGAAGAATTCAATAAAAAGAGACTTTAAAAAGATTCCAACTGAAGAATAAATTGGAAGAAACAAGTATCACCTTAAGAAAAAAGGAGTTGGGCAGGTAGAGAATTTTTTTAATCAAAAGGAAATGAAGGTATATATAAAATATATATATATAAAATATATATATATATATATTTTAATTTCAGAGAAAGAATAGATGTGAAGACAGACAAAAATCCACATACCATAGGACTTCACAGAAGAGCCAAGGTAACTGAACAACACACATTTTAAAAACTATCCAAGAGGGGCAGCTTGGTGGCTCAGTTGGTTAAGTGTCTGACTCTTGATTTTGGTTCCGGTCAGGATCTCACAGTACATGAGTTCAAGCCCTATGTCAGGTTCTGTGCAGATACTCTCTCTTTCTCTCTCTCAAACTCTCTCTCTGTCTCTCTGTCTCTTTCTCTCTCTGCCTCTCCCCCACTCACACTCTCCCTCTCTGTTAAAATAAATAAATATTAAAAAAATACATAAAAAATAAAAACTACCCAAGAAAACTTTTGTGAAAAGAACAAAAAGAGAGTACATATTATCAAGTCACATTGACTCCTGGGAAAATGAACCAGATAAACTAATATATTAGTTTATATATAAATATATAAATATTAAACTAATAGTAAATAAACTAGAATAAACAACAATCAAGTGTATGTTAGTAAAATTATTAGATTTCAAAAACTATAAAATATCTTTTGGTCATTCAGGTGATACAACAAAGCCACCTGTAATAGAAAGAAAATCAAATTGCCTTAGCTATTTGACTGTAGCACTTTATGGCAGAAAACGAAGTATCATTTTTTCAAAGCTCAAGGAAAACAATATGAGCCAAAATGATCTTGAAATGTAAAAGCAGCATACTATTATAAATAGTCAAGAACTCAGGGAATGTTATTCCCATGAACCATTCTTGAGGAATTGACTTGACAATGAGGTATTAGAATAAAAGCAATCAGAGAGACAGTAAATAAGAACTGGAGTGTTAATTAGATACATATTTATCAGGAGAACTAAAAATAAATGATGGCTATAAAACAGAATGTATTCTACACAATGGCCATAAGACCTCCCAATGTAAATGCAGTATATAAATAAAAATGTGCAAGAAGTTAGAGGGAGTATGTGAAATACATTTTAATAATTTAATTAATAATTTTAAACACATTTGCACACCTCAAATTACAAGAATAAGAGACATCAGGTATTTATGTTTCTGAACACAATGTAAAGCATGGTTATTGTTTTGTAATTCTACATACAGAAATATGTAACACAAAAATTACCTTTTTAAATATTTGTATCTAGCTTTATTTAAAAAAAAATCTATTGCTTCAGCGGCACCTGGGTGGCTCAGTCGGTTATGCATCCGACTCCTAATTTTGGCTCGGGTCATGATCTCACAGTCCCTGAGTTCGAGCCCTGTGTGGAGCCTGCTTGGGATTCTTATCTCCCTCTCTCTCTGCATGTGTTCTCTCTCTCTCTCTCTCTTCACTCTCTCTCTCTCTCTCTCTCTCAGAAGTAAAATAAATAAACATTAAAAAATATAAATCTATTGCTTCAAAATAATTAATGTTACTCACTAATGGCAATATAAGGAGGATACTTTGATTCTTTTTTTCTTTTAATTTTAACATTTATTTTTGAGAGACAGAGAGAGACAGAGCATGAGCGCGGAAGGGGTAGAGAGAGAAGGAGACGCAGAATCTGAAGCAGGCTCCAAGCTCTGAGCAAGTTGTCAGCACAGAGCTCAGCAAGGAGCTGGATCTCTCAAACTGTGAGATCATGATCTGAGCTGAAACCAAGAGTTAGACACTTAACCAACTGAGCCACCCAGGCGCCTGAGAAATAAAACTATTCTTGAGTGTTAATTTGATAAATTGTGTAGTTATACATGAGTCACAGCAATTTGGATAACTATTTTAATGAAAAGATGTCTGCATCCTCTATGACAATGGACAAAATACTCACAATTGTTATTAAGTTATTTAATTAATGGCTTTTATAAGGCCTGATCTTTCTTTATTGCATACCTTCTAGTTACTTCTCAAATGAGGCATTTTAAATTCCTTTTCATACAAGGAAATTCATTATTGTGACTGTAATTTTTTTTTTTTTAATGTTTATTTTGGAGAGAGAGAGATAGAGACAAAGACTGTGAGTGGGGGAGGGGAAGAGAGAGGGAGACAGAATCCAAAGCAGGCTCCTGGCTCTGAGCTGTCAGCACAGGGCCCGAAGGGGGCTCAAACCCATGAGGCATGAGATCATGACCTGAGCCAAAGGTGTACACTTAAACGACCTAGCCACCCAGGTGCCCCTGACTGTAATTCTTTACTAATGTTTTTATAAGAATAGTGTCATGGAATGTGTGGAACTGTGGGAATATACATGTATTTTTATAGAACCTCTTCTTAAATATACATACATACTTATTTTTTATATTTTTAAAAATCTTTACATAAAATGGCTAATGACTGCACTTAACAGCGTGATATCTTTAACATTGGAATTTTCAGTTGCTTATGTATTCAAACACTGGCAGAGGTATCTTTCTACAGCTTATATAAAATGCTTTTGTTTGGGGTTGACATACTTTCATTCTCTTTCTAATATCAGAAAAAAAAATATATATATATGTCTCCTAAGATTATCCTAAGTGAAAATTAAAAGAAATCAATTAATGAAAGGAGAGGTTTTCTCTAACTTACATTTTTGTTTTATGTTTTAGCTCACTGAAAAATTGCCAGCACGGTTATATTACTTCAATCTGGCAAATCCTAGTTTTACTTACCCCAGATAACTTCACAGATTTTATCTCCTTCACTTATATATTGAACATATTTCCACATTAATCCTTAAAAGATAAGGAACCATAGGTGCTTATAAATTAGGAACAACACCTTCTATTCAATTCTATTCGGTACATAGTATGTCCATCAGCTATTTCTTCATGAAACTAGAAAAAAAAAACTGTTTTATGAACAAAATAACAATTTTATAAATTACAGTCCTAAAAACTGCACTATTTTCTTCAGACTCAATGGTCTTTTAAGGCAATGATGGCTCCCTAAGGAATGCCCATGCTTATGAGCCCCTGACATTGTTTTTGAAGGGAAAATACCTCTTAGGATGGTAAAAATACTACTAACATGTACCTGAGGTAGCTCTTAACCTCCTTTAAATAGTTTCTTCACTGACTCTCATTCCACCTGAATAAAGGACAGATGGCTGTTCTGTGCAATATGTGTGGTTGTCTGTGCAATTATTGGTGTTGTGTTGTCAGTGACCCTTGATGGAGTTTTGGGGTGATGGTGGGGTTTGGAGCCAACAGCCAAGAAATAATTCTTGAAGACGTCTTTGGTGCAAAAAGATTATTTTATTAAAGCACTGGGACAGGACCTGTGGGCAGAAAGTGCTAGACTGGGTTTGTAAAGAGTGAATGATTATATACCTTCAGGTTGTAAAGGGGTTAGAGACAGTGTAAGCTTCTAAGAAATTTGGAAGCAAGGTTTCCAGGGCCTTAAGGGACTACTTGTTTTTAGAATAACGTCATTTATTACTGTTTAGTAAAATCTCAGTCATGAGAACCTTCAGATGTATATAAGGGGGCCATAAGCCTAGAGTATGATTGCCAACATATATTTTGGGATTTGGGTAGAGATAAAGGAAGTTTCCAAAAGAATTTTATGTGTTTAAGGAAACTCACAGGATCCTTGGAGGTCAGGATAATGTTAAGTTAGGCTCACTTTGCCCCTAGCAAAATGTCATCATCAGGGCAGTTGAGCTTCTAGAGGAAGGTCATTCTGCCTCTTTCAAAGATTTGTCAATGGGCTGCAGGCAGGAAGGAAATTTAATTATTCATTTGCCTTTGTTTCCCACATCACCATGGCAAGGTGCTTAAATCCCCTGACCTCTTGATGACAGTGATATTAGGGCTCCATCTATAGGAAACAGAGTCTATAGGTTTCTGGAGATTAGGCTATGGCTAAGATTGCCTTTTCCTTGCAGTTTACTAAGTTATCCACAAACTGAAGGAGACTCCTGTCCTGCATGACTGTGCTCTCTATCAGTCAACCATTTGATTTCTTTCCTTTCCCCCACCCCCACCCCGTTCTTAGGCAGCCAGAAGTGTCTCACCTTGGGTGTGTGTGTGTGTGGGGGGTGCTATTAGCCTGCACTTTACCCTCAATTTGCCCCACACTCCCTCATCAACTCTAATGACCCAAAACCTTATTCATATTTTCTTCTTCACAGATGCATATGGCAAAATTTTGAAATATATATTTGTTTTGAACAAATAAAAGGTTTCTGCAAATATTAACAATTTGTTTCGGTAACAAATCAAAAACACTTATATTCTTTACTTATATCATCTTTGCATAAGGTGAAATTTAACTGTCATTTTAGAACTTCTAATATATATCATAAAATTACATTTGAATATATTGTTTTACTTTTCCAAATATTTGTTTTAAAATGGTCATTGAGGGGGCACCTGGGTGGCTCAGTCGGTTAAGCCTCCGACTTCAGCTCAGGTTATGATCTTACATTCATGGGTTCGAGCCCCACGTCGGGCTCTGTGCTGACAGCTCAGAGCCTGGAGCCTGCTTTGGATTCTGTGTCTCCCTCTCTCTCTGCCCCTCCCGGCTCATGCTCTGTATCTCTCTGTCTCAAAAATAAATAAAACATTAAAAAAATTTTTTTAAATGGTTATTTAAATAATTTTATTTCTTTGTATATGTTTTTCATTATGGAATATTAACATTCTTTGAATTTTTTAAAATTTTTTAAACGTTTATTTATTTTTGAGAGAGACAGAGACAGAGCATGAGTGGTGGAGGGGCAGAGAGGGAGAGGAAGACACAGAATCTGAAAAAGGCTCCAGGCTCTGAGCTGTCAGCATAGAGCCGGACACGGGGCTCCAACTCCAGAACAGCTAGATCATGACCTGAGCCGAAGTTGGACGCTCAACTGACAACCACCCAGACTCTCGGCATTCTTTGCATTGTTAATCCAAAATACCCTTATTTAACTTGACTGATAATCAGAACAAGCCAAAATACAGTATAGCACAACACAATCGATGCAATAAAATTCACTGCTATATAATGTTGGGTTACTATAAATCTAGTGAGAAAATAATGAAAACTGTAGTAATAATAACAATGATAATAGATTAAATTTAAGTACAAATTTAAAGTTTACATTTTTTAAAATAAGACTTGCCACAATCCTCATCCTTCCCTACTGTATTTCAAGAGTCCCATTTTACTCATATCATTGCTTGCCTTACCTATAATGGCATAACTTTTCTATGAAACAACCCTATAATGAAAGCAAATAAGTAAGCCCAGTTTTATGAATAAATATGGGACACTTCCAAAAGTTAAGAAAATTGTTCAAGATCTTGCACTTAGTAAGTAAAGACGTAAGATTAAAATTTAGAAGCTGTATTTCTAAACTCTTTTCATTATTGCCCCAATTTTGATGCCTGTTTGAATAATTTTTTGTTGGCTTTAAAATGTAAACAGGAAAATGTGTTTTGTAGCTGTAGATTATAGTTTCCACTAAAAGTACAAGAAAATTGTTTTGAATGAAAACAAAATCAGAAAAGTATGGTCTTTTAAAATTTCAGAATATTTTATTCATGCAAAGTATGTTTTTGTGCTACAAGACAAAGCAACTGAAAGCATTTTTAAATTTAGATTTCCTTATGCAGCATACCCTTTTGATATGCAATAATTTCCTTATAGTGCAATGAATGTTAATAATTACATACATAACAATCTGACCAGATGTTTACAGTGGAGGCAAGGTAAGATAAAATAACAAAATGTGATAACACATTCATACAAAAATGACTTAAAATAAACCATGCTACTTATTTTATGAATGCAAAGATTTCTTTATAAAGTTAAGAAAGGAAGGATTGTCTATCTCTCCCTTCCAGTTTTTTAGAGGATGTAAGTTTTGCCATATAAATGATTAAGTTTTAGACATAGAGAAATTCTGAAAAGAGCAGAGATGAAATTACTAAATGATTACTAACATGTTATGTGAATTTCTGTATGTCCATGTGTGTGAGTTTATATACCACATTCTTTTCCTTCAAAGCAATTGCCACTCATATGATAAAAATAATAACTGACAATGAATAACGATAAGAAAAAGCTATGTTAGAAAAGTCAAAAAGGGCAGAAAATAAGAAATGTACAAGTATAACGACTCTGCTTTTATAAATGCATATTTGGCCAAGCAGAGGGCTTACATTAAAACTTCATCATTTTACGAGAAACAGTAAATTTCCCTTTTGTAAAATCACCCAGTATTTATTGACATGAACCATGTGCCAGGTTCTATGCTTAATGTTGAAGAGACAAAGCTGAATAAAATATGACACTCACTCTCAGAGAGCCCACAATAAAATGAGAGGCAGGTGTGAACAAATTACTGTAAATAAAATATGGAGAGTAGAGGTATTAACCAAGTACTATGAAAACACTGAGCAAAGATATTCACAGAAAGATTCAGCGAGGAAGAAGCATTTGAGCTGACTTTTGAATTTGAGGATTTTATCATGTGGGTCTGAGGAGAGAGCCTTTTCCAGGGAGAGAAGGCAGGAGACACTGAAGGGAATATGAAAGAAAAGAGCGAGAAATGATGAGATGACATTTAACAGAGCGAATTGTGCTTGGGGGAGGATGAGAGGTTACATGCAGAAGGATACGAAAGGAACTAGGATGGACTGGGATGGACTGTGAGTATGAGCTTTATCTAACGTCAATGAAAGGCCAATAAAAGTGTTAAAATTAGAAGCAATATTACCAGATTTACTTAATTAGGAAGATACTTCTGGAAGAAGTGGTAAAATTCCTGCTTTTCTGCTTTCATGCAAAAGTTGTTTCTTAGTCCACACTTTATATCCTTTGGAAGACACAGCTGTCTCAATTGTACCATTTCCAGAAACAGCAGTGGAAAAACAGGAGGGAGTTTATGAAGTGCAAAGGCAGGGGGTGGGGGGCACAATACTATGAATAGAGAACCCAATAGCCCCGCCCCTTCAACCTCTGCTAATTTCCACATTATACTTTAACAATCACTGAGGCAGGCTACAGGCACTCAATCTCTGCCTCCCTCTAACCCTTAAATAATTCCAGTATCTGGGGTAATTTCAATATTATCATGAATGACTCCATTAGCAACCTTGGCCTGACAACACTTGGCCTAAAGCCTTTGGAGATCTGCATTCACACCCTTCTTCAGGAACAACTTCAATGACCATAGCAGACACTGACAGCCCAGGAATCAAAATCCTAGCAGCCTTTTCACCGAACAACCCTTTATATGACATTTACTTCTCCTCCTTAAGGAATAATTTTTCCAATCCACTGATTATTGTCACTTTGATATTTTTCAAGTGCATTGCCCTCAAGAAGATTAGTCTCAATGTGGAATAGTTATATAAATGACAACTGAAATGTCATAAAAAATTCTAATAATGGAAAATGGTAGAAAACTCAGTGGAGGCACTGATGAAAAAAATAACTAAATCTTCCTTTAAAGTTAGGGAGGTCTTCACTGAAAAGACTTTGAATTGAAATTTTAGGGATGAACAGATATTTGTCAGGTTCACAATTAGAGGAAGATGTTTCCATGAAGAAGAAATAGTATGTGCAAATTAGAGCAGTGTGAGAATGCATGCCTGATCAAGAGATCATATGTATTCCACATTACTAGTCTATATAGTCCAAAAATATCTGCTTCTGGATATGTGCCTAATATCCCAAATGCCAGAGTATGAACTGCATTCACTGCCATGCAAAGAACCTAATTTTTACTCCTATAGGTTGTTTGGATCCATAGAGCAATTTGGAGTATGAAATAGTTCTATCATTTTTGCAGATGGCAAAATAATCTTCTGAGTCTAAATGTACTTCTTAGACCTTTCCATCTTATGTGTTATTTAAATGTTAATGCTCTTAGACATTTGTCTGAAATGTCTGAATGCTCTTAGGCTAATGTCTGAAATCTGGATGTCCAATCTTAAACTTTACCCAGGATTCCAAACTTATTTATCCTGTTACCTTCAGAGTATTTCCATTAGGATGCTGAATAGAGACATCTGCCTGTGCGTCTCTGGAACTTCCAACACTTTCTTCACTTTTCTGATCTTTCACTTTTATTGGTGACAAACCATCTGTTTGATCACACTCAAGTCATAATGCTAGGAATCATACTTAACTCTTTCAGTTACTACCTGTACTTAATTATTTAATGAAATTCTACCATTTTACCTTTTAAGTATCTCTCACTACCAATCTTTCTTCTATAGCCTCAGCACAACTACTTTATTTTAGGCTTTCATTCTATCTTTCTTGACCAATATCCACTTTAAACACTTCTCACTGTTACTAATAGAACTTTAATCAATATTATAAGATGAATAACAAGTAAAGATATGAGTAGAAATTTAATTAGTATTATCAGCCATTATAGATTCAAACCCTTTCTTTCTGGTGTGGACTAATTATATGTAAATGCCTAAAGTAAATAAGTAAATTCACTGAATTTAAGATGGATGCTAATAGTTGAGTAGGAATAGAAACACCATTTGTGGTATTCATCGTATTCATGTGGTATTCATACACAAACCATAGTGTATGATGGTTTTAAATTATAATTCAAGTTGGAGTATCCATTGACTAATTATGCACTGTGTTAATATACGAGCAACTATATACATTTATATATATATATAACTATATATATTTAAGGTATTTAATGTATTTCTATGAAATATTAGCAGATAAAAAATCATACAACTTAAATGTGATTAAGTTATTGTGAAAATCTAAAATAAAAACTGCATAAATTCATACTAACAGCACATATTCAAAGTAAATTTCACCAGTGTGGTATAATGCTAATGTCAAGTAATAATGCAAGAACAGCTCCTTAGCTTGATTTCCTAAGTCAATTTTGCCAGATATAATCCAGATAAATCCTGTATGTGCTTTTGAAATAATCTAGGATGAAAACACCTTTTCCAGCAACTATATTGAATATGTGTATAGAACTATCTTCTTAAGAAAATTGTGTACAATATTCTGATTTTAATCCATGATAAGGAAAAAAATCTATTTAAATCACATAAAGCCTCTCAATATTAAAAGAGTAGATTAAATAAAACCAAAAACAATGTTTCAAGTTTCATACTAAAATGCATATTTATTCTCTTATAGCCAAATAATAAAAATATTAACAGTGAGATTATACACATGATTATACATATATATCCATACATGTATACATATATACATGACATTATTATTAAATTGTACATGATGTAATAATATATTATTGTATTAATGTATTATTACATTGTACATGTATAATGTATGTATATATCATATTATTTATTCCTTATAACAACTTTGTGAGGGATTATAACATTTTAATAAAGGAAAAGGAATTCATACACGTTATCTGACTTGTATACAGTTAAGGAAGTAGTATATGAAGGATCCAAGCTTTAAACTAATGTCTGACTGATTTCATAGATTAAGTTCTTTCCAAGAAACTACACAAAAAGTGAACAACACTTATATGTTAAAGTTTGCTATTATCTATGCCTGTCATTGCAGATAATTTTTTGTATTATCCATCATATTTTACAAATTGACACAGTTACAAGAAGAAACAAGAATTGGCAAACTGGTTCTGCAAAAGGCCAGATAGTAAATTTTTTTGGCGTTGCAGGCTATATGATCTCTATAGCAACTGCTAAGTTCTGTTGTTGCATGAAAGACAACCACAAAAATACAAAAATTAATGTGGCTGTTTACAAAAAAACTTCATTTATTGGATACTGACATTTGATTTTCAGATGAATTTCATGTGTCATGAAATATTTTTCTCTTTTTGTTTTTTTCCAATCATTTGAACATGTAAAAGACATTCTCAGCTTGCAGGCCATACAAAAACAGGTGATGGGAGGGATTAGGAGCATGGTCTACCAATGCCTGATAGTTTAGCTGTACAAACTGATATACAAAAATATAGAACTAAAATAATTGTCAACACTTACTTTGAATTTTCATCTGTTAAAATTAAGAGGACTAAAATGTTCTTTATAGTTTAGCTCTCATCCCATGTAGGAAAACAATGACTCCTGAAATCTGAATGTGCTATGGTCACAGCATTTCTTTGCTGATGTGATTTCCCTTTCTATGCCCATGACCTATACCAATCCATCCTACCAGTCATGATTCATATGAACTTCCACATCTGTGTCTTCTTTTATTGTAATACCCACAAGGAAATTATAATCTTTAAAATTACATCAAAGTTAATGTTCTATGCACACATTAAACATTTTAATGTTTTCTACTTTTTCATTTTATATTAATTTATTTCATGGTTCAGTACTTTAATAGTAGAAAAACATGTAATTCTTTAACTCTCACAATATGTTGAGCTTATAGTGGACTTTAAAACAATCCTTTTAAAAAAAACTGGTCAGTATAAACAACAAAATTTACAGTCTCAGATCTTAGGGCTAATAGACAGGCTTCTAAGGAGTTAAACTGGTCCAGCCTCCTTTGGCCACATAAAGCTTTGTTATCCCAACCACTCTAAATAATGAAACTAAAACGCAAAATTATGTGACTTGCACATGACTACATTGCTAAGGGTAGAATAAAGACTATGTCTTTCTAACAGTAGCACATCAGTTAACTAATTGATCAGAAAGAAGTTAATTTTTCATTCACACAACATCTACTGCAGTCAGATGTCTCCATGGAGAGTTCTTCACTAAACAATGACTCAAGAGATCCTAATGTTTTCCATGTTATAGCTCCATCATCCACGAGGATCCTTTTCAGAGTCTTCCACTGGATCTGGCAAGTCAAATGAAGAAAGAGAATGTATTCTCATGCAGAGTATTTAATGGCCAACCATGGAAATGGCATTCATCACCTTTATTTACTTTCCTTTAACCAGTCTCTAAATAACTACATGCTAATGAGAAAGTGATAAGCAGAAGCAGGAGGAGGAGGAGGAGAAGGAGAAGGAGGAGGAAGGAGAGGAGGAAGAGGAAGAAGGGGAGGGGGAGAGGGAGGAAGAAGGAGAAGGAAACAGCATTGAGAGAATCTTGACAGTGTTTGCTGCTAAGGTTAAGAGGCTTCCCAAATTGAAGACATAATGGATGTCAGTTATAACTCTTCTGTAAAAATTTTATAATTAGAACTTTTACTGTATTGAAATTTCTTAAAAACTAACAAAAAAGCCTTGCACTCTATATTAAGGCTAAAAAAAGTCATTTGTTTTTAGTTTGAGAAGAAAAGAATTTATTAGCTATGATAAAGACATTTTTACAATTGTCTATAACATGTTATTATATTCAAATGTAGAATGTTTTAAGGCCAAACTAGTAAATGATAGATCTTTGCTTCACTAGTTTTCAGCTTTGACAAAGTGTGAGATTCTAAGTTATAGCATCCTTAATGACTATAATTAACATATTAAGACTCCTTGAAAATAAGATCTGAAGCTTTTTTTCTGTTATTTTTTTTTCTTTTGTAGGAAAGCTTCAGACAGTAAGCCTTTAAAAAAAACTTATGTCTTTGACTTTTCTCAGCAAATGAGTTCTGCCTTTCTGATTGTTTCTTTTAATTAACACAAAACAAAGTAAAATAGTTACTAGTATTCCTGAGAAGTGCAAGATCCTTAATTGATCAAATTATAAAGCTTTTTAATTTTAAAATAAGGCATTTAGAATCTTACATTTGGTATTCTTAACAACATTTACCTAAATTTAAACAGACTCAATGTACTTTTACATTTGCTTAAATATGTAACTACTGGTTTTATGAATTCATATACCCAAGGTATAGAATTGGTAATGAATGGTCAAGCAGTATAATGGAAGGTTTGTCTAGGATTTCTAGGATACTGAGTATTGATTTCACTTTTGAGATATTCTTTTATCATGTGACAAGATTTTAATCCTATAAACAGCTCTGTACTGTTCTTGGAATGGACAAATATGACTTTCCTTGAGTATGGCTTGTAAGACCATAGTGAACCCTGTTTTTTCTGACCTCAATTATTTGGTGGCTTTCCCTTGCAGGTGAGGGCTGATCACCTTTCTATTATGATTTACTTAGCGGCCAGAACTCATTGAAACCCTTCAGAATGGTAGAATTTGGACATCTAACTGTGAGTTGCAACTTTGATGATCTCTCTCATATTATAGTACAGTCACTCAAGTAAGACACAATTTTTAAAAAGTCTACTGTGGTATTCTAAAAATATGTGGTAGTATTCTTATTAAAATGTATATCTATGTATCCCTTAAACTAGATCATAATTTGGATATAAAAATGCTAAATTTATAATAGATATTCAACATTAGGTGAAATTTTTCTGTAATTTACCTCTAGTTTATCTTTACCTGTCAAAATTTTATCTCCTATGCTGTAAAAATATCACATTCTTAATGTCTGACTTCTTTCAAGGTTTTGTTTGTCTTTGTTCTTTGCAAAGTCTAGATAAGTTATGCCTAGGTATGGTTTTTGGTGTTTACACTACTTAGTATTCTCTAAGTGTTCTGGATCTGTGTTTTGTTGTGTGTTATTAATTTTCAAAAATTCTCAGACATTGTTATTTCAAATATTTCTGTTGTTCAGTTCTCTTTTTCTTCTATTCTTATCTTCCAATTATGAATATATTATGACTTTTTAATTGGCTCGCAGTTCTTTGGTGTTCTTTTCTGATTTTTATTTCACTATTTTTCTTTTTGTATTTTAGTTTTATAAGTCTCCACTGACATATCTTCAATCTCACTAATTCTGTCATTGCTTACATCCAGTCTACAGATCAGCCCATTAAAGGCATTATTCATTTATGTTATAGTGTTTTTTTATTTCTACCATTTCCTTCTGAATTTTGTTTATATCCATCACTCTGCTTACATTTCCCATCTGTTCTTACATGTTGTCTATTTTTTCCATTAAAGCCTTGATACCATTATTTTAAATTCATTGAAATTACAAAATCTATAAAATCTATCTAGTTCTGATGTTTACTTTGTCTCTTCAGTTTGTGTTTCTCTTGCCTTTTAACATAGCTTATAATTTTTTTAAAATTTATTAAATGTTTATTCATTTTTGAAAGACAGAGTGCCAGCGGGGGAAGGGCAAAGAGAGAGGGATACAGATTCCAAAACAGGCTCCAAGCTCTGAGCTGTCAGCACAGAGCCTGACAAAGGGCTCGAATCCATGAACCCTGAGATCATGACCTGAGCCAAAGTCAGATACTTAACTGACTGAGCCACCCAGGTGCTCCAATATACCTTATAATTTTTTATGAAATTCAGACATGATGTACCAGGTGATAGGAACTGAGGTAAGAGAACTTTAGTGTGAAGCTTTATGTTAATCTGGCTAAAAGTTGAGCTGTTCATAAAGTGTGCTAAAACTTTGATGGCAGATGCTTCAAGTTAGTCTAGTGTCCTATTGAAGACAATAGATTCTATGCCTTATAAATTACTCAGCAATCCTGTACTGTTAATTTGACTGGAGTCTTGTTTATATGGTGATAAGTGTGCATGAGAGGGGGAAAGATGCATTTTATAAAGTGATGATTAATTCTCAGTATTTTAGTGGACCTGTGTTCCTTGGCTAGAAACTTTACAATATTTCTTAGCTTTATTTTTATCATCACTAAGTGTTACAGGAAAACCAGAGGAGCCCGGAATTGTCTAAATGTCTTTTTCTCTAGTGGGATGAAATTCTGCTAATCTTTTTCTCCTCAGGAGAAGGATTTGAGCATATTTCAAAGTGGCTACTTTCTCTTTCTCCTTCCAGATCCAGGAGTTAGTTTTTTTTCTTGGTTCTTTACCCTGAAAATATGGTAGGTGTTCTCCCACAGGTGATACATACAAAAGAATCTGGTTCCAACCAAGATTATGGCCTTCGGGACTTTCTGACTCTCACATTAGTCACAATCAACCTCCAGCGATTTGCCACAATTCTCATTTAACAGTTGGTAACAGTATTGACTCCAGCAGTTTTTGCTTAAAGTAAACAGGTCTTGATTGTGCTTCTCTTTATTCACATGCCTTAACAGATTTGGGAGTGTGGTTAGCCCTGAAATCTCAATTCTCTGATGGGTCTAGGAAAAGTCATTAATTTTCAGTTTGTTCAGATGTTTCCTCTTTTTTTTTTTAATGTTTATTTATTTTTGAGAGAGAAACAGAGAGAGACAGAGCACGAGCAGGGGAAGGGCAGAAAGAAAAGGGAGACAGAATCTGAAGCAGGCTCCAGGCTCTGAGCTGTCAGCACAGAGCCTGATGCAGGGCTCAAACCCTTGAACCACAAGATCATTACCAGAGCCAAAGTGGGACACATAACTGACTGAGCCATCCAAGTGCCCCTCAGATGTTTCCTTACAATGATTAAATTAAGTTTTATGGGAAATTTAGTTGCCCATAAAAAAGTACATCTAGAAATATGAAGGATTTGAGTAGGATCAGGGTTGGTCTGTGAAAACTGAGCTATTTAGAAGTAATTGATATGAAATGAAGTAGATTCATGTGATTTTATTTCCAGTGGCAAATTCTTTCAATAGTTACCTATAAAATATCTTAAATTGTCACTGTTTAGAGACAAATAGTTTGATGGCAGATGGTAGGTGTCACAGAAAAGTGACTCCTATCTGTAAAATCATAACATGGATGGATGATGTTCCTTGAAAAAAATCCTGTTTCTTATTTTTTTGTTTTAATTTTTAAAGGTTTTATTTAAATTCCAGGTAGTTAACATACAGTGTAATATTAATTTCAGGTGTACAATATAATGATTCAACACTTCTATACAATACCCAGTGCTCATCACAAGTGCCCTCCTTAATCCCCATCACCTGTGTAACCGATCGTCCTACCCACCTCCCCTCTGGGAACCATCAGTTTGTTCCCTATAGTTAAGAGTCTTGTTTCTTGATCTCTCTCTCTCTCGCTCTCGCTCTCTTTTCCCCTGTGTTCATTTATTTTGTTACTTAAATTCCACATACTAGTGAAATCCTATGGTTTTTGTCTTTCTCTGACTTATTTCGCTTAGCATAATACCCTCTAGCTCCCAATCACGTTGTTGCAAATGGCAAGAGATTTCATTCTTTTTTATGGATGAGTAATATTCCATTGTATATGTATACCACATCTTTTTTGTTCATTCATCAGTTGATGGACCTGGGCTGTTTCTATAATTTGGCTATTGTAGGTAATGCTGCCATGAGCATTGGGGTACATATATCCTTTTTGAATTAGTGTTTTATATTCCTTGGGTAAATACTTAGTAGTACAATTGCTAACCATCCATAAAAATAAATTCAAAATGGATTAAAGGCCAAAATGTGAGACATGAATTCATACAAATCCTAGAGGAGAACACAGGCAGATTTTTGACATCAGCCGTACCTACTTTTTTCTAGGTATGTCTCCTGAGGCAAGGGAACAAAAGCAAAAATAAACAATTGAGACTTCACCTAAATAAAAAGCTTTTGTAAAGTGAAGGAAACAATCAAAAAAATCAAAACATCAATAAAAGGCAACCTATGGATTGGGAGAAGGTATTTGCAAATGATATATCTGATAAACGATTAGTATTCAAAATATATAAAAAACTTATAAAACTCAACAACCAAATCATAAATAATCCAAGTTTTAAAATGGGAACAAGACATAATTTTTCAAAAGAAGACAACACAGATCGCCAACAGACACATGAAAAAGATGCTCAATATCACTGATCATCAGGGAAATACAAATCAGAACTAAAATCACCTCACGCCTGTCAGAATGGCTATTTCTTACTTTTAAATGTTAAAATGGATAATCTGTAAAGGAAAAAAATTGTGCCATATAGACCTTTCTTTGGCTCATTTGGAAGTCCAGAGTCATCCTTGGGGGTTCAGTTTGGGGAATTTTTGCTATTAGAATGTTTGCGTTCAGTTATATTTTCCATATTTGATTGATCTAATTTAGTCCCTGAAAAGTATATTGCCATTAACTACAAATTAAAATGATAAATGGAGGAAGAAAAATCAAGGACAGTGTTCAATATGATGTAGAAACTGACAGCCAAAAAGTTTAAATGTATGTAACTATTTATTACATACTGGCATTTATTTTAAGATCCTCAGTGAAATTAAGTTAATGACATACTTTTTACAAATTTACTATATTATAACATTGTAAATGTTTTATTTAATTAAAAAACATTATGCAACCAAAGTAAATAGAGATTTTTTTTAATGTTTATTATTTTTGAGAGAGAGGGACAGAAAACATGCAGGGGCAGAGAGAGAGAGGGAGACACAGAATCAGAGGTAGGCTCCAGGCTCTGAGCTGTCAGCACAGAGCCTAACATGGGGCTCCAACTCACAGACTCTGAGATAATGACCTGAGCTGAAGTTGGCCGCTTAACTAACTGAACCACCCCAGGTGCCCCAGTAAATAGAGATTTTTTAGAAAGGTCTTTTCTTTTTAAAAGCGTAAGATGTAGGGGCACCTGGTGGCTCAGTCAGTTAAGCATCTGACTTCGGCTCAGGTCATGATCTCACAGTTTTGGGGTTCAAGCCTGACAGGCTCTATGCTGACATCTCAGAGCCTGGAGTCTGCTTCAGATTCTGTCTCCCTCTCTCTCTGCCCTTCCCCTGCTCGTGCTCTGTCTCTCTCTCTTTCATTTAGGGGGAAAAAAAAGCTTAAGATGTAATATCTCAGTGTGGATAAATAAAAAGAATTTGTTTTCACTTGCAGAACTTAACTCAAAATGTACCTAAGGCTTAAATGTAAGAACTAAAACTATAAAACTCCTAGAGTAAAGCATCAGGAAAATCTTCCTTGACATTGGTCTTAGCAATACAGATTATACAAATACAACACCAGAAGCACAAGCAACAAAGGCAAAAATAAACTAGGGGGACTCCATCAAATTAAAAATTTTCTACAAAGCAAAAATGACACTAAAAAAATGAAAAGGCAACCTACAGATCCCATGTATCTGCTAAGGGTTAATATCCAAAATATATAAGGAACTCGTTCAAAGAAATAGGAAACAAATAAAAATAAAATAATCTAATTAAGAAGTGGATAAAGGACCTGAATGGGCATTTTTCCAAGGAAGATTATCAAATGGCCCACAGATACAAGAAAAGATGTACAATATCACTAATAATCATGGAAATGCAAATCAAAACCACAATGTGATCACCTCATGATGATTAGAATGGCTGTTATCACAAAGGCCAAAGACAAGTGATGAGGAAGATATGGAGAAAATGGAACCTTTGTACATTCTTGGTGGGAATCTAAATTGGTATAGATACTAGATAAAACAGTAAGAAAGGTTCTAAAAAATTAAAAATAGAACTACAGTATAATTCAGCAATCCCACTTCTGGGTATATGTTCAAAGGAAACGAAATCACTACCTAGAGGAAAAATATGCATCCCTATGCACATTGCAGCATTATTTACAATAGCCAATTCATGGAAACAATCTGTGTCCATCAATGGATAAATATATAAAAAAATGTGATACACACACACGTGGTATATGTGTATATCCAATTATATATATTCCACTGTGAACACACTCACATAGACACACAGAAATATTATTCAGTCATAAAAAGAAGGAAAACCTGCCATTTTCAGCATACATATATATGTAAATATATATGTGCATATACAAGCACACACACACACACACACATATATGTATATATAAGCACACAAGAATAAGAATAGATTGATGTTTGCCAGGAGAAGGGGGTGGGGAGTAGGGAAAATGGATACAAGGTTTCCAGTGATAAAATTAATAAGTTCTGGGGATGTAATGTACATAGTGACTATAGATAATGATACTGTATTGTATATTTGGAAGTTGCTGAAAAATAGATTTTAAGGATTTGCACTGTACACACACAAAATATAATTCTATGAGGTTATGTGTGTGTTAACTAACCTTATTTTCATAATTATTTTGCAACATATACACATACAAAATCACTGCATTATAACCTTAAACTTACACAATGCTATAAGTCAATTAGATCTCAATTAAACTAGAAAAAATTCAAAGAGATAGTTTACTTAGGTATGATTTATACAGTAGAAAAGGAAGAGAACAAGGATTGTACAATAGAGAAACATTCTGGTTGAAAACCAGAGTGGAAATTGGGCATATGCCTTTTATGTGCCATATAGTAGAGTATTACATAAACAAGAAACAATTCATCATTTAACAATTAAGACACTTACAGATGTGATTATCTGCAAAACTCTTCCCAAAATAAAAGAATTTTAAGTTAGGTTTGAAGATAATCATGAACATGAATTGGGAGAGCTGGGTATACCAAAAGAGTAAGATCAGAATTTACTTGAGAATAGGCACAATTAGGAGTGAGCAATAACATATTGGAAAAGACTATTGAGCAAACTAGAGTAGGATAGATTAGTGAGTAAAGGGAGATAATATAGTTAGGGTGGATTTATATGACAGAAGGATCAAGATGAATGTTTAGATATTAAGGAAGCATACTAAATGAATAGAAAGAAAATTCTATATATTAGACAAAATTAATGGTTTACCCAAGAAATAGTTACCACTTAATTCTAATTATTTGCCTAATACTTTATAATACATATTTCATGCTTTACAAAATCTAATTGGCTTTTGATTCTTCAACATCATTGGAATGGAATACAAAACTAAAATACATTCAAAAGAATAGAGTGCCCAAAAATAAACCTATGATTACTTGGGCAATTAGTCTGTGACAAAGAAGGCACAAATATACCAAGTGGGAAGGACAGGGTCTTCAATAAAGGTGCTGGGAAAACTGAACAGGTACATGTAAAAGAATGAAACTGGACCACTTTTTTATACCATACACAAAAATAAACTCAAAAGAGACTAAAGATCTAATGTGAGACTTGAAGCCATAAAATTCCTAGAAGAGAACATAGGCAGTAATTTCTCTAACATTGTCATAGCAACATTTTTCTAGATAGGTCTTCTAAGGCAAGGGAAGCAAATTTAATAATAATAGTAATAATAATAATAATAATAAACTATTGAGACTACACCAAAATAAAAACCCTTTGCACAGCAAAGGAAGCCATCAACAAAACAAAAAGATAAGCTACTGAATGGGAAAAGATAGGTAAGGCAAATGATATATCAGATAAGGGGTTAATATCCAAAATATATAAAGAATGATACAACTCCATACCAATCATCATCATCATCATCATTATCATCATCATCATCCAATTAAAAATGGACAGAGGACCATGGGGCACCTGGGTGGCTCAGTTGGTTAAGCATCCGACTTCGGCTCAGGCCATGATCTCACAGTTTGTGGGTTTGAGCCCCGCATCGGGCTCTGTGCTGACAGCCCAGAGCCTGGAGCCTGCTTCAGATTCTGTGTCTCTCTCTCTCTTTTCCCCTCCCCTGCTCACGCTCTGTCTCTGTCTCAAAAATAAATAAACATTAAAAAAATAAAAATAAATAAAAATGGACAGAGGACCTGAATAGAAAAATTTTTAAAGAAGACATACAAATGACCAACAGATACATAAAAAGATTCTCAACATCCCTAATCATCAGGGAAATACAAATCAAAAACACAATGCAATTATTAGACAATAGCTAAAATCAAAGATAAGAAACAAGTGTTGCTGAGGATGTGGAGCAAAGGAACCTTGTGCACTGTTGATGGAAATGTAAATTTGTACAGTCACTATGGAAAACAGAATGGAGTTTCCTCAAAAAATTATAATATAAATACATAATCCAATAATTCTACCATTAGATATTTACCTGAAGAAAACAAAACACTAATTTGAAAAGATATGTACACCCTAATGTTTATTGCACATTGTTTAAAATAGCCAAGATATGGAATCAACTTAAGTGTCCATCAATAGACTAATAAGTAAGAAAGATCTGGTAAATATACAATGGTATCCTACACAGCCATAAAAAGGATGAAATTGTGCCATTTGAGACAACATGGATGGACCTAGAGAATATTACACTAAGTGAAATAAGTCAGACTGAGAAAGATAAATGCCATATATTTCATTCATAAATGGAATCTAAAACAAACAAAAATAACAAAGATTAAACAAACAAAAAGCAGAGTCAGACCTATAAATACAGAGGACAAACTGATGGTTGCCAGAAGGAAGGAGGGTAGAGAGTGGGCAAAATGGATGAAGGGGAGTAGGAGATAAAGGTTTCCAGTTATGGAATGAGTAAGTGATGGGTATAAAAGACAAAGCATAAGGAATATGGTGGATGATATCATACAACGATATTGTATGGAGACAGATGGGAGCTACACTTAGAGTAAACAAAGCAAAATGTATAAACTAATGGAATTATTATGTGAAAGTAAGGTAATATTGTGTATAAGCTACACTAAGAAAATCACAAATTTGCAGCAAAATAATTTATGAAAAAAATTGATACTGCATGGAGTGGGAAATGATGAATTTTCAATCAATGAGGCTTTGTCAACTTCCTATGCAATTTTTTAAGTATGAATTTTGATCTCTTACTCCATAGACAAAAAAAACTATTTCAGATGGATTATAGATTTACATCTGAAAAGTAACTTAATAAATTACCCAGAAAGTAGCAAGTAAGAATATCTTTATAATTATGGAGCAGGCAGATATTTTTTAAAGCGATGCAAAATCAGTAATTAAAGTAAAAATTAAAAATGTTATCACATTCATGGTAAGAACATCTTTTTTTATCCAGTTTATCCAGTAAGAAGGCGAAAAGGCAATCCATATTGTGGAAGAAGACACTTGCAGCACATAAATCTGATGAAGATTTCATAATATGTAAAAAACTCTTCTAAACATGTGAAAAACTCTTAAATAAGGAATAGTTCTCCCAAGATAAGAGAAAAATGGGGAAAAGACTTAAACAAGCACTTCATCACAGAAGATATCTAAATGGGCAGAAAACATTAGAAAATGTGCTCAACTTTCTTAGACATCAGGGGAATAAAAACCTAAAATTAAAACCCTAAAATTGATACTGCTACATACACAATAGAATGCATAAAAAAGACAAAAACTGTTAAGTACTAGTAGATATGTTTGAGCAACTCAAACTCTTATAGATTGTTTGTGGGGGAATAAATACATTACCCCCCTTATCTGCAGTGTCACATTCCACAGTGTCAGCTACCTGTGGTCACTCAAGAATAAGAAGCATATCATATCACCAGAAAGTCACTGGTAGTCAAAATACCTATATCATTCACCACACTTCATCTCATCAGGTAGGCATTTGATCATCTTACATCCTCACCAGAAGGGTGAAAACAGTACAATAAGATATTTTCAGAGAGAAAGAAATCACATTCACATAATTTAATATATATTGTTATAATTTTCTATTTTGTTAATATTACTATTGTCAGTTTCATACTGTGCCTAATTTATAAATTAAACTTTATCACAAGTATGTATAGGAAAAAACATAGGGTATATAAGGTCTGGTACTTTTCATGGTTTCAGGCATCCACTGGGGATCTTGGAATGTGTCCCCTACAGATAAGGCGGGGGGGGGGTGGGGACCGGCTACTGTATAAGCACTTTGGCAAATATTTAGCAGACCCTATCAAAACTGAATATACTAAAACCTTTACCCAACAATTTGGTTCCTAGTACTACTGAATAGAAATGTGTTTCAAAGGTAGCTAAATATAGGTATCAGACTTTTACAGAACTATTAGAAATAGCCAAATATTGGGGGGGAAACATAAATATTACTCAATATTGTAATGGATAATTATGCTATATCATATCCATTCAATGACTATTTAATGGATGCATATATAATACTAAGAGTGAACGTTAATTGCATGTACCGACATAGGTGAGTTTCATAAGTAAAATGCTGAGCAAACTAAGTTGCAAAAGAGCAATGCTCTATTAATTCTATTTTTATCCAAGATAAAATAGAGCAAAGCATATGTGAACATATGTATGGTGGCAGAAGTTAGATTGGAGGTTATCTCTGGTGTACTGTAGTTTTGGAGGTTGCTGTCAGTGTTCTGTTTCTTTAACTGATTCTTGTTTACACAATTGTGTTTACAAGGGCAAATTCATCAAACTCCATAGTGACGATTTGTACACTTTCTATATGTGGTGTTTACTTGAAAAAATTTTTAAATATAAATTTTAAAAAATTACTGGGAAGGGCCTCAGACAGAAATCCCCAGGACTGCTGATCCAAACTCTTGCTTTAAAAATTCTGAAATCCACTGCCTCCTTAGCGCAGTAGGTAGTGTGTCAGTCTCATAAAAGTTCTGATATTCTTTATTTCTTTTTTTTTTATTTAAGTCAATCAAAGATGAATTTGGCTTGGTATTCTGTCATAAAATAAATAAGTTTGAGGTCATATCTGTCCAAATACAAAAGAGACACAGTGAGTGGGTGATTTATGTGTGTATGTGTATTTGAAAAATGGTGAGTAGATTGATGTGATTAACTCATGAGATTCTGAAATAAAAAATGCAAGTGCTGACTTCATGAAAAGGGAAAGATAATTTGGATTCAAGTGATGAAAATGGAAAGGAAATTTAGAGTCAAGTAATTGAGATATTTGAATGCTATGTTAAAGAATTTGAACTGTATTTTGTAGATAAATGAGGTACCACAAAGCTTTTGAAAAGAAAAATGTCAGAATTTAACCTGTTTGTATGAAGATAACACGTGGCAATGTGGAGAACAGATTAAATAGGTTAGAATCCAGAAATTTTGAGATTAGTTGGATAGATACTGTAACAGATAAAGCAGATGATAAAAACCTGACATTAAACCTGTTATTAACAAGAGGAAACATCACAAGAGAAAGGCAGAGAATTTTGCAAAATGTAGTGGTAAGAGAACGAACAGAATTTAACAAGTGTGTGGATATGGGAAATGGGAAAAAGTGAATGAAGTAAAAGTATCTTTAATATTTCTAAATATTGTGAGAAAGTGAGAAAAGCAAGTACAGAATTTCAACAGAATTAATAAACAAGAAAGAAACACCTTTGGAGAGAAACTAATGAAATCATCCTAACATATTGAAATTTGATATAATGGAGTTTGGAATAATGCCAGTGTGAACTGGCAATGGAGAGTGAGGTGTAGAAGCAGATTTGGATGAAGGTGTGTATTTGGTAGTTTTGGTGCAAAGGTCATCTTTGAAACCATCAAGGGGAACCTGGGTAGCTCAGTTAGTTAAGCGTCCATCCATATCTTCGTTTTGGCTCAGGTCATGATCTCACAGTTCTCGTGAGTTTAAGCCCTGCATTGGGCCCAGTGCGGACAGAATTCAGCCTGCTTGGGATTTCTCTCTCTCTCTCTACCCCTCCACCGTTCTCGCTTGCTCTCTCGCTCGCTCTGTGTGTGTGTGTGTGTGTGTGTGTGTGTCAATAAACAAATATATATAGTATATTTTCTTACTTTAAAAAAAAAAAACACAGAAATGATTTCCAGAATCTTCCTGTCAGATTAAATCTTTACCATCGTAGTTTCTCATTGTGTTATTTAACTTTGTTTTAATACATTTATGAATTCTCTATGCTGAAAGCAACATTTCACATTTATTTATATATTCTCCCACAGGACCTAACATGGTGCTAGGGCCCAAAGTGATCACTGATTATTAAATTTTTGGTGATTTGACCTTTTGGGTATCTGACAGTCCCATACTTTTATATTCGTTTATGAATTTTACAACTTTCAAATATTAATACTACAAAAGATATCACTCAACTTCTCAAAATATATGTAGCATAACAATCTACATTATATAATTTATTTTTATAATAGTAAATATGTTTCAACAATAGCTTCGAAAAAACCTGGTTGGATCCTATAGTCAAAATTTGGTTACTATCAGTCTAGGGATACTAGAGTTAATTTATGCCTTCATTATTTCCCACATGGATTATTGCATTAACCTCCAACTATGTCTCTCTTCAGTCTGATTCTACGTTTCATTTTTCACTCTGTAGCCAATAATCTCCCTGTCTATAATTTATACTCTTGCTTCAAGGTGGCTTTGAAGAATTTCTCCAGACATTCTTCTTATGATTTTTCCACATCAGTGCAGTTTCTGTGGAATCCTACTATTAGGAATTAAGGAATCAGTTGCAAAATACGAAATGTGGCTTTATTGCTGGGGTGGTGGCTATATTAGTTAGGGTTCTCTAGAGAAATAGAATCAATAGGATATATATATATATATATATATACACACACACACATACACACATATGTGTACATATACATGTATGTATATATTAATAAGATATGAAGAGATTAAGACATTTATTATAAGGAACTATCTCACATAATCATGGAGGTTGAAAAATCCCCTGATTGCCATCTGTAAGCTGGATACCCAAGAAAGCTGGTGGTGTGATTCAGTCTGAGTCCAAAGGCCTGAGAACTGAGACCAATGAGGGCAAGAGATTGATGTCCCAACTCAAGCAGTCAGGCAGAAAAGGCCAAATTCTTCCTTCCTCTGCCTTTTTGTTCTATTCAGTCCCTCAACAGATTGCATGATGTCCACCCACATCAGGGAGAGTAAACTGCTTTACTGAGTCCACTGATTCAGATGCTAATTTCACCCAGAAACACCCTCACGAACACACTCAGAAATAATGTTTAGCCAAATATCGGGGCACCCTGTGATCCAGTGAAGTTGACACATAAAATTCAGTACCACAGTGGCTGTGCTCCAGAAGCTCATTAGTAGGGATATTGTTTTATTATTTAGAAAGCCTTTTTTCCCCAGATTGTCAGACAATGTGCTAGTCCATGTAAGTGATCTTTCCCAGAATAGAAACCTACCCTTTAAAATTAAACATTGAATGTGCTTTGGTTTAACCATTTTAATGGAAATTTTTCCAAAACTGATTATACATGTCCTTGCCTTTTAAATAACATGTACTGAATATAATTTAACTTTTATGTAATGACTTAGGGCCTTTAATACCAACATCAGCTAGCTGTAACTTCATGATTATCTGTATCTACTTCTATATCACCCTTACCAATACCACTTTGGTCCACACAAATATCATGTATCATCTGGATTGCTATAAAGCCTGCTTTCTGATTTGTTAACTATTCCCTATATCCACTGCAGCCTGTTGTCACAGAAACCGGAATGATCCTTTTAGCATTTAAGTCAGATCGTGTCACTTCTCAGCTCAACACACTCCAATAAGTCTTATTGATTCTTACAACAGCCTACAAAACCTTACATGACTTTACTGCTCTTATCTAACTTTCTACTATTCTCTCAAGATATGAGTCATGTTCACACCTTAGGGTCTTTGCACTGACTGTATCTACTTGCTATTTCTTCTACACATAATGATATTTTAATATATCTCCTAACCTTTGACACATTTGCAACCACGGACACAAACACACACACACACACACACACACGCACACAGAAAGACTTCTAACTTACTGCTGCTAATGTGCTACAGACTCAAATAGCAACTAAACAGCTCCATCAAAATGATGTCTAAAATTAGCATGCATAGGCTCTGAATGGCAGCCTGAAGAACTTTTCTTTAAGGAAATTGTAAAATTTTTTGCACACAATTGAATGGCGTTCATGTTTTTTAACATTCTAGATATTTGATATTACTGAAAAAGTCATCTCAACTTAAGTGGAGTATTATTTTCTATGGCATGTAAGTGGCACTGGTGAAAACCATCAATAGAGCAGACAGAAAGGAAAAAAGCTTCATGTGTCAGTGATTCAGTCTTCTAGTTACATTGTTTCTTTTTTTTTAATTTGAAAAGGAATAAGTTTGTTGAGCCACTGAAGAATGCATTTGAGTTGTAATCCAAGGCATTTATCATATTCTTATTAAAAAAAGGAAACTGAGAAAACAAAACAGGAAACACAATGAGAAATGTTTACCTTTGTCTAAAGTATCAGAATCAATTCTGTTTAGATAGATGAAAACTGAATTATGAGGCATATAGAGATATTTCAGACATAAGGCTGAGGAGAAAATGGCTACTTTCATAATGAACATTCTCACCTCATTCCTATATTATAGTGTTAAATATCAAAATTAAATTAGCTACCTTGTTTTCATTGTAACTCTAATGAAGTGTTAACAGTGCCAAATGTGTACCATGATAACATGTTGCATGATTTAGTGTAAGCAACATTTTATTATTCTAACTTATAATAATAATAGTGATTCATTATGTTTATAAAAGTCCAACATTCAGAAGAAAATCCACAAGCATAAGTGATATATGTATTCAGAAACTCATTCAATAGCTGTAGAAACAAACACTTGTGATAATTGAACATGCTAATTACTGAATAGAGATTGACAATATTTTGTGTTCATTGTTTGAATGGCTGTTTTAATTATTCTCATTTCCTGAATAAGGAAACCCAGATAATAGATAATGAATCGATCCCCCCACAAACGAACAAACAACAACAAACCAAAAGCCAAAAAAGAAAAACAACAAACTTTGCATTATGTTGGATTCTATGATAGAGACACAGTCTTAGGTTGAAAGAGTAGCTAGTGGGAAATCTTCATACATAATACTCGGTACTGAATGACCCAGTGTCATATACTCCATAAGTAAAAATCAGGTCTCTGAAATAGCCATATGTTATCAGCCCATTGAGCTATTATATAGGAACCTCATTTATGTGTCATTCACCCTTGAGAGTAATTTATGGTAATGAAATTCATCTTCAGCTCATCTGAAGAGATTGAGTAACTAGAAATCTGAGAGAATCTCATTTTGTCAGAGTATACCTAAAGGGATCAGAATCTATCCCTGGAGATAAGCTCCCATAGGTAGAGATTATGATGTTAGTCAAGTCCAAAATACAAAAATTGAATGTTATTCCTTGCTGTTATCTTCATCCTAAAGCACAAATATTGAGAAATAAAAAGAGTCATTTTTTTTCTATAGAGAAGATGATGAGATTTCTAAAATAGAATTGAGCACGAAACCTCCAATTGTTTTTCTCCTCTTTTCATTTCAATCAGTGTACCACTGAAATAATGGAAACTCTATGGACTCCTCATCAAAATAGTCCTGAGTTAAGAATGTGGGCAGAAGCACCTTTCCTTCCTGGGTAGACCTTTAAGAATATGACTGCAGGATAAAGTAAAATGCTGTGAGGGTCTGATAAGGCCAGGTGACATTAAACACTTCATTAACTATCTGTGCTCAGTGCTGGTTAAGTAGGGATTTCTTCTATTGTGAATATTAAAATAAAATCAAAGCTCAACCCTTGACTGATTCTTATATCACCCCATCATCATACTCTTCATCATCATAGTTAACATTTATTTTGTATATTTGTTACGCTCTGTTTCATACACTGAATTGCTAATCATATGTAGTTAAAATTTTATAGTATGTACCTGTTCAGATTAACTTCTTTCACTTATATAGTTAAAGTTCTTTCATGCCCTCCCATGACTCAATAAATCATTTCTTTTTAATGCTGAATAATATTTCTATGTCTGGATGTACCAAAGTTTATCCATTCATCTACTGTAGAACATTTTGATTGCTTCCAAGTTTTGAAAATTATGAATAAAGCTGTTTTACGCATCTGTGTGAGGTATCTGTGTGGATATAAATTTTCAACTTCTTAAGATAGTACCAAGGAGACTTACTGGTAGATCATATGGTAAAAGTACTTTAATCTTCTGAAAGAAATTGTAGAGAATCAGTATAATTTTTTCTTCAGTGTTTGGTGGAATTCATCAATGAACAAACAAAGCCTGATGCTTTTTGTTTTGGAAGGTTCTCAATTATTGAATCAATTTCTTTAGTAAATATAGTCCTATTCAGATTATCTGTTTCTTCTTGTATAAGTCTTGGCAGTTTGTGTCTTTCAAGGAATTGATCCATTTACCTCTGTTATAAAATGTGTTAGGTGCGGAGTTTTTTACAGAATTATTTTATTATCCATCTTTCATTTCTAATATTAGTACTTTGTGTCTTTTTTTCCCTTAGACTGGCTAGATAGAAGCATATTGATTTTACTGATCTTTTGGAAAAATTAGTTTTGGGTTTTGTTGATTTTTCTCTATTGATTTCCTGTATTTGATTTAATTGCTTTCTGCTCTAAGTCTCATTATTTATTTTCTTGTGCTTTCTTTGGATTTAATTTTCTCTTCTTTTTCAAGTTTCCTAACATGGAAACTTAAATCATGATCTTAAACCTTTTTTTAAATAATATAAGTATCCAATGCTATAAATATCCCTCTAAACACTGCTTTTGCTGCATCCCAAAAACTTAGAGAAATGGTTTGTCATCTTCATTTAGTTCCAAATGTTTTTTTAATTTCTCTTGAGATATCCTCTTTCACTCATGCGTTAGAGGTATATTATTTAATCTCCAAATCTATTGGGATTTTTGAGTTATCTTTCTGTTATTGATTTCTGGTTTAATTCCATTATGGTCTGAGAGCAGATATATAATTTCTGTTATTTTAAAAATTTTAAAGGGTCTTTTATGGCCCAAAATATGGTCTATCCTGGTGAATGTTCCATGTGAGTTTGAGAAGAATGTCCCTTCTTCTATTGTGAGATGAAGTACTTACATTTTTAAAATTTTTAATGAAAAAAAAAATCAAGCATACACAAAAGTATGAAGTAGAATATAATAAACCTCTATTTACCCATTGCTTAACTTCAGTAAATATCACCCATGGTGATTTTCTATACACCACCTACCTCCCTTATCATTACATATTTTGAATCATTCCCAAGACATCATTCCATCCATAACTTGAAAAATAATTTTAGCAAGAAACAAAACAACGCAATTTTAGGAAGTAACATTTTTCAGGAACTTTGTTCAGACATTAGACAATAATTTATTTCAGATACCATTATCATTAGCTCTTACAAAAGTATAAATAAACAAAAAAGCACAGATGTCTGGGAATTATCAACTATGTGAAGTTTACAAAGTTACTTATATTCCCTATTCTCTAATTATCTGTAAGATGAGAAAAGCTTTGTAAACCTCACAATTTCTTGTGAAGTTACAATGGTAAATGATGTGTGAATGTCATATAAATAGTTGACTCAATATAACTGAATTTGAAGTAAAAGGGTGATTAAGAAATAGAGAACAATATATTATACTTATGCCTCTTTTGGTATAGAATAGAAGCACAGTCAAGGATGTAGAAATTGAGGAGCTATTTCATGGGTGACTTAATGCAGGAAGTTGACAAATTATTAAAAAATTACCCGAATCAAATTTTCCGAGAAGGTAATGTAATGTGGATTATTATACTGCTAGTTTTATATTTGAAGTTTTTATTACAATCATTTTGTAACCATTATGGATTTTGAAGTGATCATTTGGCTTTTCATTTTCCCTTCTGCATATTGTAATAACTTTTAGAGTCAGTCAAAAAACTATAGTTTGTAAGCTCCTATTTTCAATATCTTAGTAAAATTTTGATATCTACAAATAGCATAAACTAATCATGAAAGTATAATTCATCTATTATATATAATATATAATAGCTTTTGCCATTTGAAAATTTATTACAAAGAAATTAATTAAAACTAGAGTGTTCAAAATATAAAATAAAATGAAAATGAAAAGAGCCATAAACATAAATTAGATATTATATATATATATATATCCTTAAAATTTCTCCCTGTATGTTTAAAACATATATAACATATATAGGTAACCAGTAATACAAAATAGCTTTTTAATATCAAAATGCTTTTTGATATAAATATTACATTGGTATTAGCCAAATAGGCATGGGATAATGATATAAGCAATGATTGTTTGATGGTAGTATTTTGTAGTAAAAGAATCACAGAGAAAAGTATATTAAATAATGTAGTAGGGCAAATATGTTTAGGAGGACTACATCTATAATGAAACAAACTATGTAGATTTGTTTTTATTTTGTTATCTAAAAATAAAAATATGGCCCTTTTATTTGGGAGTTTTTGTTGCACAAAGAGTTTTCCATCCTTCAATTGTTATAACTTTTATCCAAATTCTTCCCTACACTGAGCAATGCTGTCCTTATCTGAGATAATAAATATTTAGGTAATCTCTACCACACTTCTTTTTTCATATATGTGCTGACTTGCTTTCCATAAATAATACCGTGAAAGTACTTTGGTGGCTATATTCATTATATTTGTGTTTTGAGAGAAGAAAAAGACACAGGAAGCTCTTAACCAAGAATCATTAATATTCAACTTATGTAATCATGAATACTTATTCTATGTTTCATATATAAAATATTTTGTAATCTGACATTAAAATAGTATTTTGCATAGGGTATTATAGATTTGCACAGGTTGTACAATAGTATTTTGCTTTAGATCAAGGCCTCATTTTAAATCAACGTGTGAATAAAGTATATACCTCCATATATACATGTATGGTACATCATATATGTAAACATAAAAAAATTGTATTTACTAATTACAGTGTTTTTCTAACCTTTATATAGTTTATATCTTTAGTCACTTTATTTCTCTATAGATATTGATTTGAATTTGTTGTATATAAAATTAAAAATGAGTATTTATATTTGACAAATATTCCTTTACATTTGTACCAATTAGATTACTACCAATATGTACCAATTTACTCAAACGCGTAAACCTATAAAAAGTATCAAAGAAAATAATCTGTAATAATTTGCAAATCATTTTTGATTATTTGATTCTGTGTTTAAACATTAATCTTTTGTAATTAACTATAAATGGTATGCTGTTGCAAGAAACTTTCTTAGACATCAAATGTATTAGCATTGTGAAAGTTTCATATTCTAAATATATTAGTAATATTATAAGATGATATTAACTGTTTTCAGTAAATGAAATGAACTTTTGGCATCTTTGAGGCCATTCAATAAATATTGATTTTACAAAGTGCGAATTTTTATCTGAAATAGCAAGTTCCAAATATAAACATATTCACACCGACTGTGATATTAGGTAGTTACCTATACCACAGGTGTTAATGACAGAGTTATATAGAAGTGTGTGTCAAAAATTCCATATTTCATTCAGATCCTACCATAGTTTTCATTAACTCTAAATAACTACTAAACCAAAGTTAAATTCTATAAAAGATAGCAAGATCTATCAGATGGATCTGAGTTGTATGTATGATTTGTGACTTAAATTAAACCTCAATGGAAAACAAAATCATAAACAAAGAGGTGGTCTGGGCTGCTTGTATAGGAGTCAAATGATGATGCCTCATAAAACAGAGTTTTGCTACATGAGACTAATGCATAGCATTAATAACTTCAAAACATATCCAATAATTTAAAATGACATATTAATTATAAGAAAATTTCATCAGAGAGTAAGGCTTTAAAAAGTTTACTATTATAATAAAACTGGAAGGAACTACAGAATCAACAATATTAATCAGATCTGATAATATGACTTCATATTTTTGTTCAAAGTTTTCTTACAAATGATGATGGAAACATACAGAAATTTACAGTGGTTTAACTTATCACTGCCACTTATATGTCTCTATTTATCAATTAAACATATACTTTCAAACTAATGGAGGGGAACTAATTAGTTTTTTTCCTGAATTGTGTAGGAGGTATTGAATACCATATTCAAGAAGGCTTTTTGTTTTAACTCAATATTATACAATTTGCTCTGTATATGCAAAGAGGTAGAAAATTAACTGTTTGCCCTTAGAGAGCTTACTTTACAGCTGATTTTGATGTGCTAAATCGTTCTAAAAGTTAAAAGTAAATTCTCTTGAGAAATTTTATTTCTTTGACTTGCATCCAATAAAACTAATAATGCCATGTCTTTTAATTTGTTGCCACACAATGCATAAAGCATTATTGTTTTGGGAAATCATTTGATTTTGACTTAAAAGGGAGAGTTCTTTTTTTTTAAATTGATTCTTGAGTCATTATAAATGATGCCTATGCAATTATTCAATCAATCAAAAATCATCTAGCTGAATTAGTTTATGATACAAATAAATATATTGAGCCACATTTTTTACATGTTTTTCCTTTTTCTTTTTCCTTTTTTGTTTTTAAAATAATCTCTACACCCAGTGTGGGGCTTGAACTCATGATCCCAAGATCAACAGTCACATCCTCTACTGACTGAGCCAATGCCCCACTTAAGTCAAAAGTTTTTTAACATGATTTTTTTATCCAGTAATTTATTACAATACATATGTGGACTTGAGAAACAAAAGAAATTTAAGATTTTGACTGTTATTTTAAAAGACGGTAAATGGGTTTATATACTTTATATTTAAACATACCTGTCAAGCATAAATCAATCTAGTCATAGAAATGGTATTATTGTAGTCATTCATTGAATTAACAAATACTTATTGGGTAAAATATTATTCCAGTCCTGTGCTTGACACTGAGCTGGTGTTGGGGAAAAGCTGTCATTAAGAACAGGAGCCTTTTTCTCATAGAGCTTACCTTCCAGCTTTGCTCTTGGTAACTCATTCTGCCTCTGGGCCAATTCCAAATGACAATGATCTCATATATTTTCTCTTGAGAGTGAGGAGAGTGGGGGCAAAAAACTCCATCATTGCCTTGAGATGAGGTCATCATTATGATTATGGCACACAAATCAGATTTTTATTCAAAACTTGACATAGAAGAGAAGGTTTTATGTTATATATACATATATTTATATTTATTTATATTTATTATTAATATGAGAGAGAGACAGACAAAGGTAGAGACAGAGACAAAAGACAAACAGACTAAAACAATCAGAAGATATGGAAATCAGAAAATATGGATATCTATTTTTGTGTAATAATTAAATGCTTTATTTCAATTTGATTTGTCTTACCATATTAGCATGTGAACTATATGGTCTTACTATCTACAGATCTGAATTTCAGATTTTTAGTTATCTTCATACCCCAAATTTTGGTTTTAGCAATATTTTGTTTATGACACTTAATGTAATATGTATTTAAAGCAAATATTTTTCTTGCACTTTTGTTAAGATATTAAGACTCCAAGGTTATCATTATCAGTTAAATGTATCATAAATTAAGAGTATAGCCTTCAGTGTAAGAGTGTGGATTTTATAATTAGATAAATGTAGGTTTAAATCAGATGTTCATCAGTGACAATCATGTGTATTAGACCAGTGTCTTAGTAGTTACCTCACAGATGTAAAGAAGTCCTAATAAGTATGTCATGTATCCATAAAGCTCCCAGAATTTTATTTACGTACACACATAAGCAAACACAGAATTCAACACTTTGGAATTGATTAAAACTTGGACAAGACTGAAATGCTTAAACAAAAGAATTCTGAATAAACTTACTTGTCTTTGAGACAAGGCAGGCCTAATTTTTCAACATGATACTCTTTTCTCAATACAGACATGTATTGGAAAGTCGAAAGGCATATGCAATTGCAGAGGGATATAACATTGATGTAATCATAAAGTTACATTTTTATGATTATAATGAAGTAATTTAGTAGAGAGGCAAAGGACATTTGGAGAAACTATTCTGATGTGAATATTACTATAGCTCTTCATAGAGTTCTATTTCTCCATTATCTAGATATAAAGCATCTATTTACTGATACAGGTTAATGAGGACTTTGGTAAAGTGCTTACTTGTGGCTGTAAAACCTAATGGAAATTTACTATATCAAATAATAGCACATAGTTCTTTTCAAATAATATGAAATTTTCAGTTTATATGATAAACACAAATCTGCCCATGACCTTTGTTATTCAGTGATGAAAATGCTTTATCAAATGTAAAATATAGAAAATTTTGTCTTAATATTTCTGAAAAAAACACACTAGTATGTAGGTATAATTATTGAACTCAGTACTTATGATATAATAATGTTTCAAGACCATAATGCTCAAGAATTGTTGTTTATGATAGTATATACTAGGGATATAAATGCCATGTCATGCAGCAGCATTAACACTGTGCGAAAGAAGGCAGGATCACATAACTGTGTGTGTATCAGAGGAGGAAAGAGAGAGACAGACTGAAAAACCAAGAAAAGGTGTAGTCTAGTACTGACCTCTAAGATTTTGGGTAGCATTAAAAATATGAGAACTTTTTGAGTGTCTGGGTGGCTCAGTCAGTGAACCCTCTAACTTTGGCTCAGGTCATGATCTCACAGTTTGTGGGTTCAAGCTCTGCATTTTGCTTCGTGCTGACGGCTCAGAGCCTGGAGCCTGCTTCAGATTCTGTGTCTCCCTCTCTCTCAAAAATAAACATTAAAAAATAAAACTTTTGAGTCACCTCAATGTTAAAAGAAAATGCACACATATGCATACATGTGTTGCAAGATATTCTCCATTATCATGATACATAAAAATCTTCCATTCATTCAGTGATTAAACTTTAGGTAACTAAAGCTTATCTATTAAAATGAGAGTCATCACAACTGTACTTGATAATGTCAAAAATACAAATAGCACTTTTTAGTGTTGCTATCTCATTTATAATTATTTAACTACTGCCTACTCAGTGATAGACACTGTCATAAGTACTAAAAATACTGTGTTCAATGAAAAGTTGTAATCTGTGCCCTCATAAAACTTTAAAACTTGTAGAAGGGAAAGGTATTTACAATAGTCATATAAAGTGACTATGTAATAGTTACAAAATATAAAAAGTCCTTTGAAAGAAAAATATGGAGCAAAATAAGAAATTATTACAACTAGACCTCAAGGCAAGGGAATGGATCGTGGTCTGAGAAGATATTTTGGTGAAAACAATACTTCCATTAGAAAAATTTTCCCAGGCAAAAGGGACAGTGTATATAATGTCTCTAAATTTAGAAAGAACTTAATTCTTTGGAGGAATAATATGAATGTGGCTGCTGGAGTGATCACAGGAGTCATATTACAGAGGTTGGGACCATCATCAAGCACTTTAAGTAAGAAACCATGATAAAGATTTTATGTTTTAGCTAAAATGCAATTGGGAACTGTTAAAAGTTTCTGAGTAGGGCAGTGACCTTTTCTGATAAGCATATTAAAAAATCACCTAAACCGTGGTGAAAAATGAATTACTGCTTTTAATATTTTCCAATGATTCAACAAGACCAAAAGTGAAAGAAGCAAATATTATTCAATGACCACTGCAATTGATCAGTACATTCTGCATTTCTATCTTCCTTACATCCAAAATCCTCATTAAAGAAGAATGTTACAATCCTAAAATTATAAACTCACAATTTTCAAGAAGATGAGTAAAGTAGAGTCTTCAGAAAAGAGATCTCAACAAAGTTCTGAATGCTGAGAGCAAATAAAGAAATGACAGGTGGTGAAATAGTACAGCAATGACCAGAGCTTCTAGTGCAAATGGAAACACTGAAATGGCAAAGACTTGTCATAGGAGAACCCTGGGGAAGGTAGAAACTTGAGAATCTGCATGCAATAAAGTGTGACATTGATATATGTTTCCAAACCAGAGGATTTATCCCAGAGCTTCTGTATATGAGCATAATATTCCATCACCTCTTCTCTTGAACCATTTCAGAAAGGCCTGGAAGCTAGGCACTCAGGCAAAGATTTAAAGGACTCTTTTCTAAAGCAATTGAACACCAACTATATATTCTTGATTTTGTTCTACTCATCCTGTGACAAAGCTTACCACTGACAAAATCACACAAATTCCAAACCAAATTTTTATTGTCTAATTTTTAAATATGAAAGGACATTATAGGAGCAGTAGAACAATGAAAGATTGAGACTTTAAAAGTAAATCTAAAGGAGAGTTTCTCAATCATGGCATTACTAACATCTTGGAAATGATGTATGTCAGAAGCATGAAAACCAAGAATGTCTTCACACATTGCCAATGTCCCAAGGAGACTACATCATCCCCAGTGAAGGGCCACTGCTCTACAGGAAACAGACTGAGGAAAAGAAGATAATTTTTAAATAACTGCATTTCACTTAAATATTACACCCACAATACAAGAAACATATAACATAAAAAGCAAATAAGAAGTAGGAAGCTCTTGAAAGTCAAAAATATTTCTAAAATTAAATAAAAAATAATTGACAACTTGGAAAAGTCCAGATATATATACCAAAGATATAGAACAAAAGGATAACATGAGGGGAGACTTATTCATGAGAGACCCAATATACAACTACATAGGAACTCTAGATAAAGGGAGCAAAGAAAATAAAAACTAATAGAAAGAAATTTCCCAGAAAGACAGGTATCTAGGCATAGATTTGACAAGTGCCCAAAAGAGTAAATGAAAAAAGATTTTCAAAGATAAAGGGTGGATTCTAAACCTTCACTAGAGAGTTCCCATACCAATTAATGAGAGTTACATTTGAGTCACATTATCATAAACAGCGAAGTAGCTTGAGATCAAGAAATTATAACTTTATAGATCTGACAAAAAATGATCTCAGAAGAAGGGACTGAGGTAAAAGAAAGAATATAAGCAAGAAATTGTACATATATGAGTAAATCAAAGAAACAAAAATAAGTAAAAGAAATCATCTTTTTTGAAAAATGTTTGTTTATTTTGAGAGAGAGAGGGAGAGCCTGAGGGAGGGGCACAGTGAGAGAGTAAGAAAGAGAGAGAATTTCAAGTAGGCTCCACACTGTCAGTGCAGGGCCAGACACAGGACTCCATTCCATGAACCATGAGATCATGGCCTGAGCTGAAATCAAGAGTCAGACTCTCAACCGACTGAGCTACCCAGACACCCCTAAGAAAAATTATCTTATTAAACTAAACTATAGCAGTATGTAATCTGTGAAGAGTGATGGAGTTAATGTCTTCCAAAGCATTTGCATTGTTAAGGATAAAGATAAATAACTTAAGTTTAGATTTTTAACCTCATTGACTTAAATATGCACAATAAATGTATTAGCATAACCACTAAAATTATAAAAATAGAATGCATAAATTCTAAAATAGTAGATGGAAAAGTTGGAATAAGAGAAAAAAGTCCTATCAGAATAAGGCAAGTAAAGATTAAAATCATATTTAAAAAAGGACAAATGGAAGAGAAAAAATATATAGGTAGAAATAAATCCAGACATATCAGGAATATGTTTGATGAATAAAAATATGATGATGAATAAAAACATTAAGTTTGTCAGTTAATATCTAAAGATTGGCTGTGGTACCCTGTGTGTAAAAGCCATAACTAATATATAAAAAATCAGAAAAGATGACACGAAATATATATACCAAATACCAAGAAAAAGGATTATTCATCTTAAAATCTGAGTGGATTAATGTCTAATAAAAATATATGAGCAAAAATTAATCTAATACTGATGAGATTTTGAAAAAAAATCCATTGCATTGTATGATATAAACATGCCTAAATCAAGATTTGATGTTCAAGTAGGCAAAATTATAGAATATAAAATATCAGAACAAGAGTGTGCAACATCCAATGTTTAGAGAAAATGCATTATTCTCTTAAAGTACAGTTAATATGTTATTACAGTCGTGTAACACTTGTGAAGTATGGTGTTGAAACTGATCATATGCTTGAACTACAATGCAATTTAACTTAGAAATCAGTTTCAAATACATAACGTAGAAATTTTAAAATGCACATTTAAATCTCACTAAATAGGGGCACCGGGGGACTTGGTTGAGCATCAGAATTTGATCTCAGCTCAGGTCATGATCCCAGCTGCCCTGCTCTCTCAAAATAAATAAATAAATCAATCACAAAATTAACTTCTATGTTTCACATAAATATGGAAGTCAATAGAAATACTACATATTAAGACAGTGGGTAAGGATATATTAAAGAAAAATTATGGATTTAGTATTTCTATTAGAAGAACATAAAAAGATGAAGATAGTGAGCAGAGTAGCTAACAGAATTCTGAAAAAGAACATTAAATAAATCCAAGGAATTTAGGACAACTTAAGATGAGGGAAGAAATTAATAAGAGAACAAAGATTCAATGGAGAAGATAAAAACAAAAAGTTGACAGTAAAGAAAAAAACACCATTTGAAAAGAGTAATAAAAGTCATACGTTTTTCTTGAGGATTCATTGAGAAAAAATAAAGATAGATACATATTATAATGAAGAATGAAGTAAACACTCATATACCCATTATACACAGTATATAAAATATAATCTTTAATCTGTTTTAACAGTGTATCTATTTTGCAAAAAATGTTTTAATTTATTATATCTTCTCTAGTTTTGGACATAAAAGTATTTGTTTTATCTTTCCCCCTAGCTTTATTGAGCTAAAATTGACAAATAAAAATTGTCTATATTTAAAGTGTACAATGTGATGTCTTAAAATACATATACATTGTGAAATGATTACTATAATCAAGCTAACAGACATATCAGCTCACATAGTTGTGTGTGTGTGTGTGTGTGTGTGTGTGTGTGGTAAGAACACTTAAGATCTACTCTCTTAGCAAATTTCAAGTATATAATACATATTTATTAACCATAGTTACCTAATATATATGTATGCATGTATGTATATATATTTATTTTCAGAAGAAACTCTCAGGTAAAGGACAAATGTCCTTTATCTCTGTAATCTGGACTGTGGGATGCTATATAGCAGCCAAAGTTCTACCAGGGAAATCATGGAATATCTCTGATTTTACCAGTCTGTACTCATCAAAGTTGGAAAGCAAGCAACTGAATGATAACTGTTGTCCTTTGTGCCATAAAAATGGAAAGTAAAGTTTTTCTTTCCTTTCTTGTACCTTATACTCACCACATTTTTTATTTAGATATAATTGGGTAAGTTTAAGGTATATAGTCTGTTGATTTTATATACATATATTGAACGGTGATTACCATGGTAGCATTATTTAACAGGTCATATCAATATCATTTCTTTTTTGTGGTGAGAAAATTTAGGATCTCTTGCCAACTTTGAAGTATAGTATTGTTGATGATAATCACTAAGCTGTGTATTAGATCTCCAAAACTAACCCACCTTCTAACTTAAGTGTGTACCCTTTCACGATATCTCCCTAGTTGCCCCATCCTTCAGCCCCTGGAAACCACCATTCTACTCTATGAGATTTGTTTATCTAGATTCTGCATGTAATATCCTACATTATTTGTCTTTCTCTGTCTGACTTCCATTACTTAGCATATTGCCCTCAAGGTCTTGAAGTGTTTTTGTTCAAGAATTATAGCTGATGACAGCTCACAAATATAGATCGTTCTATAATAATAAAGCTAACCTTCAAATATTAAGGAGCTCAAAAAAACAGTATAATTTTCTCATAAAAAAAGAAATGCAATGTAAAAAAATAAGCAATTATCAGTGATCATTTTGAAAGACAAAGAAAGTGAGGCTTTGAGGGAAAAAAATGTGTAGATAATAATGTATATTCCACTATATTTTGAAGGCCTATAGAAGAGTGAAATGCTCTGTAAGATTTCTTTGATTGCCTCAACGATTTTCCTTGGCTTTCATCAGAGGCATGCTTTTGCCACCAAATAAGGACTTTTTTTCACCGGATAAGGGGATATTTTTTCTTGTATTTAAATAATTATCATTTTACATAAACTATGGACCTATTATTATCATGTTGCTACTGAAAGAAATTCATGCCTTATAGTCTATATCTTAATTGTACGTGATAACATTATTGTACTAGTGTACACAAAATAAACTTATTATTTTAACCCTTATAAACTACTGTAAATCGAAAATTCCTCTGACATGCTTTTATTGCTAGTAATTTCTGCTAGTTTTCAATTGGTTTTCTTTGATATTGCTAGTGCCTTACTTAGTTTTAAAGTTGAATGAATGAGTGAATGAACAAACGAATGAATAAAAAATATTAGATGTGTAATAAGGCTTCCAGTAAGAGTTTATGTGAATATGCACAGAAGAATATGAATATTTGTAAACAAATATTCAAAATTCTTCTCAATGAAATTAAAAGTTGCATATGCTGTGGTATCCTGGTGAGGGCAGCAAAAGATTCAACCTAATGTTAAAAAGAGATACTGTTCTATGCAAACTACAAGTCATTACAAAATCCAAAGGAGTTTTGGATTCCTTTCAATTCCAAAGGAATTGCACTTCAATTCCAAAGTAAGTATTCAAAGACAAAACAACTATACTTTTCATCAAAACAATCATAATATCATCACTGTTTTCTAAATCACAGTAGCTCTTATATCTATTCATTCATCCATTCTTTATATAATGATATAGTTTGATATATCTGTATATCTATCTAGATCTATCTCTATATACAGATATATAGAGAGATAGATGATAGATAGATAGATATCAAAGTTATAGGCCTGCAGGATCTTAGGAAACACCTCAAAAGATATAAATACACCTGTTACTGAGAACTGAGAGGATGAACACTCTTATTAGTTATGACTAAATTGCAGTAGTTCTATGCAGCACATATTTTTCCTAATTTATTTTCTATTTTAATTATTTGCTTAAAGTATCAAACACCTTAAATATGTTTTGTGGTATATTTAGGTGAGCAAATGTAATAACATGTTCTGGTATCTAATTTGAAGGTAGGGTCAGAGGAGAGTCTATAAAATTTACTTATTTTTTATCTCAGTGTACTAAAGCTAAAAAGAAATATTTTTATGGACTATCAACATGTGAGCAGCCGAATCGATAATATTTATTGAGCAGATACTGCATTGTTTTAACAAATATTTATTTGATACCATCTCATTCACAGTAAAAAAGGAATTATATAAATATAAGTAATCTTGGAAATGCATAATTTTATTGACTTGATGATTATTTAGGAATTCACTGTACAGATGAATGGATTTTTTTTTAAGTTATACACCTTAACTGAAATGCAAGTTATTAGCTAGAAATAACAGTAATGAAGAAAGGGCAGGTGGAATGAAGAGGAAGGCATGGAGAATTCTGTGTGAGTTCCAATGTGCTTTATTGGAGTTTTAACTCTGAAAATATAGGATGGCTCTAGAAACCTGAAATGGAATCTTAAAATTTTCAGCCTTTTCAAAGATATACTCTATGGTTCTAGTCACTTCGATGGTAATATCATTTTGTGGAAAACATTCTTCTAACTGACAATATTCCATTGAATGTTGATTAGTTCAGAGCCATGTGTCTCTCATGGTATCGTCTTAGTTTTTGTTTTAAAAAGTGATTTCCATATATGTTTAGTTGATAGTATAATTTGAAATTTAAACACATACTTCCAGATGCTGAGGTTCAGAAACTACAAATTTGTTCTATATTCTGAGCCACTAAAAAAAAAAGAAATTAGCAATGTTATTTCATATTTGACACATAGAATTACAAATTGGATGTTGCTTTTATTTTTTTCAGGAGAAATAAAAGAATAAATATGTACTGTGAACTCACCATGAGTGAAGGTAAAGCATAGTTCTATTTCAAAGTATCTACAGACTAGGCAAGAAAAACAGGCACAGATATTTTATAAACTAAAGAAAAATAAAATGTGAAATGAAATTATTCTAATATAGGAAATTTGTAATTTGTAGATATCAAGTAAGTAGCAAAGATATAAAGTGAAACAGTTCAGAGGAGTTAATCTTAAATTGTAATCATCATTTTTTTTTTGTTTAAAAATATATGATGAGTATCTACTCTGTTTATTCCCATTTCCCATGGAATGTCTGGAAGATACAGGATAGTCAGATGGTGGTTTGATAAGCATGAAATCAGAATTTAAAGGACAACGACTTAAGTGGATACACTTCCGAGGACTCATTTTCTCCTTAGCATTCTCAGATATTAAGAATTTCCCCTCTATCTTATTTTGCTCTGTGTCTTTTAAGTTTCTTGCTATGATACTACTCTAATGGTACTGTTGTTTTTATCTGATGAGCTGGTCTTTAGGGTGAAGTGACATGTTTATCATATGATAGTATGTACCTAAAAGCGTATAATGTTTGAGCAACCCAGTCGGGACCCCTCTCACTCTTGAGAGCTCTGTACTTTCTCTCAATAAACTCTATTTCTTTGCTAAAAAATCAAAAAAGTATAACTTTCAGGGAATAAATTATTGAATAATTCTTCTGATTGCCATTTATACCATCGTATCAACCACGTGATTATTGTGAGGCATGAAACATGTATATATGCATATATATACACACACATATATAGACATATACATACACACCTAAATTCAGTTTACAATTTACAATGGGTGATAAGACATACTTATAACATAAGCTAGACTCTCATGAGACAGGAATGGAAATATGGTATATGGATTCTAGTAAGTTTACACTTACATTTATTGGGAAGTAAGAATTTTTAAAAAAAGAACTGTTGTTTTTCAAGCTTTTCTATGGGTCTGATGTTTGGCTCTTGATACTCTTTTAGCATATTCTCCCAGATTTATTGAAATACATTTAGTATACAAAAAAATGGCACATAATTAATTTATATGATTTGATCAGTTTGGGCATATCTATGCATTAATGTTACCATCACCACAATCAGATAAACAGGGTAATAACTATATCCATTACCTCCAAAAGCTTCCTTGTGTCCATTTGTTTCTGTTTATGTTGGGGAGGGGAGACTAGGAACACTTAACATATAATCTACCCTCAACAAATTTTTAAGTGCAAAATACCTCATTGTTAACAATAGTCATTGTATTTTCTTTTTTTAAGTTTATTTATTTTGAGAGAGAGAGAGAGAGAGAGAAAACATGCACATGTGGGGGAGGGGCAGAGAGAGAGGGAGAGAGAGAATCCCAAGCAGGTTCTGCGTTGCCAGTGTGGAACCAATGTGGAGCCAGACACAGGGCTTGATCTCACATGAGATCATGCCCTGAGCCAAAATCAGGAGTCAGTCTCTTAACTGACTGAGCCACCCAGGCACCTCTAGTCATTGTATTTTCATCATAATCCCAACAGTCATCAGTCCTCTATGATAAAATACAGTTTTAGAGAATCTAAGAAAGCTTCATAGATATGCATTTGAGTTTTGCTTGAAAACTTTACATAGTTACACATTTTAAAATGTTTTGCAAATAGTGAAAACAAGTAAAATAATGGTCACTTAGATAACTAAGACACACTGATTTACAGTTAACAACATGCCTTTGTGTTCATCACTTCCTTTAATCTTCAGACTATAGACAGAAAAATGGGCAGGACAGATATTGAACAACTGATCAAGTAAGTTGTGCATCTTTTATTTTTCGAGTTGTAAAATGTAGTGGTTAAATTGATCTTTGAGCATTCATTGGTTTTCTTTGGGATCTCAATTCTCTTCTACCTCTTTTGTTTTTGGCATATTTTTTACAACATTTTAGCATTTTTAATTTAATTTTATATATTTTTTTTACTTTACAGTTCAACAGTTGGCTAATATTGAAAATTACTTTTCTCTTCATACAATCTTTTCAATTTAACACATGCAAATATTTTGTGATGTGTCAGAAGAAAAGAAATAATGATGATCCGTGTTTGGCTAATATTAGAAAATTCCTCTTTCTCCTTTCCACTTGCTCCCGCTCATGGATTACTGCATATGCATACATTAACATATACAATGATAAGAAATAAAATGGTTCACATCAAAACATTGTTTCACATAAGTAAGAAGATAAATATTGCTTCTAAAGTATTATTTCTGAAGGCATTGACATTTGTATTTTTCACCCAGCTCTTGAAATAATTCACATTTATCATCATTCATGGCAAAAACAGTTATGAGCATTTTTTAAGCTTCTTAACCTTTTACACAAAACAGACTGACAGATACTATAATGTTACTTGGAAGGAGTTTATGAAGCATACAGAGTCCATTTATCTTTGCGGACAATTAAGGATTTAAACATGGATTAGGCCATGCAATCAAGTAGTTTGTACATAGATTATTTGGTCTTGGCATCCTATCAAATTATTTGAGTGCAGTAGTGTTATTTCACCAAAAGGTATTACAGGAATAGCCTTAAAAACTTATTCCTGTATTTGCTCTAAGGAGTTATTATGTCACCCATAATATAACCATTTCTCAATGTCTTCTGTATGAAAACCGACATTGAAAATTCAGTACTTAAATTCAGTACTTTTGAAAAAAATGTGGTTTTCTTAAAGGAACTGCAGTTTTGTCCCCATATTACAAAATAACTCCCAGCATAGTATTTACTTTCAAAATTTGGCCATCCACTAAAGGATATTGAAAAATACCTTGCACTCAGTGTACATATTTATAAATGTAAGTAGACTATTGGAAAGTTAGAAAGGCTTGGTTAAAAGAACAGAGCATGAGCTGTGGTGATTAATAACATATAAGTACAACATTCTTTTTATTATGCCATCCATACTGGTTAAGTGTAAAAAGAAAAATAAACGACAATTCAATGATTTCGATATCCCATAAGTAATTGTGCAGATGTGAAATGCACTTTACCTATAAGCATGCTCTTATAAACTAGCAAAAGTGTCATTACCCACTTTGTTTTGGACACCATAATACTCAGGAGCAAATGTATGACCAAATTAAAATGACTCTGAGGAACTTACAGTCTGCAGGTTGGGTCCTGATGGCATTTTCCAACTCATTTTCTCCCTAAGAATATGTCCATACTTTGCTATTTTATTGTATATATTTCCTATAAACTACCACAAATCCTTTGTGGAACCAGACATGCTATTAATTAATTGCTTAATTCTGTGCAGCTGCACTGTGCCAGGCCCTCTGCCAGATGCTGGTGATACAAAGATAAACATGACACAATCTCTTTTTTCAAGGAGTTGAAAATCTAGCCAAAGTGGATTCCATTCCATTTTTATGGTACTTTGGAATATAGTGAGCTCTTCCACATTATCATATTTGATATACACACATGGGAAATTTAAAAAGTGCATTAGAAGTATGTTTACTCTTCCTGGGCACTGAACTGCAACAATTACTTTGTTCAATAATAGATCCACCGGGAGTATGTAGCTAATGTGTGAAAATTCGAATCTGAATAGATATGTTATCCTGGGAGAATAATTAGAGTTTTGGTGAAACTCCTTTTGATTCTGTACTGTGTTAGTGCATTTTGATTTTCATGAAGCAAAATGCTTCCATCATTACCAAATCTGAGAATCTAATATTTATATTGTAGATAATACCAATTGTACACTACTTCTGCATCGCTTCAGAAACAAAATGAGAAGAATCCAGAGACAAAAAGATCAGAGTGAAATGATAACATATTAAGAAAAACTTCTAATTTGTATATTTTAAGTCTTTAAATATTTTAAATATATAAAATAAAATGATTTGATGACCATTTACTAAATAATAGTGATGTATGTTGATAATGTAATTATTTGATTCTGCCTTATCATGCAAAATAGGAACGAGCCATTTACATATCCTACTGCTATCCATGATTTTATGCTTTATCTGATTGACTTTAAAATATAGATTTTAAGAGCACCGAGGTGGCTCAATTGGTTGAGTGCCTAACTCTTAATCTTGGCTCAGGTCATGATCCCAGGGTCTTGAGATCAAGCCCTGCATGGGGCTTCACACCAAGCATGGAGCCTGCTTGGGAATCTCTCTCTTTTCTCTCTCTTTCTCTTTCTCTCTGTCCCTTTCTCTCTCTGTCTCTCAAAATAAAATAAAATAAAATAAAAAATAAATTTAAAAACAAGGCTATTTATTCTGCCTTTGGATTACTGCCCTCCTTTTCATCCCATTGCTGAGGAAGAGAGTCAGATTCCAGAGTAGTGGCTTTTCCATCCTTGAGGACGGCCGAAGTACCACACCCAACACTGGGTAATTGACTCTGACACCAGGGAAGAGAAGTGCAGCAAACCATTTGCCAGAAACATGTGTGCTGATACCAGTTGTAGTCAGACTAAAATGAAAAAAGAAAAATCTCTTTTTTACCTAGACCAGGAGAGCAATTTCAACATGTCTTTTGATTGACATGCTTGCAGATGTTTAAGTACTGTGAAGCAAACTATAATTTATGGAAAGCAGATTTTGCATCCAGTTGATTTCCCTTAGAAACATTTCACTGAGATATGACATTTGATTTTGATTTTTCAAGACCCCCTCAGAGACAAAGTGTTATGTGCTATCTCCTAATGCTATTGACATATTTTGTGTGCCTGTAGTGACTATTTTAAGCAAGTCTTCCTTCAGGAATACCAGGAATTGTAAATATGCTACTAAACTAGTAGTAAAATCTGGGAATAGACCATACATTTTTAGTGCCAGTGATCACCCACAAGGGGGGAAATTGGTTTGGAGTGGCAGAATATTAGATATTGCAGTGATTTGTAGACATCTAAAGGACATGCGTGATATACAGCATAGCTCTTATGAACATTACATGGGAGCAGAAATAGGGGAAAAAGAAGTCTTTAAAGGCTCGTGGGGTGGGAAATGACAATGGAAAAAATGGAAAGTTTAAGAAACAATGGTGCAAACCTAGTCATTTAGGGTTTGGAGCCATATACTTAATTTACGTTGAACTAAATTTGTCAAGCAAAAGGCAAAATTTTGCTGAACTGGAAAGTTCAGTTATATTCAGTAATAAAATAGTATTAATACTTCAGTAAGTAATCATCTTCTAGAGAGTTCCTTAATGATGTTCTTTTAATATAAGAGAACTGAAATCCAGTTATGACAATTTCAAATATGTTATCATTATTATTAAAATAAGTAGATGAAGGATTAAAAGTATGAGAAAAATTACAGGTGTTTAATGTCATATGTTCTAATGTATTTATTTCCAATTTCAAAAGAGGTAGAATATTTGATAATTATCAATTTACTGTATGAGTTTTATTTTTTTTTATTTTTATTTATTTATTTATTTACACTTTATAGTTTATTGTCAGGTTGGTTTCCATATAACACCCAGTGCTCTTCCCCACAAGTGACCTCCACCAAGACCATCACCCCCCTTTACCTTTCCCCCTTCCCCTTCCCCCCTCAGTTTGTTTTCAGTATTCAAGAGTCTCTCGTGTTTTGTCTCCCTCCCTCTCCCTAACCCAAAGCAATCTACACATTCAATGCAATACCAATTAAAATTGCACCAGCATTCTTCTCAAAGCTGGAACAAACTATCCTAAAATTCGTATGGAACCACAAAAAACCCCGAATAGTCAAAGTAATACTGAAGAAGAAAACCAAAACGGGAAGCATCACAATCCCAGACTTTAGACTCTACTATAAAGCTGTCATCACCAAGACAGTATGGTACTGGCAAAAAAACAGACACATAGACTACTGTATGAGTTTCAAAATGCAAATTTAGTATTCTAACACAATCATATGTAACATAGTTTTTAAACTAGTAAATTTCTTTATTTAAAAGTTTTCATTATATTTGAAATAATCTTTGCAGATATATTTTCCAGGCCAATCAATGTTTTTTTTTTTTTAGCATGATAATTTCAAGCTGTAACATACTGAAAAGAGGAGGCGTGAATTAAAAAGAAAAGAAAGGCAGGCAGAGAATATTATAAAGACACAGAAGAATAGAAATTATCCATCATTGGGGCACCTAGGTGGTTCAGTCAGTTAAGCCTCCGACTTTGGCTCAGGTCCTGATCTCACAGTTTGTGAGTTCGAGCCCCGCGTTGAGCTCTGTGCTGTCAGTTCAGAGCCTGGGACCTGCTTCAGATTCTGTCCCCCTCTCTTTCTGCCCCCTCCCCTGCTCACACTCTGTCTCTTTCTCAAAAATAAACATTTAAAATTTTTAAAAATAAAAGTTTGAAAAAAAGAAATTGTTATTGTGTGTGCAGAATCTTATGTTCTCAAAAATAAGTTTTTCCAATTTTATTGAAAAACAAATGATGATAAAGAAGATTTAGTCACTTTTCCAAAAATCATACTAATGGGAAACAACCAACTTGAGATAGAAAACCACCCTTCTAAAAGCATACGCATACAAACATATGTATGTGTACCTATATATGTGTGTGTGTGTATATATGTACATACATTTGTTTATTAACTTATGTAAATCAACTACCAGATATGACATCACATCCTAGGCTTCATGATAGCTTTAGAGAGAGGACAAAGGTTTTGGACAAAGCAAAATATTCTGGGAAAGGGAAACCTCACTGTTATTTAGAAACAAATTTCAGCTTGAAATAATTGGAAACTGAGTATAAACATTGTATCTTCAATAAATGGCTATAACAAAAGTACTTGTTCAAGAAGAAACAAGAATGTAGCTAGTTAAACTAGCTGTATGGACACAAATAAAATAAGAAATGATAACAAAAGTCCCTCAAGGGAATTATGCAAGCCATGCAATCTAACTGCCAACATCAGCTTACCTTCCAGGATGCTCCTATAGATATAACAAGTGAGTATATGACTGAACAGCAACAAAGTTAAAACTGAGCAGACCTACTGGGCATGAAGCTTTATTTCTCAATGCTACTTCCAAGGTGACACTAGGTTTTTAAACATGATTGCAAATTTGAATTTGTGTTCTGCTGTGTCTGTACTACAATATTCAGAAACCCTGAACCATCATTGTCTCAGAAGTAGCCCCAGATTACCTACTTTCTTGTACAATTATCTTCCATAAACTAGTGTTAGAAAAAGGATTGGGAAAATTTGGGAGGGAACAACCAGCATAAACCAGGACTTTCTTGGGAAAACAGGAATGTAAAGTCGGTCACCTTACTCCCACTCAGATCAGATTTCTTGATTTACTCAAGTAGAGAGGCCATTTAGAAAAAGGTAACTGGGTGGCTCCCAGAATCTCTGGAAAGATCGGAGAACCAGATTGGGTACATGGACAGGAACAAAAGTTGCCCCATAATCAAAATTGGTTGAAATTGGGCTGTAACATTCCTCTGCTGAGGATGGTGCTGCCCGTGCTCAAACCAGCAGCAAAACGCATTCAACAACTCCTTCCTCAGCCCTGGATCCTGAGAAGTTCCCTGGTACAGTTGTGCTAGATATTCTCATTCCTGCCATTGCTCCCATAGCCAGAGGTAATCCTTCCGTTTCCTTCCCCACATGTCACTAGGTCTAATTTCAAAATTCAGATACATGAGCCAAATCATATGATCTGCCCTAGCCACCAGGAGATCTGGGGAAATGGGCATCTAATGCTTTTACCATTTATGATATTATATGTGGTTTATCTCCAAATAAGACTTAAAAGGTGGGAAATTGACCAGTATTAGGAATGGAGTAAGAGATTCTCCCATAAGCCCAGTGTACTTCAAAGTACGATTCCCTGAGTTTGATGCCAAAGCCCATGATATTTTCACTGCTCTAGGCAACTGCTCATGTGAGATAATGCTTTTTCACAGCCTAATAGTTACCATAAATGTAAGACCTGCCAATTCCAACTGATTAGAAAATAACATGTTTTGTAGTTTAATAAATAAAATTTAATTATTTTTCTTGGGCAATTTAAATGCCCTATAAGATTTCCATTCTCCATAATATCAAAATCAAAATGAGTTACTAGTACATAGTGCTTGTGGAGAAATCTAAAAGAGATGGTGTTGACCTTTTTTGTCAGCTGATTAGACACTAGCCATCCGCATGGTGTAATTTAATGGTCATCACAAAAAGGCATCCACCTCTGTTAAATGCATCTCTACCTTGCCTGTAATAGTGCATGTGATTCTACCTTTATACATTTATTTCTCTGGATCAAGATATTGTATATTCAAGAATCAAGAGTGAAAATGTAAGTGGTGGCATTGTCCATCTTGCAGTTTATGCATTCTGGTGTTTTGCATACATTAGGTATTTTATGATTTATTATCCATACAGTATATACATGCTTGTGTATGGCTAGTGTACACGTGTGTGTGTAAAAGTAAATACATGATTATAACACTTTTTTTTGAAAACTGATGAAAAAGAATGTGGGTATAGTACATTTTTAAATGGTACATATTCTTGACATCATATGAACACTTGAAATACAGATAGTCAAATTTTGTCCTTAAATAAGTCCCAAGGAAGACATAGTAATGTATATAACACAATAATAGCATAACTAGTGGGACAAAGAGAAAGAGAAAGAAAGAAAAGATTTTAGAAAGAAAATAGGTGGAAAAAAGACAACTAGCATCTTTAAGATTTTGCCATAGCTCTGAAAAAAACTGACAGAATAGCAAATATTTCTGTTTTCATACATTTGTTTTGTTTTGTTTTCATACATTTTAAAAATTCAATCAATAACCTGAAAAGTTAACCTCACTGGGTCTATAGACTTTCATGATTTTTTAATCTTTTATATTCACAACAGCTAATTTCATAATCCACTTCTTCCCAAAGCAGCAACATGCCCCTATCGTTAGCATCATCACACATTTATTGGTTGTCAACCAGGTGCATGGTACTATACTATAACTCTTATGGGATATACAAAATGTAGGCTAGAAACTCATTTTCTAGAGAAAAAAGTTCATAAATATATGCATGATAATACAAGAAAATATATAAAGTGCATGTAATGCATGGAAAACCTGAAACCTAAAAATGTACCTAAAAATTTCACAGATTGTATCACTTCCCCAGGTAACTAGTTTGTGAATTAATGCTATCTCTGAGCTTTCTAACTCTAGTGATCTGTCCTACTCAATTTATCACTAACTTGCCTACTGCCTTATTTCACCGGAAGAGTGTACATATCATATGTATTGTGTGCCCATTATTCTACTAGATGACAGATATAAAAATATAAAAGAATTTTATTCTTTCAAGAATGTTAACTTTTAGTGAAGAATCAATGCCACAAACAAATAATTTTAAAAAGAATACACAATTTATTAGTTATTTTACTGAATACATGAAGCTGAAAGGGCCTGAGATGCATGAATGGGTTGGTCTGGAAAGGACTCACAGAAGTGATTTTAAGCTAAAATGTATCTTAGAACTTAAACAGGAATGAAGAAGGCAAACAATGTACTCAATAAATAATTGTAAAGTGAAAATTATTTGCTTAAGTAAATGGGTCAGCTTGGCTTCACTTTAAAAATACTGAACTGATTAGAAAATATTTTAAATAATAATAAATAGTGTTGGCAGGGGTTTAAGGAAATAGCAAATCTCATCTACTGCAGGTAGAATATAAATTGGCAAAAGTTTTGAGTAGGCAACTTGTCAATTTATATCAAAAGTGTTAATATTATTCCTACACTTTGACCTGTCAATTCTACTTCTAGGAATCTGTAATAAGATAAATAATGAAGTTCATAGTGATTTGAGCACAAGGTTTTCCTTCGCAGCATTATTTATAAGAGCAAATATTTTAGTAAGAACTAAATGTCCAACAATGTGAAATTAGTTCAATGAATTATTCTATGCCATATAAAGGAATTCAGCCTCTAATGTAATATATAATAATTATAATATAATATAATATAATTAATATAATGATGGGTAAAGTTTAATAACAATGAATTTTAACAAATAAATACTAAGTACAAAAAATATATTGCAAAATATGTATGTGGATGTTTTTACTAATTTCTAGGTGTTGGGATTCTGTGGATTTTATTTTACATTTTTGCTGTTTTAAGTGTTTTCCAAAAGCTATACTAGTAACATGTATTGTTTTATCCTAAAAATGTAATATGTACTTTGTACATATCACAAAATTCTTTTTCTGTAATTATCTGTAGTATCTTGTGAGCAAATTTTTAAAAGTAAAATAAGTTCTGTTATAAACAAAACAATAGGCCTCAAATGGAGTCACTTATGCTAAGCCCCACATCACCAAACTAATACTTAATTCATTTTGGCTCTCCTAGAAATGGAATCTTAAATCAGCATTAGTGAGGTAATTGGCTCTAGGGACCTGTTCCATGCCCTGAAGAAAAGTGACCTTGCTATAACCAATCTGATTTTTGCAAGTAAAAGTATTTTTATGTGTTCTACTTAGTTTACTGTTTATTTCATTATAAATAAAAGCTACATTTAGAAAAGCAACTATAAAAATATTCTTAAAATAGCTTTTATTGTTTTGCCTTCAGAAGTCATGTAATCGTACTCTGATAATTATCTTGGTACTCCACTCCTAGAAAATTATTTACAATCATACAAAAAGAAACTATAGAGAAATAGGGGGAAATCTTCTAAACATTCTAAGCATAATAGTTTATAGGTATAATTGATTTATGTTCTCATCTCATAGTTTACAATTTGTATCTCAGAAGAAAGAATTCTAACAACTCTTTTATCTTGTGAAATGACAAGGATAGTAGCAGATTAAACTCAGTACCAGTGAAGAGTATTCCACAGTGGTTATTACATTTATTCTTGGTTTCAAGCCCAAGTGAATATGCAAATACATTAACAAAATACCCAAACTCCAAATGTGAAAAGTCTAAGGAGGCAAGAGACATTGGGGTTTTTCTGAAATTATTTTTAAAGATTTTGGAATCGGGAAAAAACATGAAGGGAATTAATTTACTAATAATTGACCCATGGAGAGCTTACCTGAAGTAACAGATTTAGAACAAATAAGGACTTAGGAGTGAGAATAAAAGTTTAGCTCATGTGAGTGTAGTTTTGTTACCTCTGGCATAGTCAACTGATATTATTCAATCTTGGTAAATTACTCAATACTTCTCAGTTTCAGTTTCCACATCTATAAATAGAATAATAATATTAAATTAATTATTCCCAAGTTTTCAGGAGTTCCCTCTGGAATAAAAAGCATGAGAAGACTAAAGATGGACTTCCTACATATGATTTTGGATTTCTTAAATAAAAATGTATTCCTTTAAAATTAAGAATCAAAACTGAATACTTTTTAAATTATTGTGCAGAATAGGGGCACCTGGGTGGCTCAGTTGGTTAAGTGGCAGACTTCAGCTCATGTCATGATCTCACAGTTCGTGGGTTCTAGCCCTGCATCAGGCTCTGTGCTGACAGCTCAGAGCCTGGAGCCTGCTTCTGATTCTGTGTCTCCCTCTCTCTCTGACTGTCCCCCGCTCATGCTCTGTGTCTCTCTTTCTCTCAAAAATAAATAAATGTTAAAAAATTGTGCAGAATAAATAAAGAATGAAAATATCTTAAAATAATGTTTGTTATATATTCTATTCTTCCATCTTAAATATGCAGTGCACATATGCATGGAAACATCTGGAATTTTCATGCAACTTGGGGTAAAGAGATAATTGATTACTCTATTTTTAATCATAATGATTTTGTGATATGTGTATGTAACTTTTGTCACTTGAGAGATGAACCTGTTGAGGAAGAATAAGAAAATGTGAACATTTAATGACATAATTGAAATCCTTCTAGCCACAGCCCAGAAACAAAACTACAGCCCTGAACAAATATTATCAATTCTCATCATCATCTGGAGTATCCTTTTTCTCAGGCTCCTGAGATCATCTGTTATGAGAGGCAAAGCAATTGAAGTAGTTCACTTGAGCTCAAATAGATACAGTAGAACCCTTTTAAAAAGAGCTTATGCCTAAGAAATGTTCCCCTAAGGCATTAGAAATGTTTAGATCACATACACATTGCCATATTATTTTTATGTCCCACCAAGAAATTTACTGTTATACTTGAAGAGTTAACCTTTGGAGGGATGGGAATGCTTTTCCGGACTACTTTATTTCTCTGAAATGCACTTATTATGACAATAATATTTTTAAGAAAAATTTTGTTGGCTCATTAATGAGGGTGCATTTTCAATAGAACTACATGTGTGTGTCTGTGTTGTTACCTTGCAACTTTGTAATTTGTAATGAATTTGTAATGAATATCTTTATATAGGTAATGTTACCTTAATATTTTCTTCTGATTTGGTTGCTCATCTGACACTACCACATGCCTTTTCTTAGAGTACAGAGATAATAAACTATGTGAGGAGGCTAAAATCCCCCCCCAAACTGTAATGTATCTAAGGAGGAAACCCTGACTGTAAATTTTCTAATGTGACTGGTGCTTTGAGAGGCAAGAAGCAATCAAGGAAGAGAGAGAGAGTTTAATGGGTGGGGGAGGGGTAAAATCTGAATATCGCTTGCTTGCTACCTCAATTCTGTTCATTTAAAATCAACTGAAATATGTTCTTTGGGTCTCTTCACATAAAGAATTTATTCAGCAAGTTGAATAAACAAGTAACCAATTAAGTGAAAAAGTGTGATTTTAGATGATTACCATCAATAGTTTTCTTCCTAAACAGACAGCATTTTTCTGTCTCTCTTTCAGAGCCTTGCCTACCCCTATCAATCACAGACACTGCAAGAGGCTGACTTCTTTTCACAGGGTGCTTTCTGGGGCCAAGAAGTTTCAGACCTGAGTCCTATTAAAAGATTCAGAAATGTCCTACCCTTCAGTTTAACTCCTCCAGCACTCTGCAGTTCTCTACTGCATAGAATTTTTTCAGTGAAATGCTTTCAGATTAAGCACTTCCTCTTTCTACATGTTGGGATGGGTTAAATAAATAGGAAGGAATTGTTTTAGAGGTGTAATCAGTTGTTTAAAAAGGCCTCTACCCCTCCCCCCACACACACATACTAACCTTCATCCATGCTCCCCTACTGAATTTCACCAGAAGACAATACATTTGATTATATGAAAATATTATATATAGATACGGAAACTGCCTCCCCCAAAGAACTAGCTTTTGGACCCAAGGAAAAAAATTACTTCTCTGAATTTTCCTATATCCAGTCCTTCAGGGGAGTCTTTAACTCTCCAGCCTTTTCAAAATGCACACATCCTTGAATATTGGATCTTTTACTCAGATTATTAGCAGGCATATCAACAGCTGTCCAACTACATAACACATAGTTGAAAGGGAAACTGATATAAATGTATTTCTGCTTCGACTCATCATCATCATCATCATCATCATCATCATCACCATGTCCTGTAAATTCAAACCCTAAAATGTGCACAATTCTAAGAATGCATTGACAGAAAAGATTTTGACTCTGACAAGAAAAGTCAGCAGAACAGCTGACAAGCAGCATTCTCTCACCATTTCTCCCCTCTCCTCTCGGGTGTTTGTAGAACTTGATTTTTATAAGCTCCATCTAAGTCTGAGGAACCAGATGATTCCTTTTCTGGAAAAAGCCCTAGCCATGATCTGTTAGCACCAGTGACCCAGAGAAAAGAAACTGCCTGATACCTGCAGAGAAGGTTTGAACAGGGCCTTAGAGAATGCTGATTTCTCTCTCTCTCTCTCTCTCACTCACTCTCACTCTCCACCCCCCTTCTCTCTCTCCCTCAAAATGCAACTGGTTATTTACTTGTATGCATTTTAAAATTGTCCGTTCAGATTTGGAAACTTTGAGTGTGTATGAGTGACTGAGTGAATGAGAGTGTGTGTGTGTGTGTGTATGTGTGTATGTGTGTGTGGTGTGCAGGTGCCAGTCAGCCAGTGGGTTTTTAAGAGCACTCACGAATCGTATTGGGATTTTTTCCTGCTCCCTCCCTCCTTTTCCGGTTCTCTGTGAAAGCTTTCGGGTCTGGAATCAAAGACGGGAACTGGCATTGTATTTTCACCCAGTAGACTTAAATAACATTCAAGAAATATCATCAGAGAAACCTAACTCTCAACGACCAAATCGACTAAAATTCTATACCAAGTTTAAAAAAGGAAAAAGTATGTGCCTAAATTATATCCATGCAACAAAAAATTCATACCGAAGTATATTATTTAAAAAATATATGATGTGATTATACGTTCCAAATAATCAATTTAAACATAGCAAAAAAAAAAAAAGGTTTCAAAGACATCAAATAGCATAAAACATTGTACTGCAGAGACGGAAGAAATGCATTTAAAGCACCGATGAAAATGGCGTGCAGTATAATTACCTCAAATTGCTGTTCGCTTGACACCCTGACACTAATTTTATTCAAGCCATTGGGAAATAAATGTTTTAAAAGCACTCCTTTCCTAACGCTGGAGCTAGTGGGGGCTGTGAGGTCATTAAGGAAAGGAAAGGGTAAAGTTTTCAGCACGCAAAGAAGAATTAAATAATCCATTTAAAATAAGCGTCTATGTGGATCGACAGCCTTTAATGCCCACATTTTTAACGCTTGCCCTGTACGTGGATTGATTTTTTTTTTCCTTCAGCATTCCCTCACCAGATGGATTTTTGCTACTGCAGATCAGCAGAGGGTGTCAGATCTTTCAGAGTGCACCAGGCTGGAACAAGCAGAGCTTCTTAGCAACTCTCTTCTACCCCCTCCCCATTCTCGCGCTCTCTCCCTCCCTCAGACAACTCGCCCCCCGCCCTCCGCCCCCTCCACGTAATTCCGAAAGAGCAGAATAAAGAGGAGAAAAAGAAAAGAAGAGCTAGTAACCAAGAGCCGGAGCCCAGAAAAAAAAAGGCTGAAGAGGACCGAAGGGGAGGAAAGGAAAAGGATGGACAGCCACAAAACGCAGCGGTTGCGGAAATTTTCCAGCGCCATTGGCTCGGCAGCGTGAGTCTTTCGGTCGGGCGTGATTTCAGCACCGGGGGGACTGGACAGCACCTCAGGGGGACTTCTGGGCAACCTGCAACCGAAGCAAGAACTCCCATCAGCTGCCTCAGCAACAGAAGCTGCCGAAAACCCTGCTTTGTATCAGAGAGGCAAGGTCAGTCCGACGCACAGCCATGCACAGGCAGTGCGCCTGTACTACGCTGCAAACCCTCTGCTTGTTTCTCTAACATGCACTTGCTTCTAATTACTAGCATTGTTCCCTTCCTGATTAGTGAGGACCACTAGATCAGATTCCGTAAGGGTGTATTTTTAATTTATATGTATATATTTAACTTATTTTGGTAATTTTTAAAGGGTTGAGGGAGAGTGGGATTATTTTTTCTACTTTTTCTTTCTTCCTTTCTTTCTTTCTTCTTCTTCTTCTTCTTCTTCTTCTTCTTCTTCTTCTTCTTCTTTCTTTTTGTTTCTTTTTGTTTGTTTGTTTCTTTTTTGCTTGGCTTGCACTACGTGCCTGGATAGTTTGTGGATATAATTATTGACTGGCGCCTGGGTTGTTGCAGTGCGGGGGGGTTAGGGAGGAAGGAATCCACCCCCACCCCCCCAAACCCTTTTCTTCTCCTTCCCTGGGTTCGGACATTGGAGCACTAAATGAACTTGAATTGTGTCTGTGGCGAGCAGGATGGTCGCTGTTACTTTGTGATGAGATCGGGGATGAATTGCTCGCTTTAAAAATGCTGCTTTGGATTCTGTTGCTGGAGACGTCTCTTTGTTTTGCCGCTGGAAACGTTACAGGGGACGTTTGTAAAGAGAAGATCTGTTCCTGCAATGAGATAGAAGGGGACCTGCACGTAGACTGTGAAAAAAAGGGCTTTACAAGTCTGCAGCGTTTCACCGCCCCGACTTCCCAGTTTTACCATCTATTTCTGCATGGTAATTCCCTCACTCGACTTTTCCCTAATGAGTTTGCTAACTTTTATAATGCGGTTAGTTTGCACATGGAAAACAATGGCTTGCATGAAATCGTTCCTGGGGCTTTTCTGGGGCTGCAGCTGGTGAAAAGGCTGCACATCAACAACAACAAGATCAAGTCTTTTCGAAAGCAGACTTTTCTGGGTCTGGACGATCTGGAATACCTCCAGGCCGATTTTAATTTATTACGGGATATAGACCCAGGGGCCTTCCAGGACTTGAACAAGCTGGAGGTACTCATTTTAAATGACAATCTCATCAGCACCCTACCTGCCAACGTGTTCCAGTATGTGCCCATCACCCACCTAGACCTCCGGGGAAACAGGCTGAAAACGCTGCCCTATGAGGAGGTGTTGGAGCAAATCCCTGGCATTGCTGAGATCCTGCTAGAGGATAACCCGTGGGACTGCACCTGTGATCTCCTCTCCCTGAAAGAATGGCTGGAAAACATTCCCAAAAATGCTCTGATCGGCCGAGTTGTCTGTGAAGCCCCCACCAGACTGCAGGGGAAAGACCTCAATGAAACCACGGAACAGGACTTGTGTCCTTTGAAAAACCGAGTGGATTCCAGTCTCCCGGCGCCCCCTGCCCAAGAAGAGACCTTTGCTCCTGGCCCCCTGCCAACTCCTTTCAAGACAAATGGGCAAGAGGACCATGCCACCCCAGGGTCTGCTCCAAACGGAGGTACAAAGATCCCAGGCAACTGGCAGATCAAAATAAGACCCACTGCTGCGATAGCGACCGGCAGCGCCAGAAACAAACCCCAAACCAATGGCTTGCCTTGCCCTGGGGGCTGCAGCTGCGACCACATCCCAGGGTCGGGTTTAAAGATGAACTGCAACAACCGGAACGTGAGCAGCTTGGCTGATTTGAAGCCCAAGCTTTCCAACGTGCAGGAGCTTTTCCTTCGAGATAACAAGATACATAGCATCCGAAAATCGCACTTTGTGGATTACAAGAATCTCATTCTGTTAGATCTGGGCAACAATAATATTGCCACCGTAGAGAACAACACTTTTAAGAACCTTTTAGACCTCAGGTGGCTGTATATGGATAGCAATTACCTGGACACGCTGTCCCGGGAGAAATTCGCTGGGCTGCAAAACCTCGAGTACCTGAACGTGGAGTACAATGCAATCCAGCTCATCCTTCCTGGCACCTTCAATGCCATGCCCAAACTAAGGATCCTCATTCTCAACAACAACTTGCTGAGGTCCCTACCCGTGGACGTGTTCGCTGGGGTCTCGCTCTCTAAGCTCAGTCTGCACAACAATTACTTCATGTACCTTCCGGTGGCAGGGGTGCTGGACCAGTTAACCTCCATCATCCAGATAGACCTGCACGGAAACCCGTGGGAGTGCTCCTGCACCATTGTGCCTTTTAAGCAATGGGCAGAACGCCTGGGTTCCGAAGTGCTGATGAGCGACCTCAAGTGTGAGACGCCGGTGAACTTCTTTAGGAAGGATTTCATGCTCCTCTCCAATGACGAGATCTGTCCCCAGCTGTACGCGAGGATCTCGCCCACGTTAACTTCGCACAGCAAAAACAGCACTGGGTTGGCGGAGACCGGGACGCACTCCAACTCCTATCTAGACACCAGCAGGGTGTCCATCTCGGTGTTGGTCCCGGGACTGCTGCTGGTGTTTGTCACCTCCGCCTTCACTGTAGTGGGCATGCTCGTGTTTATCCTGAGGAATAGAAAACGATCTAAGAGAAGGGACGCCAACTCCTCGGCGTCCGAAATTAATTCCCTACAGACAGTCTGTGACTCTTCCTACTGGCACAATGGGCCTTACAACGCAGATGGGGCCCACAGAGTATATGACTGTGGCTCCCACTCGCTCTCAGACTAAGACCCCAACCCGGGTAGAGCAGGGGAGCGGGAAGGCGATGCGCCCCCACCCCCAACCAATCTCCCACCCGGCCGGCATCCCAGGGTCAGAGGAGCAAAGACCCAAGTCCAGCGCGCCCCAAGGCTTTATGGACATAAGTAAATAAATAACTGTGAACTCGCTCCACTGAGAGGGTTTGACCCCTTAGCTCCCTCCTGGAAACAAAGAACAGACTGTGGTGAGCAGGGAGAGCGCTGCCAAATCGCTCTTTGCAGCGAGCTCCTTTTGATAAAACCCAGCAGGGGCCCTGCTCGAAGAACTAGCCCTTTGCGTTGGGGCTGACGGGGATGGCTGCTGCGGTCCTATACATATATACGTATACCCACATCTATATAGAGAGATAGATATCTATTTTTCCCCCTGTGGATTAGCCCCGTGAGGAGGGGGGGCGTGATGGCTCCCTGTTGGCTATGCAGGGACGGGCAGTTGCACGAAGGCATGAATGTATTGTAAATAAGTAACTTTGACTTCTGACAAAAACAAAAAGTGCTGCATGGCTCGCATGGAATCCACGCGCTCCAGGGACGCTGCCCTCCTCGGCAACTGGAGACGGCGTCACGTTCACAGCACCCACCCTCTTACCTGATAAGTCCCATCGTATCAAACTTTCTATAAACAAAACACAGTATAATCAGAAAGTGCCATTTCGCCATTATTTGTGATCGGTAGGCAGTTCAGAGCGTACGTACGTTTACTGTGAAAAAAAATTGTTAAAGTTTTATTTAAGACATTTGCATGGCTAATCATCGGTCCATTTGATGAGTTAAAAATGTATTTTGTTGAGCGAAGTTTTTAGGGGTTGCTTTGGGTTCTTTCTTTTATTTTGATGGTGATGTTTTAATTTTTTTTTGAGGGGGAATATTTTTCTATACATATCCAATAATGCCTTTCATCTGAATGTAAAATAAGTACCCATGATTTCTATTATAGTATCAGTGTAATTATTAAAAAAAAGATTTTGAGGCAGTTAAGCATGACCAATTAATGTCATTCTAGTGCTTAGGCTGCAATCTTATGGTAGCAATTCTGTGCTGGTGTAAATCTTACTTATAAAGTAGGAAAAAAAGAACCGAGGAAGCACGTGAAACTTACTAATTCTATTCGAGGATTTTATAATGGCATATTTTTTCAGTATTAAAGTGAAAATGTTTTCAACTCTGGGTCCTTACATTTTTCCAGCTTCATGTTTGCAACTGGTAAATTGGATTTGCGGTGGAAGGGACGGGGGAGGGGGACGGTTGGGGGTGGATCCTTTGTAGAACTACATCAAGGCTCTTCAATCGTTTTACTTAGCTTTTTATCCTTTACGTAGTTCCCCTCCTCCTCCATCCCCACCTGGGCTTTTTCCAGCTTTCCCCTTTTGGTAAAGTAAGGTCTTCCCCAACACACCCTTCCTCCCACCCCCTCTCCCCCTTATCCCCCTCTCCTTATGCGGCAGTGAATCCCTTTATTAATACTGGAAATCCCTCGCTGCTGCTTCTGCTGCTGCTGCACACACTGCAGATATATTAAGGATGTTAGTAGAGACTTTATTTAATTGACTCTGCCTAGATCGGTCTCATTAAACAGAGTGGAGATTTCATTGGTCAGCACTCTTCGATGAAAGACAGCCCTAATGACTGGCATTTGAGATGCTGCTGGCGTTTTGAATTCAACATCTGCTGAAAACGGTAAAACTAATTAGTGCCCACCCACCCTACCCGCCCCAACAACTGCATACTGAAATTTGTTAAAGCACTCATCTTTATGAAAATCAATCATTATCCTAAAGAAGTGTTTCTCTCCCATCATTCCGATTTCTGGTTGTGGCCTAGTAATTAACAAGAAAAGCATTGAACTGTTTGAATTTTATGAGCCAGTGTAACCTGGCCTCAATCATAACCCTCTGGGATTTCTAAGCAGTCTATTTTATCAGCAGTTAAGGGACAAAAAGCAAGCAAAACTACACATATTGATGGGGGTCTGCATTCCACCACATATCCACCCTGGAGAAATATATTAAAAGACTGCAGACCACAGATTTTTTAAAAAAAATTATATATATATGATTATATATATATATATATGATTGTAAATCAGCTAATGAAAGCTCCCAGAGCAGTAGTAGTAAGATTTGCCTTCTAGAACTCATATTCTAAAGAGAAGTAATTTCCCAGAACAGTGATGTTCTAGAGTATGTATTATTTATTTTAACAGTTTTTAAATAAAATCTTTATTATAAACTGTGACTATACCTAAGGTCATTCATCATTTTCTCTCTTGATTCCTTTGTTTGTGGACTGCATTTCATAGTGATGAAGTTGTACTCTACTATCCTCTGACAAATATTATGGGCTGTTTATTTATTTATTTTTTCTTATGAAGACTTGATTTTTTTTTTTTTTTTGGAGAGTACAGCTGGGTTCCCCATAAACAATCAACAGATTTATTTGTAATGGAAAAGTTGGAGGAGGGGAACAGTCATATACTCACAATATTATGACCTTAGAAAGGAAAAGAAAAGATGGTAGACATTCTACATCTCTGGTGGGAAGTGATATTAAAAGATATCCAGTGAGGCATGATAGTAATTTTAAAAACTAATACATGATTAGTCTAAGTCAGGAAACTAAAACTTCTAGAAGGTCTTCATTGGGGCAAGAACTTTTGTTCATACTACTTAAAAATAAATTACGATATAGAGGCCAAAATTTAAAGAGTAAACTTAGTTTTTAAATATTAGCCTTAACATCTTTGAGTAGTTATTGTGAGCCTGTCATGTGATAAATAGTTTACATAATTATTTAATTTAACCCTCACAGATACAGAATAATTTATCACAATATTGCTATTTCCATTATACTGATGAGAAAATTGAGGCTTAAGGAGAGGAAGCAATACTCAGATCATAACTGGTAGATACTGAAGTGGTATTTAAACCCAATTTTCCTCACCCTACAAAACTTCATTGTTTGAGTGGAATGGTCATATATATTTAACAGGATAAACTCTTAAAGAAGAGTATCCTTGAAAAATACACAAAGCTATAGAAATACTTTATAACAAATCAAAAACCCAAGTTGTATCTTCTTAATTGAGTATGTATAGGTAGCCCTTTATATTTCCAATATGTCTTAAAGCAAAAGAAAATTGCCCTACATTTAGAGGAGATAACTTCAGTGTTCTCCAAGAATGTATAACAAGGCAACATAAAAGAAAAAGATGAACTGCTATGTGTTTATGAATTATAGAAATTCAAACCATTAAATTTTCTATTTATTGGTTCTAAAATATAGAATTATCAAATATTTCAATAAACACTAATATATGTTTAAAAATCCATGTAGAAAAGGTACTCAATGATTTAATGTAAAAGAACATTCATTATTTAGAGAATTTTTTATTTTGATAAAGTATCTCTGTGACAATTACATATATAACCATATATGTTAGTTGGGTTAAAGTAATACATATTATGTATTAGTTTAGTTTGCAGGATACATAATACATATGGTCTTAGAACATAACTTTCGTTTAGAAGTGCCTAGTTTATTGTCATTGTTTTTACGTAAAATGTTCATATAACTAACTGCCATGTGTATTGGGTTTAGAAAGCTTGTTTTCAATTAAATCATATTTAATTCATCAAAGAAAGAGATTTTAGTTATGCCAGATGGAAGAGGAGGACAAAAGGAGGTATGACGTTTAGTTTGATTGCTTTAAAGAAAGTAGTAGCTTCTGTGGTTGCTGCTGTAACTAAGAATATACTAGAATTTAAGTTGTTGCCATAGAAATTTATTGTTTAACCATTTTTACATGTTTACTCAGGAGGAAGCTGGAATAGCTGATCTAACATTAACATGATTCTCTTTCTTAACAGTATTTATATCAGATGTAATTAGAATTATCAGGCATTTTAATAAGTGTTAAAAATTATATTGGTAATTCCAAGGACAGCTGGTTAATTTAGCTTTTTCCAGGTAGCTAATAAGTGTTATTTGGTACGTACAGAGAGATGGATAAATTTGCAAGGGTGAACACAAGAAGTGTGTGTTTTTAATGTGTTGGTAGAATATTAAGTAGAGTGGTTTCCTATTCAGCTTTTTTGCTAGCTAATTTATAAATATTATTTTTTAATTTGTAAGCTTATTTGAAGAAAAATGGAAATATTTTGGTAGGTATTATTCAAATGCAACATATTATTTAATTTATAAAAGATAAACTCTGCATGGTATCAGTAGATATAATAAATGTATACTCAAGATTTTTAACTTAAAGGATTTGCTTCAGTGGGGCCCTGGACAATAAAAAAATAAGAAGGCTAAAAATAATTTTTGTATAATCCCCTGACATTTTCCTTTATCTAAAAGTTCACCAAAAATATTATTATTATTATTATTATTATTATAAAGAGTAATACACAAGACATTCAGGACTTTCTTCTTGGTATCAAAACTTAAAGATAGACCACTAAATGGTTCCATGAAAACACATGTTAAAAACAGAGCAATCCTGAAACCTGAACCAATATTGACTCTGCTACTGTGACCTATCGAAATATGATGGGGTGTCAAAAAAGTGAATCATTAAGAAAAAAACAGATTGAGTATTTAGAACTAAAATTTTATAATGAAATGAACCACTGAAGAAATTATCTTTGATTATTGAAGCCCAGTATAACCCTTTGGCCTCAACTGACCAGCAATTACAGTATATGGCTTAGACCTCAATTATCTAATTAATTATACTTTTCTTTCCATTTATTTGTTAAATATATGCTATGTTACACACTTGAAATATAATTATATTTCCAACTTGAACTTTGCCTGAGATTTACAAGAGAAGAATTATCTAATTCAAAGAAGGAGTAAGAAGCTAAATATTCAATTGGCAACATTAATTGGACACTTGATACATGAAAAATACTGTGGAAGCTCTTTTGGAAAAAGAGGATAAGGCATTTCTCACCTCAAGGGGTTTACAACCTACAAAGCTGAGCTATATCCATCCTTGTAATTGTAGAATAGTACATCGCTGGCAATTATTAGAATACTACTAGAAACTTTTGTGTTTCTTTCTTTGGAAGGGTTTAGGTTTTTTAGCCACTTGAAGAAGTGCAATGGTCACGTCAGCTTTATTAGTGTTATGCAAATAGTTGAAAATCTTAAGACAGTATTTTTAAATGAAAGAGGTACTTAATTAACCAGCTAGTTTTCTTTCTTTTTCTGTAAAATGGGAATAATGTCTGTAATTTTGTAACTTCAGTTAAGAGTTTTTTACCTAATCATTCTAAAAAGAAACGAACCAATTTTACCCTAAGTAATGACAATTTTTCAATTTGAATTGTTTGAGAAGTCAAATAAGTTTAGGAAATTGAATAAGGTATTTTATGATATCATAAGAATTTCAGAATAGTTGTCTTTGGTTCTTTTTTGATTTGTGTTGTTTATATACATAAAATAGATTATAGTCACTTTAATAAAATATTGATATTCTTTTATAATTTTATTGTAAAGCTAATAATCCCATAGCTATGTATTGTTTAGTGAAACCTAATGTTCAGTTACTTAGTAGTATAGTCCAAAGGTTTAACATCCAGAAAGCAGTAAGGAAAATCATCCATTTACTTGATTCTATGCCTTATTCCCTTTGCCTCTAATTCCATTTCATTTCTTGGCAGAAGAATACAGGAAGGAAACATGTTCAGCTGCAGCATATCGATAGAAAAAGTCAATATATAGTGAAAAATGAGAAGTGCCTCAAATATAGATGATAAATGGCTAATCCATACTGCTATCAGAGAAACAGTCTGTGCCTCCCAGGAAAGGGAGATGAGTGTAAAGGGCCACTGTTACCACAAACAATAATGGCTCTTACCAGGCTCTGTGATATTTATTATATACTTTCCTTTTTTAAATCAAGATCTTGTTAACATTTTGAACTGTGCATGATATGAGAAAGTAATGTTCATTATTATGATAGCAATATGATTTGAATAATACTATATATATGCCATATATATAAATATATATATTTACACACACATACAAAGAACTCCTGTACCACTGCCATAAAATAATAAGATTGCAAAATAAGTGAATGAATTTAAAACAATGTCATTGCCTATACACTAGAGTAGAATCCACATGTTTTAGTTCAGGCATTTTTATTTATTAAAATAATTATTTTTATAGTTACAAGTAATCCCCATGACTAAATTATTGTATCTAAAACATTTTGTTGTGTAATACCTAAAATGGTATCATATAATCATTTGCTAATTTCTGTTCAGTTGGATAACTTCTATAGCTAATATGATTCAATCGTGAGTCCAGTTAACTTTATCTAATTGGATATATTTAACACCAGTTTGTGTTTTGATAGCTTATACAGAAAATAGTTAAGTAACTTTTGTCATCATGGAATTATAAATTAATGTTAGTGAACTTTTCAAGGTTCCTAAATAATGAATCTAAATTGGTTTAATTCATTATCAGATGAATCTAAAAGAATGAAATTACACAGCAAAGAGTTTAATGCTGTTAATCCCTGTTTCCTAAAAGACTACATGTTTTCTGTTGTTGCAATATATGCTTTATTGAGAGTTTAATATTATTATTATTATTATTGGAGTAGAAATGTTATATTTTGTTATTTTTCAGCAAAACTTTGGCTTTATAACATTTGTATTTTTCACTAGAATGGTCATTTCTCTAAGAATTGAATTTCATGTTACAGATGGTATTTGGCATAATTAGACATTAAGACATAACAAGCAGAGTATTCCAGGAGGGTATTACATCTTATGGTATAATATTATGAGGAATAAGACTTGGAGCCAAGAAAATAACAGCTGGAAACAGCAATAATCCCCAAGAAATGAATTAACATGAAATGTCATGTTACTATTACAACTTCAAATTTAACACATCAAATGAAGAAGAAAGTCAGATCAGACTTGAACATTGTTTGCGTGTGACCTCACTTTTGGCTAGCCCAAATCTATTTTACACCACAAGTTTTTCATTAATATGGAACATTCTTTCCAGCATTTTTACATGAAGAGCTAATATGGTGCCTGTTATTAAGCTCAATTTACACACTTGATGAGTAATCAAATACACAAATTGGAAACAGAATTACTTTCTTTTATAAATTCAGGGTTTTTTAGTTCATAATATCTTAAGCTAGTATGACATATATAAAGAAAAGAAATTTCAGTCCTTATTTTGCTGGCTTTTAAACCATGACTGAGAAATATTTTGACCAGTGAAGCATAGAAAAAATAGTTGTATGTGAGTGTGTGTGTGTGTGTGTGTGTGTGTGCGTGCGCGCGCATGTTTTCTTTTTCAAACAGTTTGATGGAGGTATCTTTTATTGAGAAGGGAAATCTGGAGGAAGCAGGTATTAGACATCAGAGCTGGATTTTGAACATGGTAACTTTGAGATGCCTATTTACATATTCTAGGTATGCAGTTGTACATGGGACTGTGGAGTTCTGGAGTAGTTTAGGGAGAAAATACAGACTTAAAATTCATCATTAGTCATTTATTGACTCCATTTTATAGAATTAAAACCTAAGCCAATGGTTGCATTTAACTGGTAGAATCTATCTTGAGGGCAGATTTACTCAAAATTGAGTATAAAGTTGATTTTAGAGACAACAGATATGGGAAAGTTATGAAACTTGTAATATCTTTAATATTTGTACATTTTCCCTCAAGCCAGAAGACTATATATAAAACCTAGCAAAATATTCATTTATGAAAATCAATTAAAAACAGGAAAAATAGTATGGAAAGTATACAAAGAGTTTGTGACATAAATTTTCAATTGAAATGCTTAAGCTCTTTGCTTTAATAAGCATATTTCTGAATAAGAAACTAGCAACTAATCTTATTCAATTTCGGTTACAAAAGGATTTTTTCTTTTCCTCCAAGAGAAAATATTTCTGGCAAAGGAAGTTTAACTTTAATAATCAATAAGACAAAAACAAAGATCGGGCTATTCTTACTTGGTAGTCAAAAGGTGGACTCCGCTTAGGAAGGTTTCCTTTTTACCCTTGCTTTTGGGCAACTCTATTGTCTGATTACCTCTTAAAAACCCCATAACACATTTAGCATTTAGTCCAATCCTTTAATAAACAGCACAATAAAATATATTTTATGTTTTCTTCATAGAACGATTTATCCTCATGTACCATTTAGCTCATCATCAGTAACTGTCTCTAATACTTAACACTCTAAGTGTAATTGAACTTAATTTTCTAAGTAAATTGTGATAACCTTTCACTTAATGTAGTCCTGCTGTAATTCAAATATTCATTTTAGATATTGTACAAGGATAGTTTCCCCTCATCAGATGGCTTTTAGTGGCTTCAGTTCTTTCTGTGTAGGTGTGATGTCATGTCGTAAATACTCAGTTTATTTTCAAAAAGAGTGTTAAAAGCTGACTGAGAGCTCTGCTTAGATTCTCACAACACACCCTTATGGTGCTACAGAGTTCAAAGTCTTTGGGTTCATTTGTGGGGTCAACAACAATGAACCTACAATCAGAAGCCCTGGATTTTGGATTAAGTCATTCTCTAACTAGCTCTGTGATCCTAGGCAAGGCTCTTAATTCATCCCTGAAATGAGACTGCTGGATGGTAATAAAGAAATAAAAAAACTCTCTTTTATGGTCCTGATAATAAGTATTTTAGGCTTTGTGGACTAAGATGCAAAATCTATTATAGACATTATAGACATATTATATATGTGTGTAATATATATTATATATATATATGTATGTATTATAAAACAGGAGAGGAAACAAATTTTCAAAAGAACATATTGGCAAAATTTAAAACTTTATTCATACACACTGAAATTTGAATTTTATATAATTTTTATGTGTCACAAATATTTTTTTCAACTACTTTAGAATGTAAAAATCTCACCGGTGACATAAAAACAGGAATCAGAACTGATCTGGCCTGTGGAAGGTCGTTTCTGAATTCCTGGACCATTTTAACTCTAAATTCCTCTAATAAAGCTCAATAAAGTTTTTATTATATAGTCATTATAATATCTCCAGTTGTTTTGCTCTATGCAAATTATATAAGATTTTCAAAATTATATAGGGTATTTTTCTAAGTTTTTTTCCATTCAGTGTTTTATGTTTTAAATTATGTCAGGGAATTTCATCAGATTATAATTATAAATGTGTATAAAGTAGGCCAGGGATAAAATAATGTCTGAAGAGGAGTGACAATAAACTAATCATGTTTGAACAAGAATTATTAGAGTGGTTAAGAGTCCCATCTCTAGAGTTAGACTATATCAATTCTAATCCTATCTCTGGCTAGCTGTGTGAACTTGACCAAGTTATTAACCTTATTGCTCCTTGATTTTCTCACTTGTAAAATGTAAATGACAATGTTAGTGCCTACTTCATTGCAATGCCGTGAATATTAAATGTGTTAATACAGTAAAGTGCTTATAAGAGGTTTTGAAACATTATGAACTTTCAGAAAGCATTAGCTATTAATAGTGGTTCTCTATTGCAATAAATAATTTTACATAATCCTCAAAACAATTATAACTAGTAGGTCAGTTTTTAAAATCACTATTTTTCAAATAGAGAATCTGAGGATTAGAAAGCAACTGCTCAGTGCAGAGCCAGAATGCAAGCCAGATCAGAAGGACTTTAAAACAAATTCATTTTAACTGCACAACTGGGTATTTGATGAGAGATTATCAGCGTCTATCCAATCCAATCTCCTGTTGCATTTTTCTGACATCCATGCTTTTGTTTTTCCTGGGATTACAGGTTTATAATGATATTTTATTTTATCTCCCAATTCCACACCCACCTCAAAAGTAAACATCTCTCTCTCTATTTTTTAATTTGACACAATTAAATTTACCTCCTCTTCCCAACTTGTTCAATTATTGGACAGTAACTGACACTCTAAAATTTCATTCGTCTTACTTTTGTGCCTTCAATTCCTAAGCTTCATTTAAATCTCTACACTGTAGCTGATTTTAGCCAATACATAGAAGGAACAGAAACAAAACAAAAACAAGCTAAACGGCACATGGATATGACAAAATTGTTTAATATGACAAATTTCCGCAAGGGGTAGGATATTTAAAAATATTTAATAGCAGTATGGTAACAAATAAATGCCTTTTTAATACTAGCATTTCAACAAGGATGTTTGGCAGGACGAATGCGTCATAGTGCTTCTAGATACATATAAGTGAATAAGATACACTGTGGAACCAACTAACATGTATTTTGCATTTTATTTTATTTTATCATTATTATTATTCTTTTAAGTAATCTCTACATTCAGTGTGGGGCTTGAACTCACAACCTTGAAGTCAAGACTTGCATGCTCCACTGATTGAGCCAGCCAGGCACCCCATTTTATCATTATTTTTTAGTTGAGGTATAGTTGACACACATTGGTTTGAGGAATGCAACATACTGATTCAACAAGTTTATATGTTATGTTATGCTCACCGCAAGTGTAGCCCACTTAAAAAAAATATTTAAATAAAAAAATCAAGTTGCTTTTCCATCATATCAGAAAATGAAAATGGGGAAGTTTGCCTTTTTGCTGCTCCCAACGTGTCCAATAGAACTGCAAAGGGAATTTAGACTAGTGTTTGAGGCAAATTCTCCACCAAAGTCAGTTACAGAATTGGAGTACTATTATATTTGGGTTTGGAGACTCTGTATTAGTTATATGCCAGGGACCACAGATCTGTTTGCTTGGAATAACACCTGTCTGTGAATGAATCTATAATATAATATTGTTGCTAATATGAGAGTCCTAAGAATCCATGCCATCATTTCGAAAGGCAATTCATTTTACCTTCCAATCCCAAAAGTGAAGCAGGCTAAGGTGTCACAATACATTTGTTTAGGATAGGAAACACGCTATCCTCCCATGAACTACTTCCAGTATAATCTGTGTTGACTGTTATTTATAGAACTGTGTTCTGTAATTCCAAAGGTCCAGGAGATATTAAAACAACAAGAAACAAAAACAAAACTGTGGCCTCTAAAAATGATTTCTTGACTTTAAAATTTGGAGAAATACTGCACTATAAAACTTAAGTAATAGTCTTTACTATAGGACTTCACTGATTTCAAGAAATACTCTGAGTCTCTATGACTCAGAGTATATTGTGTCATATTTCTCACACTTATTGACCTCAGAAGTCACTACCCTCCTGTCACCTACCACCCTTCATTTATTTGTTTTTTTTTTAGAACACTTATTTAGAGAGTGAGGGACACAAGAGATAATTACCTATGTACCTAATTTAGGAGGGGGAAAAGCAAAACAAAACAAGCTGAGATCTTAAAAAAAAAAAAAAACCTGAATTTTAGTAGTCTATAATAATAGGGTTAGAGCCAGTTACTTCTGACAGAAAACTAACAATGAAGAGAAATAATAATAATAATAAAACAAAAAAGGAGCCATTATATTCACTTCCTATGGCTTTCAGGCATTTCTGAGTCCAAATCGTGTGCCATTTACCATGAAGCACTTGGACTTTCTTCAACTGTGCCATCTGTCGAAGCACAGGATACATCACTACTTCATGACCTAGTGGTTCAAAATAGATTGTGTTTCGATAAATACAGAACACTCTGCTGAACAATTTTTCTCTATTAAACTCGTTTTGGAAGATTCATCCATTTAGCCCTCTTTTATAGGAATAAGATTAGTTGATCATGATAGAACTTATTTTACAACAGTGTACAATTCCAAGTTATCCCAAGCCCTCTTTTCTTCAATGATTTCTCTTTTTCCTGCATGGACTTAGTCAGCCTTATAAGTAAAATATAACTAATAATAAACTGATTGTCTATGGTGATTAGTGCACAGTCCCTTAAATCTGTAACTGGATGACTTCCTTACCCAACTGTATAAGCAAGTTTATTTCCTCTAATTTGGTGTTTTAAAATGCTAATTGATTTCCCATCTGAACTTATCAGTTAGGACCATACTTAATGAAATAAAAGGTCAATTTGTTCTAATTTGCCACTGTTTTATTAAATCAGAAGGCAAATTCTACTTGTTGAAGAATTCGCCTTTCCCCTTCTTTTAAAATAATTTATACCTATGTTCACAGTGATAAAGAGATATTATTAAACATTAGCAAATCTGTATCCTTTAAATTCCATTGACATTGTAAGTTCTTGAGCAAGGCTCCTGTCTTATGAATCTTGTATCTTCCTTACTTATTTGGAGAATAATAGATGATTAATATTAGATGATAGAATGAACACTTATAAAAATACATATCTTTATGTTTTAAATATGGTTATAGAATGGCAAGGCAAAATCATTATTTTCAGCATATTTTCAAAACCCACACTCTTCCTAAAACAAATGTTTTCCAAACCACAAAGCACGATACTTGTAAATAAATATTTCCATTCCTAAGGTTTGTTATGCTGATAAAAGTGGCTGTCTTTCAAAGGGACATAGAGCTTTATCTTTTTGTTAAGTTAATAATAATATATTTGATAGGTAGAGCTTGTAATAGATTTACATAAAATTAGATTTACACAACAGGTAAAAAAGTCACAGGCTATAAGTTAGCAAAAAGAAATTTGGCTACAAAGGGATTTTTTAAAAACCCACCAGAATCTTTCAGGAAAAAATTTTCTCCTATCATGCACACACAAACCCCATATAGTATAAGCATAAGGGTGAGAGTAGACCACAGCTTCTGGGTTACTGACTCATGTAGGATTGAATGGTATAGAGGAACACTGAATATAGGTCTATCTTGAAAACATAGAAATACTGGTTTTTTAAAAAATATTTACTAGTCCAGTAGAATGATGAGAAGAAAAATGGTGCATTTACATAGTTTATTGAATAGATAAAGCAAAACTTTATTATTGATTTATTAAAACTACTTGTTTATATTGACTGGCATAATGTTTTGCCTATGTGAGATTTGCCTAATGCATGTCACACAGCACTGAAATAAGGGTCAACTACATTTGCAAATAAGACATGACTTGACTTTTCTAGATAATTTTGAAACTTAAGCTTTCATTAAAAATATGTACTAAAAACTGTCAGTTTCTATTAAACTCAATCACATAGTGTCCCAAATTGTGTTAGGCCAAAGAGGATTAGTTACTCAACATTGATTTTTCTTGGTAATATTCTATAATTCTTGTAATATTTTGTTGTATTTTAAAAATTCTCTTATTCATTAGCAATTATTAATTATCATCCTTAAGAAATTCCAGAGTTTATTGTTAAAAAAAAACTTTCAATTCTTAGAAAATTGTATGGACATTTACTATTTTGTAAATGAATTTGAAATTGATTTCCTATTTGGGGCTATAAAACAAACTCATGTCTCTAAATGTTAGAGCAGAAACAACCGTATTAAAAACTATTTTTTTCTGTATTATGAACTTTATTTAAACAATACTGAAATCTTAAATTCCTATGGACTCTACAGGGAATCTTGCTTTCTTTGATTTTATTAATGCTTTTAAAACATTTTGGTGGATTCACATCAACAACTAAAATTAAATGTTGTTGGATGTATTTTCCATGATCACTGGACAGAAAATTTTCTCTTTTAATAGAAAAAATAAGCCCTGTAACTCAGAATTTTCTTAACAATGTATTAAAAGCAGATATTTACTAAGAATGTTTACATTTTTTGCTAAATTATTTAATCCATATTTAGAGACATCAAAAATTGTGTTGATTTACTGAAAGAGAGCTCCTACCTAATCTATGAATATTCAGGAGGCAAATAAAGAAAAACTCAAATTTAAGGGTAAAACACATGCACTGTTTGCTGATTACTCCTCTGGACAAGAGTCGAAAAACTGTCCAGAGTATGCTATAGGCATCAAAGGAGTTGATAGAAACCAAATAATGGACTTCTGCCTTTGTGTTAAAATCTTTCCACTTCCATGATGCATTATGATGGACACCACTTTGAGATAAAATTAAATGTGATTTTGACCCTAGTTGTGTAGCATGAATGCTGCTACAGAAATAATTTCTCCCTTTCCATCTATATGTTCAGGGGTAGGACAAGAAAAAATGCCAGGAGTACATAGTCATTTTGGCCTTCTAAACTAAGGAAGACTTGAGACCTTTATCCTACTGATCACAAAGAGAAGTGAATCTCAGTTAGTTAGATGTAAGAAGACATTTGTAAATTGGGCTGTTTGAGTCTATGGGAGTCTATGGGACTATAGCTGATTACGAATCACATTATTTCAGCAGCCTAATATTATGGCATAAGTACGTTACCATTAGAGTTTTTCTGTATAATGAAACTGCAACTCATTTGCAAATGTTATTTGTTCTATTGATTTTGTTTACTCAGTTTAATGTTTGAGCTGTGTTTCACTTATATTAAGGATGATTTAGTTTTGTGTTATATTTTTGAGTTATGAAATTACTGAAGGATATTTCCTATGCATTTTCATGTTTATTTATTATTTAAAATTAACCTAAGGCCTATAAGAATCAGAATATGGCTCTGCAAATTCTATTGTATTAAGAGTAATTGTACAATTAATTACAATTCTTCTTTTAAGCCACCCTTAAAATCTTGAAATTTGTGTGAACAGGTAAACAAGTTCTAATATATCTATCCTCTAGCTCATATTGAAAACCAGCTTAGAGAATGAAAAACTTATTGTTTAAGAAGACAGTGCCAAACTGAAGATACTTATTACGATACTCTAAAAATGTGCCCAGGGTTAACATATATCACCCTGAGACATTAGTCCGGAAACCTGCACAGTTAATGGGAACCCTCAGTTTGACTAATTGTTGGCATTAAGAAGGAAATTTCAAGGTCTATTAAGAAGGAAAATGAAAACCCAAGTGCATATGTGGTTTAGAGTGCTTAGTGCAGTCTGGCAAGGATATAGACAAAAAGTGATGAACAAAAATAATAGAAAATGTTACAAGAGGCCTTCCTAAAGTCAAGTGCTATAAGAGAGACAAGAAGTAGCCAGGGATGATTCTGAGAGCAGCTTGATCTATGGTTGAAGGATGATTATTCTTCAGATTGGTAGTATATACTATAGCTGTAGCTATGTGTCTTTTAATTCAAACTGATTATTTAGGAACAAATATTAATGGTTGGTAGATTTTTAAAAATTAGCTACATATCAATAACAGAAAAAATTGAGTATCAGGGTGTCTGGGTGACTCAGCCAGTTAAGTATCCAACTCTTGGTTTCAGCTCAGGTCATGATCTCACAGTTTCTGGGATCAGGTCTTGTGTGGACGTCATGGAGCTTGCTTGGGATTCTGTCTCCTCTTCCTCTGCCCCACCTCACTTGTGCTCTCTCTCTCAGTATCTTTCATCTGAATAAAGTGTTATAAATTTATTTAAAAATTTTATTTCATTAAAGGCATTTCTGTGGTAAACAGTTATATGTCCTTATTTAGATTTAATTTAAAAATGTTTCTATACTACTCCAAAGTACTTGGGTTGTAAGTGGAGACAAATGATTTTCTATGTGATTTTAGTGAATTAGACCAATAAGAAAAATCTCCAGGGTGATGAGGCATCTGAAATTATGAATGTTAAAAGAGTCACTTCCCTTTTTATTAGTTAACTTAAATCTCTGTTAAGTTGGAAAATTTTATAAGCTGAAAAACAATAGTATTACTTTGGGTAATCCAAACCAAAATGAGACATACATATTATTTTGAAATAGTGTATATGATTAGTCACTAGAATTATTGAGTGACCAGTACATCTAGAGTGCTGTATTGACTTTCGCAGATATTCATAGATATTTAGTTCCAATTATAAGCAAGTATTATTACTACCTTTGAGTAAACACATTTGTACTACTGATCTAGATGAGCTTTGTTTTCAGGAGTTAGAAGCATAGATAAAGCACTAGACGCTCACATTTTTGTTCAGTACAAATGAGGCTAATCAACTTCTGACTGATAGCTTGTTGGACTGAGCCAAGGAACAGAGATGATGCTTTTATGTACCTTAAATGTGTTTTATTAAAGTGACCTCATGACCTGCCAGGATTCCTCCTTCTCCCAAGTGCTAAAAGACACTTGTGTTAACAAGCATTTATTGAGTAAAAAGCAATGAGCTTAGGTGTTACGTACAGCATGATAAATAAAACAGCCCAATTTCTCAAGGAACTCACTCACATTCCAAATACATTTTTTGTCAGAGTGAAGTTGTTGCATTGCCTGTGTGAAAACTATCAGAAGTACTTGTTTCAAGGGCAGATTTCGAGGCACAGTCTTAAGTTTTCTGCTTCACCACCTTGAGTTCTGATAACCTGCATTTAAAAAATAATGCCCTGTATGTTGCTTAAGCCTTTTTATTTAGAATACTTTTGAGTAATAGATTCTTTAGCATAAACTTATTTTCAAAATAATGTAGTAATAGATATGCTCAGGGAATTGCAAGCATAGAGAAGGGACATGTAACCCAATCTAGAGGAGCAGTAAGGCATTCTATAGAATGGAGCGTCTAAGGTTGGTTATCGCAGGAGGCCCCCTATTGCTCATGTGTGGTTTGGAATGGGGACATTCCAGGGTCTTTCTAGCAGCTGATAATCTCTAAATCAAGGAAGAGATGATTAGCACGAGACTGGTATAGATGGGGAAATGCAAGGAGTTTGTTTAGAAGGAGAATAGGGGACATAAAAAAGGAGAATTAAGAAGATGATTAGGAACCAAATCATCACAGACCATGAATGTTATGTTAAGGAAATTGGATTGTATCATGTATTTCAGTAGTTTTGATATTCAAATGCAAATAAGAAACAAGTCCAGAGAGGGAGACAATGCAGAATTTTTAACATGAAATCTGTTCTGCTCCAGCCAGTCGTTGCCATGGGGAAATGTGGCATAGAATTGCCAGATTGTCCAGTCTTTCAAAAATAGCCAAAAATCTGGTGTATTCATTAGAATTAGGTTCAGCTGCAAATAACAGGATATCCTAAAATAAGTGTTTCAGCAACAATGAAATTATTTATTGCTCACAAATTAGTCTGGAAAAATGCAGTGCTAGGCTAGAATGTCGGTTCTGTTCTACCAAAACTATATGGAGCCAGATGATGTCTACCTCACTCCTCCATTTTCCCTGGGCTCTAACTCTTGTTGTGACTCATTGTGCCCAGGCAGCAGAAGAAATGAACAAGATGATGGAGAAGGACAGTGTTCTCATTTAAATAAGTTCACTGGAAACGGCCATAGAGCTTTATTCTATGTCTACATGTCTTAGGTGTAAGGAAGACTGTAAAATGGATTTTTTTATTCTGAGTAACCATTGCTCATTAAACATTTTATTATTATGGAAAAATGCAGAATGGATATTAGGGGACCAGAAGCATTTTGTACTACATTCAATTACCCATGAAATAATAAGTATCTATCTATCTATCTATCTATCTATCATCTATCACTGTGTATGATCAATACTAGTAATATTGGGAAAAATGTTTGAGCCATACATAGCCTCCACGCTATAAGTTTGTTAATGACAGTCTTTGGTTTATGGGAATCTTTGGATATTCTGGAGGAGCAGATTAAGCTGTTCAATATACAGAGAAGAGATGTGTTCATAAGCTATTTAATTGGTCAAATTATCTGAACTTGGTGACTATTGTTGGAAAGAAATGAAAGTGAGAATTAAGGAATTACTCCCAGGGTCCCAGTTTGATTTACTTGACAGATTAAGATGCCAGTAATTGGGACAAAACAAATTCCAAAGTATCATTGTTTTGCAGGGGAAGAGAAATCCAATTTTGCCCAGGCTAACTGACAACTGCATTGGCATACTACGCACATTTTGATATCAAGTCTGAAGGTAGAGGAGAGGTTTGAGTTATAGATTGAGGACTTACAGAATATGCCAAATAAAACTATCATCATAGAAAAAATCATCAAGATAATATAGAAGTAGGAGTAGATTTAAAATAGCAGTGATAATGGAACAGAATAATGGCAAAATGATTACTCAAGAGTTCATCAAAGAGATGTAAGACCAAATTCATCATGAAAGTGAATGAATAAGAATTGATAGAAGTTTGAATGTTAGCTCAGCAGATGTGTTGTAGGTAAATGTTCACGGCATTTGTTGATTGACAACATGCTGATTAGTGAAAGGTGGGCTCGCTCCTTAAAAGGAGGTGTGTTGGGAAGAAAGATAAACACCAGTGTGTTGATAAGTGAATGGTAGGTGTGGAAGTGGATATAAATAACTACTGTAAATACAAATGTTTTGTAAAAATTGCTAAGAAGGTATTATACACAGGACGAGGGTAAAATAAGATCAAGGGAAAATCATTTGTTTATTTAGAATGGGATAATACGAGTATATTTATTGGATTAGAAAAAGAGACAGTATGGAGGAAGTCTTCGAAGATGTCTAAGTTGGATATGATGACTACTTGACCAGAGTCTGAGGAAGAAATGACCTAAAATATAGCAGCATGGATTACAATTTAAGGATGAGATGTGGCAATGTGGGTGTACATAAGCTTCAGTTTTGGGAATGGGAATTTATGGACAACTATTGCTTGCCAATACAATGCTCATAATTAATTTATCTTCTGTGAATAAAGGTGGCAAGTGTAGATGAAAAAAGTTCACAGAGCGATCAGAGGTTCCAGCTGAGTTAGAAACAATGATTTTGTAATGATGCCAATTAGCAAAAGGATTTCTGTGTGTGTGTGTGTGTGTGTGTGTGTGTGTGTGTGTGTGTGTGTGTCTTAAGCCACGGTAATGGGATGAAAGGACACACATGTTATTGACCCAGATATGAATTTGCTGAGCCTATTTGGTGGAGGCATAATGATGCAAATGTGTTAGTTGATCTCAATAGAGAGTTATTCAATGGATAAATAGCTGTGTCCAAACTAGAGAGGAAAGAGAAAGAATAGTTCCAATAGACAAGAACCAGTTGTAAGAATTAAGACAATGGTGGTCTTTAAGAATCTGAAGATCAGATTTAGCAGATAGGGACTTTAGAAAACACTTAAGAATATGGAGTTAGTAGTCAAAAAGGAGGATGTTATGAATTAGATTGTGAGGTGGACCACTCCATGGTTAAACTGAGCTGGTTAAATTGAAATAAAGGCAAAGTCTTGGGTACTATATTTTCAAAGGCTATTAGTTGTTGGGTAGCTATATATCATTACTTTATAGAAATGTATTATGCACATTACAAAGATCAGATTAAGGTTTTGATACATAGGCCTGGGAGTAAAAATAAATCTGTTTTCTTTTTTTTTTTTTTTTAGGGCTGAAAGAGTCATCTTTTTTTTTTTTATTTATTTTTTTTTTAATTTTTTTTTTAACTTTATAGTTTATTGTCAGGTTAGTTTACATATAACACCCAGTGCTCTTCCCCACAAGTGACCTCCACCAAGACCATCACCCCGCTTTACCTTTTCCCCTTCCCCTTCCCCCCTCAGTTTGTTTTCAGG
>CM053574.1:109016737-109227559 GCA_028646485.1 Cryptoprocta ferox | reverse complement strand
TGTAAGAGAGTGGTCTAGTTTCATTCTTCTGCATGTTGCCGTCCAGTTGTCCCAGCACCACTTATTAAAGAGGCTATCTTTTTGCCATTGGATAGTCTTTCCTCCTTTGTCAAAGATTAATTGGCCATACATTTGTGGGTCCAGTTCTGGGCTCTCTAATCTATTCCACTGGTCTATGTGTCTGTTTTTGTGCCAGTACACTTGAATTCTAACTGTGGAAAGTTATCTAATTTTTCTCAATTTTATATACTATAATGGTAAAATGGAAATAGCAAAGTTAATTACCTTCTATAGTGAGTAATGAAAAAACTCTGGGCTTTTAGAAATTAGCTATTGCATTTCATAGAGACATTATAAACAGAAAGATAAAGAGACAAGTCTCTTCTCCCTAGCCCAATTGTAGCTCACTGAATAAACAGCTTTCTGCAGCCACTCTCTGTCCTTGGCTTAGTATGCAGGACAATTGATAATCACTAAGACACACAGAAGGAGTAGTTGCAGATGGTTCATATTGATTTCACTGAGATGTCATAGTGATATTTCTGAAGTTTTTCAGGCACTAAAATCTGAAGAGAATTTCAAAGAGATTACAAACAGGATATGACCCATCAACATAGTCCCTCAACCACAATTGGGGAATCTCCTGAACACTGGGAGAAACACAAGATTCCTTTATTATTTTTAAGAAAGCAGTTGTTTCAAACTAAAAGATATTAGGTTAATTGACAATTTTTCTCAAAATAGTTATATATATATATATATATATATATATATATATATATATATAGAGAGAGAGAGAGAGAGAGAGAAATATATATATATAGAGAAATATATATATATATACTTAATAAACACCTATATCGATTTCAAGATGAAGACAGCTTAATTTTTTACACTTCCAAAAGAGATGGGCATCATAAAAAGACAATTCAGTATCTCCTAAAACATGTGAATGAAAGCAAACATCTTACCCTAAAGGTGTAATAAAAATTTTGTGTATACGGCCAGTGGTAGGGATTTATTTCTATCATGAGTTAGTTTTGATAAAGTTGTGAAAAACTAAAACTATGATTGATCTCAGGAATTTTAGGTCATGAGGTGAGTTAAAAACAAGAGCGAAACATACCACTACCAAGCACACCATGTCTGAAGATATTTTGGAGTCAATTATACATAGAAACCATGGTTTTGATTTTAAAGCCAAATATTTTATACAGAATAAACATCTAAATAAGCAAAGACTATGTGCAATTATATACTTTTAAAAGGTTTTTGGATTTTTCTTAAAAAATAGTTTCAACTCTGAAACAAATAGCAAGATAAACTTGTTTTAATATTCCTCTTCATCAACAATTATTTTCCTAAATTAACTTGGAGTTTTCATTGCCTTGTTCAGTATTTGGTGGTATGGGTTGTGTTTCCTTGTGGACCACAAATTATGGCAAGTGGAAATTTGCCTAATAATCATTCTATTGTTTTGCAGGATTCAATTATAATCATTGATTTGAAAGATACCTTAGAGATCAGTCTAAACCAACTTCCTCATCTTTAAATTATAAATAGAAAAATTGTTTGTAAACCAGCCAAAACACTTGATTCTTTCCTAGCTTCTAGTTTGAGATTCTTATTATAGCCAGAGCCTGTATCCCTGAAATGTAGGTGAAAAACTAATAAGATATGTGGGAGAATAAATGAGAGAGAATATTCACTCTCTGTTTTTCCAAATTGTTATTTACACTTAAAATACTCCATTGGTTTAACTAAAAATACTTTTGTTTGCATTTCTTGTGTAGCTAATAAGATTGTGAGATGTCATTTTGATTCTTAGCAAAACAGAGAGGAGACTATAGTCACAATTAATAGGTGTTGAAAATGGAAGGTGCAGTAGGCATGATTACTTCTCATGTTGGGAGATGGGACAGAAGGTGGATGACTGGAATTGGGATTTGCATTCTTTGAGGAAGGGGGCTGCCTTGGCAGATGGCTGTAGCTTATACTGCTTTTTGCTCTTGTAGTCTACAGCCCTGATTCTCACCCTAGTTTCACATACTACTAGACCCAGGAATCAATACTGGTGGTTTACAGTTGGAGAATATGTGTTCTCATTATATACCAAGTAGAAAGGTCAAGTATACAGAAAACCCCATTTGTATTACTCAGTGGCAAAAATGTGCTTCTGAAATATTATAATACTGATTTTATTTTCCCATAGTAATAATTGCTTAATTGACATATGTCAAGTGTGCCAATTATTCTGAGGTGTCATATTTTGGAGGGGGGGCAGTAGGTAAGACATAGTAATGATAAGATGCAAAGATACGTAGAACTACTCATGTTGATCAGTGACTATGGAATTACTAGTACAGACTGCTTATAAATTATGTTAAGGTCTTTTGTAGATTTTTGTGAGTGGATATAAATCCCTACAGTTCCTAAACTTTACAGATTCTTTGCAAAAACTTACCCTATGTGCTAAACAGTATGAATTTACAAATTGTTTTTTGAAACAATGTTCATATGCAAGTTATGGTTTTTTTCATACATTTCTTTATCTATTCTACAGAAACTATTCTGAGAGCTAGATAATACCATAGTCCTGTGCTCAAAGATCTTCTGGTCCAGTAAATAAACCTGTTCTTATTTTTTCTATTGTTTATGACACAAAATTTATATTATCAAACAATTTGTAGATTGATTCCTGCAATAATATCTGCATATAATTGTATTATTTGTAAATATGTTTAAAATGTATTTATTTATTTTATTTATTTTGAGAGAAAGAGAGAGAGAGAGAGAGAGAGAGAGAGAGAGAGCACAAGTGGGGGAGGGACAGAGAAAAGGAGAGACAGAATCCCAAGCAGGCTCCGCACCATCAGCCCCAATGTGGGGCTTGAACTCAACACAATCTGTGAGATCATGACCTGAGCAGAGATCATGAGTCAGACACTTAACCAACTGCGCCAGCGGTGTACCCCTGTAAATATGTTTTTAAAGTTAACCTATTAATTTTCTTATCTGTAATTGGGTTGGAGTGTTTTTATTATTGGGGAAGGTAGTATTGTGGCTTGCTTTAAAGTGATATCAAATTGGAATGTTTTGGGGTTTCATTCATGCATCAACTATTACTGAAAGCCTAAGTTATGACTAGCATGGAACATGTTTGTGTGTAAGTAGTACATGGAACTATCTCCATGCAAACATAAAATCATCAGCATAGTCTCTATAGTACAGCTAACAGAATGGGAAAAGATGAGTGATATTTTTGATAGTAGTTGAAAGAGGGATCCAGGAGTTGTTCTGTTTCTGAGGAAACAGAGAAGCTGGAGTCAGTTTCCACCTCCCTTCAAGACTTATTCTAGGTCCAACATGCTACATAGTCTCTGATGTAAGGTAACACATTCCAAGCTCTCTTGATGTTTTCTAAGAAATATATTTTTTCAAATAATTTAAATATTTATATTTTGATTGATCATTGTATTATTTTCAAAAAATGGTAGATGCATGAGTATTTTGAGATGATGCTTATAAGCCAGCCAGATAGATGGATTTCCTTACATGCTTTCCCAAATAAAATAAGCCCAAAGTTAAATTCTCACTCGAAAGCAATCTATCTTATAAGTGTGAAAGTGTAGGTCTAATCCTTAAGAGCTTTCTTCTTCATAGAGACTATTAACATTTTCTTCTTTAAACACCAATGCTTGGCCATTCATATTTCTCCATGCTCTGTCATGAGCCAATTTAATTGCCTTCATATAACCAACAGTGATTGACTTTACCCATAACTTTATAGAATTCCAAGTTATTTTTCAGTGTTCCAGGATTAATTTGTATCTGTCCTTTACAAATTATCTCATTACATTTCTTACTGTCACTATAATAACAAAACTCATCAAATGAATTTTCAATGGCGCTATGACTGATTTCAAAGATAATGATATTTTTTAACACTTTCCAATGGCACATATCATTTGATGACAAAATGTTTTGGCTAATAAATGCAACTATAATACAACTTATTTTTACATTACAGTACAAATTTCTGTTTTCCCTAAATCTGTCAAGAGTAAAATTTAGACACCTCCATTTAATTTATTTGCTAATAAGGATAAATTAGCACATGTTTTCATGCAAGTCAAGTAATCGTGAATTTAGATTGAACTTAAAAACTGAAATGACATATGTAGTAACAGTTGTCATAGTCACAAAGACTGAGTGCCTAGGTAAGCTCTCCACAGAGAAGATATAACAGGTTCACATTTTATAAAATAACCTGACCTACTTTCACTTTTTCTAGAATATGTTAGGTAGAGAAGCAACAGAAGAATCCTGCCATTCAGAAAATGCCCCACCAGTGTAGGAAAACATTAGACTAGTCCCCGTCAGGGAAAAAAAATATACAAACAAACTTTGTTGACTCTGTATTTTATGAAATTTTGCCCCTTTATCACAGACAAAAATGAACAAACATTTTAAAATGCCAAATGCAGGGGTGCCTGGGTGGCTCAGTTGGTTAAGTGTCCAACTTCGGCTCAGGTCATAATCTCACAGTTTGTGAGTTTAAGTCCTGCTTTGGGCTCTGCGCTGACAGCTCAGAGCCTGGAGACTGCTTCAGATTCTGTGTCTCCCTCTCTCTCTCTGCTCCTCCCTTGCTTGCTCTCTCTTTCTCTGTCTCTGTCTCTGTCTCTTAAAAATACATAAACATTAAAAAATATAAAAAATAAAATGCCAAATGCAATGTTAGTCCTTTTCTAAATAGATTAACATGGGAACAGTTCAAATGATTCCAAGTCAAAGGGAATTGTGAGATTGCTAAAGGAAAACTTTCAACCAAAATGGTTATTCATTTTTTTTTATTTTAAAGAGAGAGAGCACATGTATGAGCAGGGGAGAAGGGCAGAGGGAGAGAAAGAATCTTAAGCAGGCTCCATGCTCAGCATGGAACCTGATGCAGGGCTCGATCTCATGACCCTGGAATTATGAGCTGAGCCAAAAATCAATAGTCAAATGCTCAACTGACTGAGTCACGCAGGCAACCCCAAAATAGTTTTTTCTTAATACTAATATGTCGAATAATATACTATCCCAAATATGTATATATACATCACAATAATGTGGCTCTGGTCTCACAGGCAACTTCCAATCTTCACAGTCAAGCCACTGTTTGCTACACTCAACCAGAAAACAAATATTATATCCAACAACCTCTTATAAATAATATCCATAATATGGCATTTTAAGACACTTTCAAAAATACAAGCTTCAGACATACAGATTTCTATAACAATAATACATTTTTTCAACAAGAGGTACTATGTACAGAATGTTGTTAATGCTATTTTAAATTAGTTTTTGTAGATTTGACTTGATTTTTAAAAAATAAGGATATATATTCCATCAATCTTACTTTTGTACATAGTTGCTTTTTACTGAGTACTGACTACTACATAATCCTATATATTTGTCTCAATTTTTTTAAGTATTTAAGTGCCTCTTCACATGGCATAGTTACCCAAAATGTTTTGAAAGAGGAAGATGTTATTTTTATTAGAGTGTATTAGTGTTTGCGAGGTTATATTTAAAATTTTTAAAGTGTAACTGGTGTGAGGTCAAATTAATTTTGTGTGATTTTGGAAAGCAACTCATTATTGTATAAAATGAGTTTAGATTTATGGTTTTGTGAACTTATTAGTACTTTATAATTTTATAGCTCTAAGTATTTAATTTTAATTACTTGATATTAAAAATAAAACATTATGTAGAGAAATAAGATAGTTTTAGATATTTCAAATACTAGGACAAATAAGGAATGAATTTTTATATTTTAGTAAGGTATTAGCATTTATTTCAGTACCATCTAAGTACCATTTCTTAGTACCACTAAAGAGGAAAATACACATATATTAAGTAAGATAAAATGTACACCTAAAATTTTTATTGTAGAAAATTTAGAGCCTTACCATGGGCTAATAGAGATACTCAAATGAGTACCCAGTTAAGTTAATCAGATCTTGAATATGCATTAGATACAACTCGAGCTTGAAGAGACTTTTAAAGTCACCATCAGGCTACCCTTACCTTCTTAATAACTTAAAATTTTCCATAATTTTCACTTAAATGTAATTGTTTATTCTTTACATATTCCTTTCAAATTGTCACTTAAGTTTCAGAAAATGTAAAAGGCAACTTTTCGTTAGAAAACAGTTTATTACCTTGCCATAATGAATAGGGGGTGGAGTGGCATTCGTTGAAGGGGTCGGTCGTTATGGAGGTCTCGACATTCCTAATATACATATTGATCTTTAAAGAGAGTTTTGAGTCCGATGATATAATTTGGGGAAGATAGTGATTGCAGAGCACAGAGATATCATTATTATAATAATAGTGGAAGGAAATGAAGAGAACTGGGGGTCAGGAAGTAGCATTCCTAGTCAGTGCTTTTTGTGTATAACTGAAGTTATGGCAACCTAGACAAAAGGAAGAAAGTTTTTGGAAAGCATCGTATGCTTTGATTAGGTGTCAAAATGTGATCACTCTATTGTTTTTATAAGTAGAGTACATGATAAAGTCAAAATTTGTGAGAAACTATTCTTAACTGATAAAATAAATGGAGAAAGGGCAGGAAGTAAAGAAACCATTATAGAGCCTTAAGCCAAAATTGACTTAGTTTTGAACTATAGTGCTACTGGGGATATAGCAAAAAAGTTAATATGTCCAGGAAGAAGATTAAAGTGATAAACGTCCTTAAAATTGGCATTCTTGTTATTTTACAGATGTGATTCTGTATGTTTTTGATCTTCTATTTATTCTATCAGTAGCCAAGATATAACTGTTTTTATTGTTTAAACCAAGTAATTCTCAATATTGTGTACTGTATTTTATTTTTTATTTTTTAAATGTTTTTTTTTTTTTTATTTTTGAGAGAGAGAGAGAGAAAGTGTGAGTGTGCAAGCAGGGGAGGGGCAGAGAGAGAGAGGAAGACAGAGGATTCAAAGTGGGCTTCATGCTCTGTTGTCACAGAGGGCCCAATGCAGGGCCCCAACTCCTGAACCAGGAGATCATGACCTTAGCCAAAGTCAGACACTTAACAACTGACCACCCAGGACCCCTAATGTGTACCTTATTTTAGAATCACTACTTAATTAAATGAAAAGTTTTCTTTTGAGGTCACCAACACATAACAGTGTTCTTAGTTTGTCCTGGACTGAGGAATTTCCAGGGATATAGGACTTTCAGTGATGAAAAAGACTGGGAAAAACTGGGATGAATGTCTTTCCTAAGCACATGCACATTCTTTAAAAATTACTGATAATAGAATTGACTTTGAAAAGTGAATGTTTTCTGTATTTGCTTGGCACTGTGGAAGGTACAAGTCTCCAAGAGGCACATCATCTTTTTGTTTACTCTTCATTTTACTACAGTGTTAATGGCTGCTTTTTCTTTTTTCCATCTCTGAGGCCACCTCTGTACCCAGACCATATGAATCAATCAATTAATCAATCTCTGTCTCCCTCTCTTTCTTTTAGAATAATAAAATTTATTCTAAAATAACTACTTTAATGCCAATCTCTTTTCTACAGGGATCTAGTAATGTAGTGGCCATGTTTTCCAAATCAAAAACCAAAACACATGGTTTAGCTCTTATTAGTACAATATAGTGAATATTTGACAACAGAAATGTCCCCAGCAAATCTAGATATATGCTGTGGAACTAAAAACTTAAAAAAAAAAAACAAAGCAAAATGATAAAAACCCAGTAAGTTTAGGGTTTGAAGTTATCAAACAGAAATACAAGCAAAATGAATTAATTTCATAAAAGATATATATGGTGTGTGTGTATATATATATATACACATATATATAGTATATATAACCCAATAAATGTTCAATGCATATTTCTTCCATCACCCAGAATTAATCTGATGTGGCAAAATTACTTAAAAGTATTTCCTGAGTTTCCTTTATTCATTCAGTCAAGAGAATTGCATCCTTCTTATCCCAAGCTTCCCATAAAATGACTAGTTTAATTTATTTAGAAATTTGACATACATCCTCTTATGGACAGATTTCTTTGGTGCTCAATCTCAGTCATAGGATTAAATAAGAAATAGCAGTAAATACACAAGTCCATAAGTTTACCGAAGCTATAGCTTTCTAGGCCGTACACTTGTGATATAAAGGAGTGATTTGTTAGTAACAAGCTTTTACATTTATAGACTATATTTCCTTAGCCACTTCTTGGAACTGAAAATTTTAACTTAATTGCCCTCTTTAAATCAGATTTACTATAGTTATTTCCTTTGCAGCATTTCAAGAATAACCATATTATTCTTTAAGGGAATATCTAATGGAGTCTTTTAGCTTGGATCTTTCCTTTAGGCTCCACTTGAAGAGGTGGTCTGAGAAAATAATATCAGTTCCTGTCTAGATGTCTTCATGATACCCCTTCTTCCACTAAGTGTGGAGGCACAGCACAGGAATGGAAGCAAGGCTTACCAAATTATGAGATTTCATTTTTATTTAGTCATCTTTACACTATCCCATTAAGTGCTTCATGTATCTTCAATTTGAAGATTTTTGTTTTCTTACCTTATTTAATTTTCACCAGTGACAGAATAACTGGATACTAATAATTTAGATAGGTTAAATGAAGTTTACTAACACCTAAGTGTAGTATTTTAGAAACCACTTTTTAAAAAGATACATATTTTGCCCCAAATGTCACTTTGTATTACTGTAATAATAACTATGTTTTAGAAGTAAGAATTAATTAAGCTCTAAAAGTTTTTGTTTTCTCCTTTAAAAGTCTTACTTTGAAAACTTACTACTTCTTTTAAGCATATATTGTTGTGATTTTAATTGATAAGATACAACCCAAATAACCAAAATACTGTAAATCCTCATCAGATTAGAAATTATTATCTACAGTTTCTTTGCAGCTTCTCTTTGTAATCCAATGATCAATTTACCAAAATAGGAGAGACCATAATCTTTAGCTATGCATCACTGTAACACATCCTATATCCTCATTACTTAATTTTGAATTATTACCATATATCCTTAAATATGACTTTCTAGTATTTTCATTGCCATATAAATATCAAGACTATGATTTATGTTTTGCTCAGTGGATATTTCATGATCAATATTTTTTTTCAAATCTTTTTAAAGTTAAACATGTCATAGTCCTACTAGTTCTCTACATTTTTGATATGGAAACTTTTTTTGCTCAAGAGAAAATGATCGTTACTGAGAAAAATTGCCTATTATTGTTTTTTATGTGTCTCTTGACCTGTTTATTGCTATTTAAGAACTGAAATATAATATGTATGGAATATCTGAGCTAATTGCTTTTGCAATTTCCCCATATTCTTTTAAAAATGGTACAATACGTTCTCCTTTGACCCATGTATCTCTAGTATTATACTACTTCATTTTCCTGTTCCCCTTGGAACCAGAACATCTTGTGGGTTTTGCTACTTGTTGTCTTCAAACTCTCTTCCTTTATTTTATCTTTAAACCCTCCATTAGGCTTCTCTGACCCAGTCCTCTGAAACTGCTCTTTTAAGGTTATAGATGACTATCACGCTGGAAATTTTACTTGCCATTCCTCAGTCTTATCTTAAGTGAATTATCAATAGCATTTGAAACAGATCATCATTGTTTTCTTCTTCAAATACTGTTTTTCACTTGCCTTCCAAAACTCTACTATCTTCTAGTTTACTATCCCCCATCCCCACCTGCCACCCCACCACATTGGCTACTCTCTCTGTCCCTTTGTTCATTCTTCCTCATCTTCCTAACCTCTTCCTCTTTGAGCACCCACAGGGCTTACTTCTTGCCTTTCTTCTTTTCTCTATATATAACTACTGTTTTGTTGTTCTCATCTGGTCTCATAAAATTGATTACCTATACAGTGAAAACTGCTAAATTTCTATCTCCAGACTGAACCTCTTCCCTGAACATCTGTAGAGATGTCTCACAGGCATCCCAATGTGTAATGTGCAAAATTGACCTCGTGGTACTTCCCCTTAAACCTACCTCTTTTGTACTCTTCAGCATCGTGGAAATTGACAATTTGAGAGGCACAGGCTAACGTCTGATATCATTCCTAAATTCCTTTCTTTCTCCCCCATTCCACATCTAATAATTGTTGGCAAATTTTGTTGGCTCTACTTAAAAAGCAAATTTAGATTCTGACCACTTCTCCCAACTCCACTGCTTCTACTCTGGAAAACCACTATCTTATGCCACCTCCCCTTTGCATGATTGCAATTTCCTCACAATTGGTGTTCCTGCTTCTGCCTTTGCTCTCTAGTCTGCCACTCCTTTCGCCAAGCCCCCTTGTACTCATGCAGCCAATGGATTCTTTGGATTGCAATTTAGAACATATGCAATTTAGAACATACCACAGCTCTGGTTAAAACCTTTAATCACTTCCATCTTAAGCAGAGGAAAGAAAGATAGATGCATTACATCACACTATCCTGACCTTTGCTGACCTGATTTCCCACTCCAAAACCCATGTCTTACTCTTACAATATACCGGCCTTCCTGCTGCTCCTCAGAAGTATTAGGTATTGTTGGGGAGGAAGACTTCCCTCTGCCCTATGGTCCTTCCAGCTGGACTTGGAATCAAATTGACATGAGAGACACTAACAAGAGAAAAATCAAATTTAATAGCATATGTATGGGGAATCCATACAGAAATGACATTCCAAAGACAATGAGGCAACATGAAGCTTATGTGCACTAAGGAGAAGGGTAGGGTCTGAGAATATAAAAGGGAGGAAGGCCATTAGCAGGAAGGTAAAAGGGGATGTTTTGTAAACAAAAGTTGCCCTATTATGCACATAAGTCTCTTAGGTTAAAGGGGAAGTTTCTGTTAATAGTTCTCTTCATGGTACAGGGTCTCCTTTCCAATGTTGAGGACCAGGAAGGGAGCGTGTCTGCATCTACTGGGTTTTGCTTATGTTTAACTCAAAATAATGTTAATGCCAAAGTGGCTCATCTTGGCCCCCACCCTTGGCCCCTACACTATTTACCTGATTCTGCTGTTCAGCCTCTACACTTCCTTTTCCCCTTGCCTAGAATTATCCATCATATAATATCTATGTGGCTGGCTCCCTCACTTCCTCAAGAGTTTTGCTCAAATGGACATCTTTTCAGGGAAGTCTGTCAATACCTCATTTAAAGTTCTAGATTTCAACTGCTACAAACCTTCTCCCTTTCCCTGGTCTAATTAATTTTATGCCATATCACTTATCACCATATTCATACTATATATATATTTGCATGTTTATATATGTATTTGCATGTTTAAATTTTCTTTCTTTTTTATTGTGATATAATTGACATATAACATTGTATTGTATTACTTTTAGGTGTGCAGCATAATAATTTCATACATGTATATATTGCAAAATTATTACCACAGTAAATTTAGTTAACACCATCACCAAATATAGTTATTTTTTTCTCATGATGAGAAATTTTAAGATCTATTCATTTAGCTACTTTTAAATACACACTGCAGTATTGTTAACCATAGTCACTACCTTGTACATTATATCCCCAGAAGTTATTTATCTGTTAAGTGGAAGTTTGTATTTGATGGTTTATTAACGTCACTGAATTCCAGTCAGAAGTTTGTATTTTTGATCACCTCCCACCATTTCTATCTTCCCCGTCCCTTGCCTCTGGCAATTACCAATCTGTTCTCTGAACCTATGAATTTGTTTTCCTGTGGGTTTGTTTTGATTCAACTTAAAAGTGAGATTATACAATATTTGTTTTTCTCTATCTGACTTATTTCATATAGCATGATGCCCTCAAGGGCCATCCATGTTGTCATAAATGTTAAGATTTCCTTCTCTTTTATGGGTGAGTAATATTCCATCATGTAAGTGTGTGTGTGTGTGTGTGTGTGTGTGTGTGTGTGTGTGTCTGTATCACATTTTCTTTACATTTAATTTTTTTTCCATTTCCACTAGTTATAAACCTATGTTTTATGAATTTACTGCTTTGCTAGTTAGTGTATGTCCAGTGTCTAGAATTGTTCCAGGTAAGCAGCTGACAATTATTGAATGTATTCATTTTTTAAGGACATAATATTCTCAAATCTTCAAAGATTAAAAATTGTTTTTAAGATTTAAGTTGTCAGGGGAAAAATATGCATGTGTTCAATTCACTCAGGAAAAGTATTTTTTTTAACATACTTTCTATGTGCCAAGCCTTCTGTCAGGCATATTGGTTAAAGAGAATAAAATGGGGGATCTTTGATATAGGAGTTCCTTCTGACTGGAATTCAGTGACATTAATAAACCATCCAGGTCACTGTAATGGATGCTGTAGAGCAGAGAGAAGCCATGCCTATGATTACATGAAAATAGGAGTCGACTTGAAATCAAGTAGACCTATTTAAATTCCTTAACATCACTCCATCGTAGACCCTCACCTAAAAAATAAGGATAAAACCTTCTGTGGTATTTTATGGGGAACAAGTCAGGAAATAAATATAGATCAGCCAGCTCTGGTTTGGTATGTGGTAGACACACATTTAAAATGATCAGTTCCTTCTGCATTTTTCATTTCTAAATAATAACTTTTCAGCATTTATGTATCAAGTGGCAAAAATAATAGTCACATGGAAGTATAAAAATTCAAGGTGGGGTAATATTGTAGATAAGCTAAAATCTGATAGTAATGAAAGTCATTGCATTCTTTTTTTATTTTTTAAGGTTTATTTTTATTTATTTTGAGAAAGAGATAGAGAGCAAGAGGGGAAGGGGCAGAGAGAGAGGGATACAGAATCCCAAGCAGGCTCCACATGGTCAGCACAGAGCTGGATGCGGAGCGAGAAATCACAAACTGTGAGATCACTACCTGAGTTGACGTCAAGAGTTGAACGCTTAACCCACTGAGCCACCCAGACACTCCTGCAGTCTTTTGAATTAATTAAAATTATATATATATTTTTTCTAGTAGTGTATATAGTAGATCAGAAATGAGGAAATGCTGGTGCACCTGGGTGACTCAGTCAATTAAGCATCCAGCTTCAGCTCAGGTCATGATCTCATGGTTCTTGAGTTCAAACCCCACCTCGGGCTCTGTTCTGACAGCTCGGATCCTGGAGCCTACTTCTGATTCTGTGTGTCCCTCTCTGCTTCTCCCTTACTCGCACTCTATGCCTCTCTTTCTCTCTCTTTCTCTTTCAAAAATAAACATTAAAAATTAATAAAAAAGAAATGAGGAAATGGAAGAAGAGATATCAGTTAGGTTATGCTAATATTTCACAAGAATATTAATGCTGATTTTAAGATATTAAAAATAATGAACATGTGGGAGAGATATTATAGGTGTAGAATCTGCTGGACTTGGAAAATATTGATGGGGGAAAAGAGGTAGAAATCAGAAATAACCCCAGGGACTTGATTCTAGAGAGAGGCATCAATGAAAACAGAGAATATTAGAAATATTTGCTGGCTATGGAGTGAATAGTGAAGAGTCATGATGAATATAATTTGAATATAATTGTAAATATAATGAATTTGACATACACAGTACACTGTTCTTTCTTCCTTTTTTTAATGTTTATTTATTTATGTTGAGAGAGAGAGAGAGCATGCATATGCACGTGAGCCAGGGTGGAGCAGAGAGAGAGAATCCCATGCAAGAAAGAAGGAAGGTTAGCAGCCACAGGTACATCTTTGAAGTATACTGGAAGATAAAGAAGAATAAATTTAAAAGAATGAGTAAGAACTTTCAAGAATAAACATATTTATAGATTATCAAGAATGACAAAGACAGACAGCAATAAGAGTAATTAGTAATTCTACAGGAACAAATTTAAAAATCAAGGGATTTTCCAAACAGGATTTCCTCAGAGGTAAGGGCGAGAGGAAGGCAAAAGAAAGGTAAACTATAAACGTTATATGTAGGAAGGGACCCAAATATAGGAAAAATTATCTTTGAATCTTTGAATATCTCAATAACGGAAAATTGTCCGCAGAGAATATGTGGCGAGGAGAAGTTTGGGAGCTTGAAGAAAGTGGGTTCAAGGGGTACCTGGGTGTCTCAGTCAGCTGAGCGTTCAACTTCAGCTCAGGTCATGATATGTCAGTTTGTGAGTTTGAGCCCCGCCCCCGTGTGGGGCTCCCTGCTGTTAGTGTAGTGGTTTGGATCTTCTGTCCCCCTCTTTCTTTCTGCCCCTCCCCCATTCATGCTTTTTCTCTCAAAAACGAATAAACTTTAGTAAAAAAATAAAGTGGGTACAATTACCGATTGCTACTAGATGAGTGATTGACAAGGGTATTGAGAGTTGTGGAAAGGCCCCATGAAGCACCAAGTAAGCTCTTTAACACACATTCATAGTGGTGTCAGTCAGCTGAGCTTGACCTTTTGGAAGCACAAAAATGTATGGTTGATAGGCTTTCAGGCATAGAGGATTGGCAAGGAATGAATTAAATGTCTGTCAGGGTGGTAAGGTTATTGAGTAGGGGCAAGCCTATGTTTTTGAGGCAGTAGAGAAGAATTTGGGGATTAAATGAGACTATCATGGAATGCATTAAAACCACAACTTTTCCTCAACAAACAAGTAGCTATGGAATCAGCTCTTCCATTCAGTTCTCAGACATCTATAAAAGGCAAGCATTTTACCTCAGATGATGTGGCATACCCTCTTCTTTCAAAGGAAAGCAGAGAAACTAATATCTTTAAAAATTCTTATGATTGATTCATAGTCATTTGAGGGTAGATCGATGTTTCAAATGAAGGCATACCATCAAACAACATGGCACTGTAAAAGCACACACAAAAGAAAGAGAACTGACTGCACATTGGGAATGGCCAATTTTAATTTATTGTACACTGATTTTTTTTTTACTTATTTTTTTTAATGTATGTTTTTGAGAGAGAGAGAGACAGAGCACGAGCAGGGGAAGGTCAAAGAGAGAGGGAGACACAGAGTCTGGCTGTCAGCACAGAGCTTGATGCTGGGCTCGAACCCATGAACTGAGAGCTCATGACTTGAGCAGAAATCAGATGCTTACCTTACTGAGCCACCCAGACACCCCTATCATACAATAATTCTTAATTAATTATGGCTTTGAGACACTCCACTGACAAATTTTTAAGCAATTTCAATAGTTTACATTATTATTTACTCCTCATGTAAAATAGAATCTTCTATTGTATTGTATATTTCTATTTTACTTTCCTCAGTTAATGTTCACATCATGATTTTGATATTGGTTGTATTTTCTACATTTAAAAATTCCATTATGTATAAATTTGGAAAAGATTTAAAAATAAAAATGAATAAAAGTGTTTTAAAATATTTGCCTAAATTTGCTTTCTATATTTTCTAAAAAAAATTCTATAGGTAATTTGCATTTTAAAAATTGGGTTGTAAAAAATAATAAATAAAAATATATTAAAATTTTAAAAAATAATACAAATTGGATTGTAATCATACTACATATGGAAGCCTAAATATATTTTCCTTTGTCTATTTTCTACTATATTTTGTTTAGAATATAATAATTATATTATTTGTAAATAATTATACAATTTTTAAACTTACAACTTATTATTACTATATAATGAACAGCCTAGTGGATATATTGACTTCTTTTCCCCTGTCATTTCTAATTTAAGGCTGCTGTAATTCTCCCAGAAGATAAAAATAAACCAAGAGAGAAATGCTAGCAGTCTACTCCAGTTACTTCAGACCCCAACCAATTTACTTAGGACCCCGGGATAACAAACATCTATTTTGTCATCATCCTAAATTCCTTCCAGACAACAATGTAAATACGTGGGATGGAAAAGGCATAAATATGCAAATACAGGATTTATTTGATCACTGCCACTTATATTAATTTAGGCAAATCACTTTTATTGCATTTCTAGTTGCTTATGACTATCTGTACTTCAGTATTTCTTCTTGGTGAATAACTTTCTGTAATTCAGAGTTTCAGCTGTTTTCACGGAGTCTTTTGACCTAGCTTTAAGAGGTAGAATGCATTGGCCATAAAGCATATAAATTTAAAAATTGATATGGCCTGTTCAGAATGAGAAAAACCTGAATTCAGGGCTTCTTGGGGGAAACAAGTAAACTTCCCATAAACACCTCTTCCATTTTTTGGACAAAGAAGTTTAACTAACAAAATGGATCCTCGGAAAATGTTGGTAGTTTATTTAAAGTTGTCCTTAATAGAATTTGTCAAGCAGAATTCATACTAAGAAAGTCTAAAAATATTAAGAACCTAAAGAATTCAGCATCCATAGGAGAAAAATAATAACTTTCTTGATTGCATGTCACTGTCTGAATGTGCAGTTCCCAAGCAGCATCCATGTGGCTGTGAATTCTTTAGCAGCTTTTCCTGATGTCCGTCAGTCAATAAGTGTTTCCTAGAGACATCTTTGAGATGTGGTGCTTTTCGAGGAACTCATATCTTTTCTCCTGATAAATCTGACAAAGAATTTAGTGAGAAAGACAAACTAGCTTCACACTGTATAAGATAGAGAAGAAAAGAAGAGAGGAACAATCTGAGGACCAGCCTAGATCAGTGTAAAACTCAGGACAGTCACAACAGACAACTTTGGAACAGAGCTGCTTTGTGACTTTTGTGAGCCCCAAGCACTTTTTCGTTTGTAGTTCCCCTTCTCCATTAAATAAATGTTAGAAGTTATGTATTATGTCTGTGTTGATAGAAAGGCAAATATATTAATGTTATATATTAAATATTTTCTACTTAGAAGTTCAAATTTTCTTAGAAATTAAAACAGCTTGGGGTGCCTGGGTGGCTCAGTGGTTGAGCGTCCTACTTCAGCTCTGGTCATGATCTCATGGTTTGTGGGTTCGAGCCCCGCATCGGGCTCTGTGCTGACCACTAGCTCAGAGCCTGGAGCCTGCTTCAGATTTTGTGTCTCTTTCTCTCTCTGCTCCTCCCCTGTTCACGCTCTGTCTCTCTCTGTCTCTCAAAAATAAATAAATGTAAAAAAATTTTTTTTGGAAAAAAAAAAGAAATTAAAACAGCTTGTGGGCTGTTAAAAATAGTGTGGGCCCTCCCTCAGTACTGTGACCAATGGGTCAACTTCCTCTGCTTCAGAACAAATTACAAACTGATTAGCTTGTCTCCCCCTTTGAAATCATTTACTTCTTCTAGAAGTTAAAGATGTGGGGTGTAGGGGTGCCTGGGTGGCTCATTCAATTAAGCATCAGACTCTTGGTTTCATCTTAGGTCATGATTTCAGGTAAGATCAAACCCCATATCAGACTCTGTGCTGACAGCACTGGAGCCTGCTTGGGATTCTCTCTCTCTCTGCCCCTCCCCACTCATGGCAAGCATATGCACTCTCTTTCTCTCTCTCTCTCAAAATAAATAAATAAACTTAAAAAAAAAGATGTGGGGTCTATTGAAGCTGTTAATGCTGGCTGCATTTACCATAACTACCTACTTGGGTGATTCTGTTTTTTATTTGTTTTGTTTTGTTTTTGAATCTTATTTTCTCAGAGTGATATAGACATGAAATAGAATGTGGAAGTCACCTGGAGTGTATAATTTAAAGATTTATATGTAAACTTAAACTTGGTAATAATTATTCTTGTGTGTCTTCTTTGCAAATGACAATTGTTAACTGTGTTGTCAAAGGATTTACAGGTATGAGAACCATTGTTCAAGCCCACGCAATGTGCTCCATGGACCACTTGACTTTCAGTTACACCTCGGATGTTATTTACACTATAGATTCCCACCATCAAATCAGAGTTTCTCAGAGGGGAGCCTAGGGAATTTATTTTAACAATATTTCCAGGTAATTCTTATGGCTTTAAAATGTGAGACCCAGAAGTTTAATTGTAAAATATCTTGAAAGTCTGAAGTTTGACGATTTTAAGATCAATACCTATTAAAAAAATTGAAAAAAGGAAGTATATACTGAAGTAATACATTACGAGTAAAGTAGTCCAGACTGGCTTTACCAACTAAGTATGAAAGGGAAGTAACTTTCTTTGTCCCCTCTTTATTTTTACCATTGAAGTCAGAATTGCTCCTCAGTCACATATGTAGCCTAATCGATTGCTGTCAGAGAAGTTTCCTCAGTGTTTTTTGAGTGTGCATAGGGATGCTACTTCTTAGATACCTGTGGAGTTGATGGCTTGCATGCCACCTTGATCTAGGGCCTCTGGGATTCATTCAGTGCTTTGATGATTCACTAAATGGCATCTGATGCTTTTAAGAGTTCAGGAATCTTCCTCGTTGTTCAATTCATTCCCAGGGAGTTACTGTGGAATAGAAGAGACTAGAGTTTATCTCTGTGGTATTTGCTTACTTGTGCAAATACACATTTAAAAAAAAATACTATCTCCTACATGAGCACACATATTGAGAAGCCCTTACTGATAGATTTTTATTCTTTACAAAAAGATTGTTTTTGTTTCTAAAGATAGATTTTGTTTTTACTTATTAACATAATATATGCCTATAGAAATTTTTGGAACATATAAACAGATAGAGATGGTATTAGGCAACTCTAAGATCTTAACACTTAGATCTCTCCATTGTTAACACTTCAGTACTTTGCTTTCTGAAGGTCTGTGATGCATATGCCTGTGTGTGGAGCCTGCTTAAGACTATTTCCCTCTCCCTCTCCTTTCTCCCCCACTCACACACTCTCTTTTTCTCTCTCTAAAATTAAAGAGAGAGAGAGAGAGAAAGAGAGAGAGAATGGGTATTTTAAAATGCCTACTATATTGTTAATATGATGTTATGGCTTTAGAAAACCCTATAGTAAAGAAAATCATTAGATTACCAAATATTATGGAGCTAGTAGTAAGTATAAATACTGGACGTAGAAGAACTTTACGGAAATAGGAAAGACTTTAAAGTATAAAAGATCATTTTGGGGCACCTGGGTGGCTCAGCCCATTAAGCATCTGACTCTTGATTTCAGTTAATGTCATGATCTCATCATTCTTGAGATGGAGCCCTGTGTCAGGCTCTACACTGACAGCGTGGAGCATTCTTGGGATTCTCTCTCTCTCTCTCTCTCTCTCTCTCTCTCTCTCTCTCTCTTTCTCTCTCTGCCCCTCCCCTGATCTCTCTTTCTCTTTCTCAAAATAAATAAACATTTTTATAGAAAAGTATGAGAAAATTTAAAAAGCATATATTTGAAAAGAAAGGAACTTTTAGAACTTAAGCCAGTAGAAAGATTTGAATTATCGCATATTGCTAAGGTAGATAAACAGTTTGTTGGTGCAGAGTAATAATCTTGGATAACTATGATTTACATATAGTATAATCATGAAAGCATTCAAGGATAAAACTGAGGAAAGAATTTAAGTTTCCACCCCTAGCCTCACTCATAAAAAGCATACACACACAAAAAACAGTTTTAGTTAGGTGCTTACACATTCCAAAATAGATGAAAGAAAGAGAAAATGTTAAGAAGGGAAAGACTTCCCTTTAAAAAAAGGTCAGTGTTAAGAAGTTAGCTATGACTAAGTCTTTCTGAGACTCAGTTTTCTGCGAGGCTGAATAAAGAAAATAGACATGCTTTAACATTGCCCAGAGGGGGTAATTTTGAAGCTCTGTTTGTATTAAGTGCCAGTTTTTATTCTATCTGGAGAATGACTCATTAATTGCAGCACCAGGATCCTAGGGATTTCAGTCCCTGAACCCAATTAGTTTAGTAAACTGGACAATTTCAACACAGGCACCTAGGATCCTTGCTTGTTGGGATTATAGGAGAAGAAAAATGTTTTATCTATCCTTCTAGGTTATTTTGGCTGGTCTATTAATTAAATTGACATAAGACAGATTAACAGGAGAGAAACATCATGTAATTACATATGTACAGGAGCCCCATAAAAAATATGGGACCCAAGGACAAGTCAGTCAGGTATTTAATAAAAAGATCTGATGCAAGTTTACTACAATGCATTTGATAAGAAAATTTGCTTATTTCTACAACATATAACATTTTAAGATAATAACTGAAATTATGATTGATAATATTATTCCAGGACGTATTAGAATTTTAGAAATTTCATGTAATTTGTACAACCCTTATAATATATGCCTACACAATTCAATAAGAAGAAAGAAAACACTTGGTCAAATTGGACAAGTCAGGATGGTATACAAGCCTGACTTAAGAAATGAGATCGGGGCCTCCGGCTTCAAAGGGAAGGAGGGTAATTCACAGGACACTAAGAAAAGCAGGTGTCTGGTAATTAGACATTGGCCCTGCCATAGAGATAGGTCTTTCAGATAAAAAGTTCTCTCTGGTTAATAGCTCTCTTTCTGGGCCAGGCCCCCTATCTGAATTGTTTTAGGTAGTTAAGAGAGAGGTAAAAGGTTTTTCAGTGGTTTTTTGTTTTGTTTTGTTTTGTTTTTGTTTTTTAATCAATTAATTAATTAATTTTAGTCTGCTGGATCTTGATTGCCTTTAGCTCAACATAATTTATATGCCAAAGTGGCATATTTTGGGGCCACATATTTTGCTCCCCCTCAGTCGCTCCTTTGAAACTTTCTCAAGAAATTTCACAGTCCAGAAGTTGAGTTGGTGGTAGATTGCTTTATCTCATTGAAATAATCTCTCTGTACATATACCTAAGAATATGTCAGTTCAGTTGGATAGTTGAGTCTCATTTCAGGGGGCATAGATGCAGGTGAACTCCCAAAGTTAGGCCTATAGTGCAAGCAGTCAGGTATTTAATAAATATTTCTATGGAAACAAAAGAAAAATAATGGGTGATAATGGAGTAGGCTGTAATCTCCATTTCTGAGTTATGAAGGCAGTCAGTCAAGGTCCAGCTCAGAGGCTTTTTAGCATGAGGACAGGCAATGGCCATCTGATAGCTTTCCCTGATTTGTAGTTTGAGTTTCTCTGATAATCTTGATGAGGGGCTCATATAGCAACAGGCATAAAGATTTCCCATATATGGGGTATTGTGGTGACTCCTGAAATTTTTATCAAGTTGTCCAACTTTAGCTTGCATGGTTTTGGAAAAAGAATGGCATTAGTTCTCAATGACTCCAAGTCAGAAGGGTGGGGAAAAAATTGGAAATGTTAGTTTGGAAAGTTGTGGCCAAATATCAGAGGAAACTAGGAGAATTCAGGACCCAGTCCAATTTAGAGATAGGACCTGAAAGGACCTTAATCTGCTTTGCTGAAACTTTTCATAAAGAATCTCAGATTGGACTTTTAGAAGCCTCTTGAGGCTAAGAAGCTTCCCCAGCAGACTTTGCTTGCAATATCTATAGATTTGGGTGAATTCCTCTTTTCTTGAGGTCCCCCAAATTTCCCGAGTTCTCTGTCCCTGCTAAGAAGTGACCTTTCTTACCCACCTGGTAAGTCTGTTGGGAACCCTGTAAGCAAGGTACCAGCACAATATTTCTAAGGTTTTATTAGCTCCTAAAGTCAACCTTAGTTCCTTAAAGCTGTCTGGTTATATCTGAGTGTATATATATATATATACACTCAAACATTTTAGTCAAAGACTTAGTAACCAATGTTTCTAATTGTGTCCTTTTACAAAGAGAACTGAGTCTCATTGAACTTTTGCAAACTATATTGAACTGTATTGCCATAAAAAGAATACTCAAGAGTTTTCAAATTCCAGAGGGATCAGGTAGTAAAGAGAAAAAGTGTTTCATCTTTGTTCACAAAGATATATTTTACCAACTTGTTGTAGGCCATAGTAAGAGAAGAGAGAAAAAAAATCTCATTAAATCTGGAAAAACAAAACATTAAAGAACAAACAAGATCATAAAAAAATGGTAATCATCCTCCTTAGTTCATGTAGTCCCGTGTAATTAATACTTGTTCTGCTTGAATCCAGTTTTCTTGTTAGTTCTGGAAGTTCTAACCCAGTTCAGTTTTATGATCTTAAAGTTATCTGAAACCTGTTTTCTAGAGTGCTTTCCATGAGTCTCCTTGGGGATGAAGCACTCCTTGAAGATGCAAACACTTTTGCAAAATCATCAGGGTAAAACAATAAACATCTGTAAATGACAAGACTTAAATGGCCATGATTAAAGATCTGATGCAAGTTTACTACAATGCATTTGATAAGAAAATTTGCTTATTTCTACAACATATAACATTTTAATATAATAACTGAAATTATGATTGATAATATTATTCCAGGACATATTAGAATTTTAGAAATTTCATGTAATTTGTACAACCCTTATAATATATGCCTGCACAATTCAATAAGAAGAAAGAAAACACTTGGTCAAATTGGATCATAGGTCTTTGTGAAAGTTATCCATTTAACCTTAGTGACAATTAAAGACTTTGAAGGCAAATACAAAATATTAAATAGTTATAAAAAACAAACTAAAAAACAATCTTAACTCTTTTAATAAAGAAGGCTTACTTAAGTAATCAAAGACCTGACAAAGACACAGAAAGTCATTTTGACAAAACACAGAATCCTTGTTCTTTTAGGCAGATTACTTTAAAATATAAAGAAAAAACTTTTATTATTTTTTTTTTAAAAAGTAGAGCAATAGTAAAAGAAGACTTTGTCCTTTTAACAGAGAGTATAAAACAAGTTTTAATTTTGTTCCAGTGCACTTTTGATATTAAAATTCATGTAACCTAATTAATTTTTTTCTAATCTTAGCCAGCTTGACCACACATTAATATTTCTTTCTAAAGATTCCCTTTTCATAAATCTTCTATAACTTTCTTTTCTACATTCAGATTTTGTCCTATGTTTTTCTCTCTTTCTCACCTTAAAATAATTAGCATCTTTTTAGGACAAAATTATTTTCCCTCAACAAACAGTTTTTATAACTGATACCTCTTCCTGTGAAAACACATGTAACTTTCCTTACATACAGAATTATTTCCCTTATCATTTGTGGTAGTTTTAACTACATTTGCTAATTAGAATTCTCAACCTTTAGAAACTTTAACTAAGAAGTACGCCATTGTAGAGTCACCTGGGTGGCTCAGTCTGTTAAGCATCTGACTCTTGCTTTCATCTCAGGTCATGATCTTACTCAGGGTCTTAGATTGAGCCCTGCATTGGGCTCTGGGATTCTCTTTCCTCCTCTCTTTCTGCCCCTACCCTCCTCTCTAAATAAATAAATAAATAAATAAATAAATAAAAAAAAAGTAAGCGATTATACACTGTCTGTTACACCAGCATTTTTCACAGCTGCCACATTTATGAATATATTTCATATTTTCTAGACGTGCTTCCCAACAGTATATATATTTTTTCCAATGTGGTATACATGTTTACCAGTAGACCCAAATATCTTTTAGTTCCTTTGTAAAAGAAAGCCAAAACTGTATATATTTATGTTTGATAACTAAAGTTTCAGTATTTTATTTTATTTGGAAATGATCTGGATAATCAACATGCTTATCATTTAGCTTAACGTAGCAAGAATTTAAGGTTTCGGGCTACCAAAAAGATTTGGGGAGACTATTTGAAAAAGTTCACCTAAAAACTTTTTTTTCTATTTACATCTCTATAAATCACTTGATTCTAACAATATGTTTAGATTACTCACGAAACCTTCATGAGACATTAGACAAAGTCAGCCATCATCCCAAGCTATTTTTCTTGCAGATAAATTTTTGCAAGACATGTAATACAAACTAATTTGACTAGTAAACCCAGACAGAAGAAAAGTCGTACGTCTACCTTATATTCAATGTTGATAATTCTTAAGTCACACCTTTGTGTTCTGAGTGTGTCTATGTTTTTATTTGTTTGTTTTGAGAGAGAGAAAGAGGGAGTGTGCCCTGGCACGCGTGCACACATCACATGGGGAGGGGTCCAGAGGAGGAGCAGAGGGAGAGATAGAATCTTAAGTAGGTTCCATCCAGGCCTGGGGTAGAGCCCAACATGGGGCTTTAGCTCACCACTGTGAGATCATGACCTGAGCCGGAGTCAAGGATGCTTAACCCACTGAATCACCCAGACACCCCCAACGTCATAGCTAGTTTAATTAACCTAATGGACATAAACTAGCTTTAATAGTGAATATTTTTCCAGATCATGTGAACTTGAAATGCATTTGGGCTACTTTCTGTTATATTTCTCAGAACTTTGGGAATGCCGTAATTATAAGCCCTTAATTTTAAACCAGTTAAATAGAAGTCTTTATAAATTAATTTTGGCAATATATTCTAGAGGTAGAAAAATACTATATGATAGACGTACATAGACACACATAAACATACAGATATAAACAGGAAATCTCCTTTCATTCCAAAACTTTAGCCATGAATTTGGTCCAACACTTACTAGCTTTAATTTTTTTTAATGTTTTTTTATTTTATTTTTGAGAGAGACAGAGACAGGATGTGAGCTGGGGAGGGGCAGAGAGATGGAGACACAGAATTCGAAGCAGGCTCCAGGCTCTGAGCTGTCAGCACAGAGCCCAATGCAGGGCTCAAATCCACGAACTATGAGATCATGACCTGAGCTGAAGTCCGACGCTTAACTGACTGAGCCACCCAGGTGCCCCTCTTATTTTAAATACTTGTGTCTCTGACAGATAGAACAAGTTAAAGTTACCTGCTTAATAAAAACATTGGTAATATTTAGGAAAAGACTTTTAAGATCTGCATTTGTCCTTGACAAGTAAAATTAAGTAGACTGTGGTCTAGAGTTTGAGCAAGGGAACCTTTTAACAGTGCATTTTTTTTTTTTTGTTTATTTATTTTTGAGAGAAACAGAGACAGAGTGTGAGCAGGGGAGGGGCAGAGAGACGGAGACACAGAATCTGAAGCAGGCTCCAGGCTCCGAGCTGTCAGCACAGAGCCCTACCACGGGCTTGAACCCACAAACCATGACGTCATGACCTGAGCCCAACCAGAGCTGAAGTTGGAGGCTTAAGGATGCTTAGCCAACTGAGCTACCCAGGTGCCCCTTAAGAGTTGCATTTTAAAAGACTCCCTCCCCGCCATTTTTTTTTTCTTATCCAATCTTAGAAATTGGGCATGGTCTCATCAAGAGTTAACACTTATATTTAAAAAGCACAGGGAAAGAATGCAAGGTCCTCCAAGAAGGACTTTGGTTTATTAAGGCCAATATTTTATAAGCCTTTTGAGATAAATAGGGGAGATTTTAGGATTGGTAACAAGAAATAAGTGAACTTTGAATTGTCTCTGGGGTTGCGTTTTTCATTTTGCAAACATTTATAAGGTAAGGAAAGTTGCTCTCAATTCTTCAAATAATTGGGTTGTAACTCAAATGACATCATAGGTTAGTCTACCCATAAATCCTTTTAAAAGCAGTTTAAAAGCTTTTTCTTTCCTTCTGGGTACCTAGGTTTATTTTAGCTTAGAGGAAGAGGCCAAATTTAAAAAAAAAATCCTATCAGGCTTGGAATATCAGCTTCTAATCTGGCCAATCTCCAACCACAGAGCTATTAAAGCAAAAAACAACAACAAAAAACCCCACACTCTTTTAAATATCTTGTCAGTTTTCAGCCAGGACAAGCAGCGAACATGTCCAGGACATAATGGAATATGTCTTTGTAGAGTCTGTATAAAGCATTTTAGCAAAGGCCTTCTGCTGAATGTGCAATTCAACTTTGGATTGAAATTCGGATTCATTTTAGGGGGAAAACCCTCTATCTTCCCCGAACATCAGCCTTCAACTGATCATTTGTCAGAAGGCCTAGAGAAATTCTGGTCACCTAATTTCTATTTGAGGTTCTTTTTGTTTGTTCCTGCCAGAGATCATCTGGTTTGCCTGAGAACTGAAGTACAGTCAAGGGAGGGACTAATACCTGTTAGCAGCCAATCGTGATATCTGTGAGTGAAGTTGTAAATGGACACCGATCTTTGTAACTTCTCTCCAAATTTAGTAGGACCTTCTGAAAAGTGGAATTTAAATTTAAAGTGGAGTTTATAATTTAAAAGATCTGCTTCTGTCCAGGGGACAAAAAATTCTTTGGGTGGGGTTCTAGGAATTATCTGCAAAAGACATTGTATAAGAAGGTATGATGTTGTCAGGGCTTGATTTAGACCCCAGCAAAATAAGCCTATGTCTGAGCCTTATTAGCCATCCTGGGTGTTTCTGTTAAATGATTTTCCTGGTTTTTATATTTACATGAGTAAGCTGCATACCCTGGAGTACTCTCTGTCAATCTTGCAGGGGAAAGGAAACTAAAACAGGGGAGCATTTAAGAGATTTCTTCTAGAGAAGATGGAGGGATTTGGGGAACTTACGTAATTTGCTGAAGAGATAGGGCCAGATATTAAGAAGGGGGATATATCTTGGATGTAGAGCTTAATTTTTGTTCTAAGTCTGATTTCTGTCCTTTCATCTATACTTATATAAGTCTATGTATATAATTACACTTATTTGTTATACTTCTTTGTATCCACTTTTTAATTTGGCCTTTCTGATGCCTGCCTGCCAGGTCCTGGGACCCAGAGGGGTTCCTGCAGGACCAGCCAAGAGGGTCCTTAGCTTTGTGTAGTATGGAAAGCAAACAGAAGCCAGCAAGGAGTAACAGCAGAGTTTATTGGAGATATAGAGAGAACTGATACAGAAGGAGCATATGGGAGACTCAGAAAGGAAAGGGAGCCTAAGTCTTGTCTTTGTTTGGGGCTTGGAGGGGTTTATTGAGAATTGTACATGTCCCCTTAGGCATCCAGGAACAGGTTAAAACAAAGACAAGGGCTCAGGTATTATTCCTTGGGGCCAGGGGCTCTTGGTGTGGAGGTGTTTAGCTCCTTCATTTGAGATAGCTTTGCCATCATTCTTACCTGGTCCTTCCTTAGGTGTTATCTATTTTAAGGAAATCATTAACTCCTTGTCCCTTACAAGGAGGACATTATGCTATTTGTATTATAAGGCATGTTTAAAGTGGACTGGGCACCTGTGGGTGCTAATAAGAATAGAAGCAGGAAAAGGAGCAAAAACCAGATTTTTATGGAGTCCTTCAGTTTCCCTATCTCATTTCCATAGGAACCAACAGACAATTATTTGGAATAAGAGCTCTATAAGACAAAAAAATAATATAGAAGTTTGTCCAATTCAAAGTATCCATAATCTGGCCATTAATGAGTAGGATCTTATTTTAATCTCAATAGCAACTCAAACCAATTAGCTATTTACAAATTAACCATGGATGCAAGAGCCATCCCCAAAGGAGGGTGTACAAGATGCAACCCTCACAAGATCCAGGAAGCTTACTTCCAGAGTTAGCCTCAAAAAGCATTGTCCTGTGAATTCATTGTCACAGAAGGTAAGAATGCTCTAGTGCAAGTGGTATGTCTGGTTTCTCCCATGGATATGAGACACCACCAATCATAGACCCATAAATCTGTGACACTGGGCAAGCATGACAGGAGTGGGACTTTTCCAGCACTAACAAAATCATGAAGAATGAGACTGCAAATGGACCTGGACTTCTTATGACAAACTCCCCTGAAAACTGGCACAGTTAGATGAAGAAAACACTGCCTAAAACCTCCCTTTGTTTTCAGATCCACAGCCTATTCAGATGTTCCCCAGCTGCACACCAGTACATGAATCCTCTCAGTCAGTGCAGACTGGTTCCAAAGCCAAGCTCAGAAGGCATAGAACAAGAAGAAAGGAGAACTTCTTTTTCTACATGCACATCAACAGCTTTACCTAAGCCTTGGGTCTATCGGAGCCAAAATAAAACCTAAGAGGGATGTGCTGCTGGGATGGGGATTGTGCTGTGTTTTGCTGAGTACCTTGTTAAATGGAAAGGTTTTTGAGGTTGGCAGATGACCTAGTGTTAATCTAACTCATTCGATGATTAACTTACCCTCATATGGGAATCTTTGAGTTAGGTGGCAAGCACTCTAACAGCTCTTAAGTGCTCACCCTGGGCCCACCAATTTTGTAGCTTGGCTTCTAAGATGTCCCTTAGCAGCAGCCTTTACCTTACGTGCACATTAACTCACAGCAAAGTTTGCCTAAACAGATGCAGGTCTGGTGAGGAACATGAACTCACCACTACGTGAGGCTGGCTTCAATAGCAGGCTTATAGACACCTATACCTTCATTCTACCCTATGGTATTACTCCTATGACAAATGTCATAACAGAAAGTGACAAAGAAAACCACTGATCACTCCGGGGAAGAAAAAGATCAGTTCAAATCTTCACCACAGTCACTATACCCAAGGACTAGTTCCACAGATATTTTCTCCTGCTAACCTTAATTTAGAAAAGGAAAAAGGACTCACTACTCTTGCTTCCACTGGGCCTGCAGGTAGAGATACAAAGAGACTGACATGGTAAAAATTCTTACTTTCTGCCAGTGCTTGCCAGAGATCCCAGCACCTCTCAGCTACAGCAGCCCTGGAGCAAGCAGGGTCCAGCCAGAGAAGTTTGTCCCATCTGAGTCACCAACTGTAGGGGAGGAAAAGTATTTCCTTTATCCTTATAGATTCTTTTGGCTGGTCTATTAATTAAATTGACGTAAGACAGATTAGCAGGAGAAAAACAAATATAATTACATATGTATGGAAGCCCTGTAAAAAATATGAGACCCAAGGACAAGTCAATCAGTTGAAGCTTATAGTATCCTGAGCTAAGAAATGAGATAGGGGTCTGGGGCTTCAAAGGGGAGGAAGGTAATTCACAGGACATTAAGAAGAGCAGATGTCTGGTAATTAGATGTTTGCCCTGCCATTCAGATATAAAGTTATTTCTGGTAATAGCTCTCTTTTTGGGGCCAGGCCCTCTATTTAAATTCTTTCAGACAGTTATGAGAGAGGTAAAAGTTTTTCTTGAATCTGCTGTGTCTTGATTGCCTTGGGCTCAAAATGATCCACATGTCAAAGTGGCATATTTTGTGGTCACATAGTTTGCTTCCCTCAGGATCAACTCAGAAATGGGCATACTAGGCTAGAGTGTCCAGTATGTTTTCTTATTCAGAACAAAATGCCTCAGAGAACACAACATGTCCTAGACTCAGTTCTTAGCTTAGTCGCCATCAACATTGCATTTTCACAGGAAGGGAAAACATAACCCTGTCATTTTATTTCCAAGAAATGGAATATGAGCTTTTCTGACCCTAGTTCTCTGAAAAGAAAATGGTCTAGCATTTCTCTATATCAAAAATGTGAGCAGCCCAGTCAAGACTGTCAAAGTGAAGTAGAAACTTCACATTCATTTTACAATTCAACTATAGAGACATTTGATTTCATAATTGTGTTCTCAATCAGGTACAGAATCAGATTCATGTTTTTCAGAGAAGTATTAGCATACAATAAAATGCATGGTTATGAAACATAGTCTCAAGATAGGTGTTTGAGATAGAGCTATTCAATGGAGTTTCTTAAACAGTTTAGCATCAGTTTCTAGAAGCAATTTGACACTCATTGACAAAGTGGAGTCAGGAACAAAGGAGCCAGGAATGCAACTATTTAATTTGCATAGAAATGATACTTACTGCAATGGCTCTGCCCTGGGCAGGGCCTAGCCTGGGGATGGATAGTGACATAAGGGCATCAAAGCTGCTGAAGCATTCCAAGACTGCAAAGTAAACAAAGTAAAGTGCTTTACAGAGAAACTAAAGCAGAATGTTAAGTGATTCAGCAGAGTTTTAAGATGCCTCAAAATTCCTAGGGCAGACTCAGGAATCTGAAATGAAATGGAGATAGTTTTTTTTTTTTTTTTTTTTTAAGTAATTGGAAAAGATATAGCAACAGATCCTGCAAGAGTGGTTGCTATTGGAACCCAGAGAAGCCTTTTTATTTGTTTGCAGGATTTTGGATTTTTAAAAATTTTATCATATATCAAGTATATCTCCGTCAACTTAAATAAATAACAACAAATGAAAGTTTGCTGAGCACTCCCGAAATCCAGGCATAACACACAGCCCCTGCCCAGATGCAAACGCACAGGGCTAACCAACAAACGAGAAATAAGAACTTCAAATTACAGGGAGAACAAATTGAGTATGTTTCAATGTGGCTTTCTAGACAATAAAATCTACTAGCCCATAGAATCATCACCTAAAAGACGTGAGTAAGGTATACTACTAAAATCACTTAAAATTCATTGATCTATACCTCCAACACATTTGGTGAAATGAGCAAGAGTATGAAAAATTCCCATCTTCTATTTCAACCCAATGTCATTCTAATTGTGTTCCCCAGGCAACTCACTTTATATACTCTTTCTCTGCCTCCAATAGAATATATAGAAGTACTTTTTATTTTCCATGTAGGTATTAGTACATTTTGCCTAGCTGTTGAGAGAGGACATATGATATAATAAATTAGAGACCAATATAATTTATTTTAGTTTTCCTCTTTTTTTCAGTAATTTTCAGAAGCTAACATATCACACTGATACATTTGATGTTTGTAATCTCATTCGTTTAAAATCAGTCATCATCAATATGGCTCATTAGCAAAAGAGGACTGCTAAGGAAATGTTTCTTGCACATTGGAAATGGGGAATTGCTCTGCCAATGCACCTGTCTGAAGTTCTGATAGTTTTAAAGTGGGTTTACATGGTTGCCACTAGTGTGATTTCCATACCAAATAGTTTAAAGTTACAGTTCTTACAGAGTGACTCATTAGGATAATGTGACCAATGTAATTTGAGAAATAACATGTGGATTGAGATATTTTAAGAATTGTGGAATATAATATGACTTGGCAACATATGAGATCAACATATAAGAGATTAGAAAAAATTGAAAAACAGCTTGTAACCCTTTAAATGAGATGTTCGTAGGATGCAATTGTCAAATTGATGGAAATATATCTAGTAATTTAATGAGGACTAAACTATTTTTAAAACCCCACTGATGGAAAAAAAATACATTGGAGAATTTTAAAAATTCAAGATCTTTGCAAGTTTAATTTCAGATCTTCAAAAAAGTATATTATAACTTGTATCCAAGCTATTTTCAATAATATTTTTGTTAATAGTTTCTATATAATTTTATATAAAATACAATCACATATATTATACCATGAACTTTGCTTAACCTTATGAACTATTATTGTCATTCCACAGATAAGGAAGCTGAGCCTCAGTGATATTAAATTATCCATTTATTAAATGGTAGAACCAGTATTAGAACCCAAACTTGCCTTGATGTCTTGTCCATCTAGTACATATTTTTATTTGATTGGATCAGTCTTGTTTAGTTCACATGGATAGAAAAATCAGAGGACTCCCTAATACATTTTGAACTTGTACCTATTATTAAAATATATATAGTTTTGACCCATCCCCACTGTCCTATTCTAAACTTCCAATTTCCTCTCATACACATCTTAGTTTTTAGCAACAGTAAAACAGCTTGAAGTGTTCTTTGCTTGAAATACCTTTGCCACACTACAATTTCAACAGATTACTTGGAATTTAACACTATTTTGAAATCTTCATATTTCAAATAGTCTTTTTGTTAGGAGAGTTTATTTAATCAAAGACAGGGAGACTATATACAAATGAGATTATGTATCCTGAGATATTCCACCAGAGATCTTTTTAAAATTTTTTTAATGTTTTATTTATTTTTGAGAGAGAGAGAGACAGCGTGAGCAGGGGAGGGTCAGAGAGAGAGGGAGACACAGAATCTGAAGACAGGCTCCAGGCTCTGAGCTGTCAGCACAGAGCCTGACGCAGGGCTCCAACCCACGAACAGTGAGATCATGACCTGAGCTGAAGTCAGATGCTCAAACAACTGAGCCACCCAAATGTCCCCAGAGATTTTTTTATAGTAAGCTAACAAGGACCTCATCATTTTCTGAAGCCAAATGTAGGACTGATGGCTTGAAAATCTTGGCATGAAATGAAACACAATACCTGAAATTGGGAAAGCTGTTGGAAATCAAATACAACACACATAGAATAAAAACTCACTTCATCAGTGTGGCATTTGTTGACCTAGACTGTGCTGGATTTCCTTGTAATAAATAAATACTCAGCTCCCTCTTTTTCTTTATAACATACACAATTTTAATTTAAAAAAGGAAGTGTGTTGTGTAAGAGCAAGAATTATATGTAGAATTAGTCATCTTCAACGTAGTATATGTATCTGGCACATACTAGATATTCATGTATAAGTGTTTAATACATGATGAATGATCAAACAAATGAAATAATGTTTCAAACAAATGAATGATCAAACAAATGAAATAATGAATTCAAAAGTCAGCTGTCCTAGATCCTAATTCTAATTGCTTTGCATATTTGAACAAGTGATTTATAGAGCACTTTCTTTTTTACCATCGAAAAATATGCCCCAAAGTACATGTCATTGCAAGGATCAAATGAAATGAGGTATGCAGAAGTCTTTGTAAAACATTATATATTTTTTAAGGTATTTTGAAAATGCAGGAAGAACTCTTAGAGATTCCTTCAGTTCCACAATTTTAGGTCAAATGACAACATTATTAGCAGTGTTCAGACTATCATCTCTGAAAGGGATAGGTGCATATATATTTTGGAACTTAAATATTTCTATATTGTAACATGTGCTTATTTGTAGATTTACTTTTAAACATTTTAAATATTTTCCCTTAGATTTGTTTGCTCCAAATTTCTATAATATAATGTTTTTAAAGTTTTTTAAAAATCAAATTCATGTATTAATTACATTACATGTTTATTTGTTTAATCTACCTGCCTCCTTTTTCATGTATCAACTAGGTAGTAGTAATGATTATTGATTTGGATGAGGAAACTTGGAGATTAATTGCTGTGTCAGTTGTCCTGGGTCAACATTATCTGTTAGTATGTGATCTATTTAAATATTAAAACTTGTACATGTATGTACAACAAGTATAAAAGTATACATTATATATTTTTTATTGTATAACATGCTTATAAAAAATAATTTTATTTTAGTGAAAATAGTGAGATTTATAGAAAATAAACCAAAATGAAATGTAAACTTGTGCAATGAAAGTAGAAAATACAAGATATTTTATATTGTGTTGCTAGTAGGTTCCAGCTGAGTTTAAAATATCAGAAGAAAAAAAGATTTTACTTTCTTTTTTAAACATAGAGAATGATATGAAATATGCAGTATATGCAAAACTGATATTGAACCAAATACTTACCTGTTTCATAGAAAATGCATTGCAGGCTTTTTTCAAAGACTGTTTTCTTCTGTAATACTGCCAAGGTCAATGTGATCTTAGTTTGGCCAAAGTATTCCAGTCATTACATTAGGAAAAATTGCACAATTGCATGCTGTTTCCAAATGTCAGGAACTTACCAGAATTTATATGCTATATTTTTGCCTTTCAATACAAAAAGCTTAAGTTTGTTAAAGGGGAAAAAGGCTGCATTAATTTTTTTTTCACGTAGAATATTTGCTTTATGGGGACAGTAAAAGGGATAACAACGTAAATCTAAGTCTTACTATCATGGCAAGTTAGGAAGATTTTATATATTCTTCTAGTCTACCAAGTCTAACTTTATTTTCAGCATAAATAGTTTACTTTCTTTTTCTTAACGTTTTTTAAAATTTCTTTTGAGGAAGACAGAATGTGAGTGAGGGAGGGGTAGAGAGAGAGAGAGGGAGACACAGAATCTGAAGCAGGCTCCAGGCTCAGAGCTGTCAGCACAGAGCCAGACGCGGGGCTCAAACTCATGACCTGGGCTGAAGTTGGACACTTAACTGACTGAGCCACCCAGGCACCCCATAAATAACTTACTGTCAATAATAAATTACTTACTGATATCTATTCCTTAAATGTTATTTAATGAGTGCTAACGAACAGATAATACTTTATTTAATGAAGATGATTTGGAACTTTTCTAGTACTTCCTCCAAAGAGTTGATGGTGAAATTTAGTGAAATTTAAATGGCATTTAATGAATTCATTTTGATTCTTTTGGAAGATAAGAAGTCAAAAAAGTAAAATTTTCAAAATGCATTATTTACACATGACTTAATTTAAACATTATATAACTTTTTTTTTCTAGTAAACTTCCCCCCTTAATTTACAAAAAGGAATATTGAAGTTTATAAAATGCATATTGGTCTATCACTCTTATACCTACTTATTAACCTTCTTGTCTCCTTCCTAAAACTTTTGGAGATTGGAATTGGGTATGATCCTTCTCAGTATATGTATAGAACTCTACCAAAAGATGTGTCTGCAGCAGCAATGTGTAGCCATTCCTCTTCCAGAATCCTCTGTCTCCTCTTCTCCCTCTTCCTTCCTCCTTGTTTCAGGGCACTTTTGGGACTGAGCTCACCCTACAGTTGGATCAGAGGTTTTCTCAGGAAACTGCTCTTTCCTCAATTCATTCAGTTCTCCATTAACAATATTTTTTCTGTTCTTTTTTTGTTTTTGTTGTTGTTGAACCATATTCATGAGGCATTATTTTAGGGATGCAGTCATCTGAATGAAAACAATGTTCAAAATCCTCACCTTCATGAAATTAACCTTAAAGCCGATTGAACAAATAATAATAAATTTGGTTTAATATAACCTGATTTCAGAGTGTTACATGAAGGCAATAAAATTGAATAAGAGGATAGACTATGATATAGGTGAGGTGTGAGTGTATTCAGGGGTGGTGCTGTATCAGCCAGAAGGTGGTGAAGTGATGTTTGAGTACAAACCTGAAAGGTGAAACGAAGGAAGCAATGTGGCCGACCTAGCATGAAGAGGATTTTAGGTGATGCACTAAGTTGGGGGCGTGGAAAAGCAAGGAGCCTATATGGCCTCTCTGTAAGGGGGAGTGTGTAAGCAGATGAGGTCAGAAAGAGGCAGGAGCTTTCAGGCCAAGGTGAGCAGTTGTACAAGAGCAGTTACAACGAAGAGATATTTTTCCTCTAAAAATGAATTGGTATATACTCAAATCTTCCCAATCTTTGGTCATGCATCAAAGCATGTCCTGAATCTGATATGGAAATGGGCTGCGGATATCTTATGGATTCATTTTGATTATTAATCAAGTGGGAAGTATTAGAAAGATGTGACCTATTTTTCAGCCACTGTGCTAATCTGGTTAATGCTTAACTTAGTATTTCTGGTTCAAGGGAACTATCTCTGAGCTAGCAAAATAAAACTATTTGGTCTGTGTCTAAGGGTGAACACCCAAGGAACTAATAGTCTCTAACTTTATCCCTGGTCCTCTGCCTCTCTCATTCTTTATAATGACTATTTTATTTACATTGTCCTTGGACTCCTCCTCTACCTCTGGCTCACTTTTTCTCAGCAAATAACCATTTTTCAAACAATCAAAAAATACAGATCATCAGTCAGAGTTTTTTCAACTCACTATCCTCTTTGCCTTTAGAATCAATACAATATTTATATTCTTCTTTCTGGGATTAGAGCAAGAAATTTGCTTCCTTTACCTTTTTTCAGAACAGTTCCTTCACCTGGATTATGAATACCATCTCTTAATGCCTGCTCAGAGAGTTCAATTCCTAGCTCAGTTTCTCTCACATGGCATCATTGTCCATCCTTCCCTCCCTCTCAACCTCATCCCTTACATTCCTCCTCCTATTTTCTCTCTTTCCCATTCATTTTTGGTTTCTTCTTTAAAGAGGCCAAAATTGCTTTAATTTTCCCAGCATAAAGCAAAATAAGCAAAAAGTGAAAATTGTCTCTATTGCTCTTCCCTCTCAACCCACTGTTCTATTTGCTCTTTCCTTTTGCTATGGTAAAATTTTGATATGGTAGTCTACTTTATCTGCCTTTATTTCCACAAATCTGATTTGCCTTTTATCATAACATGAGGGTTCTGCTTTTACTCCATTTCTTAAACACATTAGCTAAATTTATCATTCTTCCTTATTCTTATAGAAATCTTTGCTACATTTTGCTTAATCCAATGACCTACTTTGAGTCTCATTCTTTTGCCTTTTAGAGTATCTAATACTGTTGACTCTCTCTATTGGAAAATATTTTTAATAGCTTTTTTAAAGTATAATTGACATACAAAAAACTGAACATATTTAATGTGTACAATTTGATGAGTTTGAATGAATGCAAACACCCGTAAAACCATTAGCACAAGCACAGCACAATTGTAAAACAATCAGACATGACCAACACCTTCCAAAGTTGCCTGTGTCCCTGTTTTGCTTGTTTGTGTTTTGTTTTGTTCTGTTTTGTTGTTTTGTTTTTTGGTCATAAGACTACATGAGATAAGATCTACCCACTTACCAAATTTTGAGGTGCATAAGACCATGCTGCAGTGTTTGGAATTATTCATCAGCCATAACTGGAACTTTATACCCATTAAGTGGAAGAAGAGAAGACCCTGGAGAACACATATCTTTAAACTGTGAGCAACAGAGGAAAAACTATCCTTCAGTTCTAAGTAATTTCTCCTAGTTTCTTCCTGCTTCTTCTTAGTCTCTTTTGATAGTATCTCTTCGTTTACTCATACCTTAAAACATTTATGTTCTCCAGGGTCTCCTCTTCCTCACTTTTCCTTTTACCTTATGTGTGCTGCATGGTGTTCACAAAGCATGGCTCAAACTGATTTAATACACGTATAATGGGAGATCCCCATTCACATCTTCAATTCATATTGTGATAATGATGACAAGATTCATGTAACCCCATAAGTAGGAACCTCATTGTCTTCAATCTTCTTTCCTTCAACCCACACCCAGAGACTAAATCCTCCAGAGCAGTGCTTCTCAAACTATCTGTGGTGAAGCATATTTTAAAGTTCCTGTATCACTCCATCTGTTCTAATTCCAGACTATTTTAATAGTTACTTAACAAATAATATTGTTTCTTGACTTTCCCTAAATATATGTTAGTCATTATTAAGTTATTAAAAAAAGTCCTCCCAATCTCATTCTTAAAACAAAACAATTGTAACCACTTCTGGGATGCCCTGCCAAGTCCTTACACAACAACTTTTCACACATTCACATCAGACCACAGCTAGAACTATACAGAGCTCACTGATCCATGAGTACATCACTTCCTTTCTTTGCTTAAGCTGTTCCCTTGGTCTGGAATGTCTTTCAATACCTTAACCTTCTGGGGAAATCCTAGTTATTGTCAAGGACTGGATCACACATAATCTCACACATTATCTTCTCTGCCAAGTCTTTTATGAACATTTCCAGGCCTACTTAGCTTTAAAGTATAATTTAAAAAACAAACAAACAAAATATGTAAGCTTTGGAGTGACTCAGTTGGACTGAACCATTGATGTTCACGAATATATTTCAAGGGCACCTGGGTGACTCAGTCAGTTAAGCGTCTGTCTCTTGTTTTTGGCCTTAGGTCATGATTTCATGGTTTGTGGGTTAAGCTCTGTATCAGGCTCTGCTGACAATGTGGAGCCTGCTTGGGATTCTCTCTCTCTCTCTCTTTCTCTCTCTCTCTCTCTCTTTCTTTCTCTCTCCCTCTCTCCTCACCATGTTCACATTCTCTATCAAAATAAATAAATAAACTTAAATAAATAATAATTCAATTTTTAAAGTTCTTTGAGCCTTAATTTCTTCTACTCAAGCATCAAACTAATTATATCAATATTATTTAGTGTTATTTATTGCTGATTAAATGAAAGATGTGCAGATTTTAAAGCGATCTGTATAGTTCTTGGTACCTAAAACATAGATAGTAAATAAATTCTGTGTTCATTTAAAATGTTTTCAATATTTGTATTATTGCATTTTCATAATTGAATTATAATCACATTTTTACATATTTGCCACCTTCTTAACAGTATGTGTTATTATTTTTTAATTCCTGAGTGTAGTATTTAGCTGAGAACAAAGTAGATCCTCCACGTAAGTCTGATGAATGCATGAATGAATAGATTCCAAGAATAACAGGGGATGGGAGCCATTTGCATCTTATCAACACCCAATATTTTCTATTTATTTTAAAGTATTCAATTTCCAGTGACTTTCAATATTTATTATATAGGCAATTTGTACTGATACTTAAATGTAAAACAGTCTAAAAAGTAAGAAAACCAAGGGTGCCTGGGTAGCTCACTCGATTTAATGTATGACTCTTTCTATCTGCTCAGGTGTTGATCTGAGGGTGATGAGTTCAAGCCCCACCTTGGGCTCCACACTGGATGTAAAGACTACTTAAACAAACAAACAAAAAGAAATCTGAAGGGAGTTTTATATGACCTACCTCCACCATAAACACAAAACAGCAAAAACAACCTACTTCTTTAAAGATATTTTAGGTGCAGATCTCTGCAGAAGAAATAATATCATCAATCAGTCACTACCTTTACTCCAAATCCTAAGAAAAAAGTTTCAGCATTCCCAGAACCTGTCAAATGAGACTTGATAAGATGACCACATTACCCTTGGAGACAGCATTTGATTCAGGATAAAAAGGTCTAAATCTATAGTAATTTAGTTATGATTATTTTAGGGACTATTTAATAATACTTATTTAGTACAGCTTTCTAATCAGACAAATGTGTGTGTGTGTGTGTGTGTGTGTGTGTGTGTGTGTGTGTGTATTCTCTGTAGAAAAAATAGGACACATCATATTTTTGTTCATTTCATTTTACTCTTACAGGAAAGTTTTGCTCTAGGAAGTTTTGATTTGTGGCAGCACATATTGAAGCACATAGAGGTCAAGAGAAATAAGGAAGAGAGAATCAATGAGATGTGGCAGATTCATGTTTTGCATTTATATTACTCATAAAGAAATGTTGTAGACTATGATAATATATTTAATAGGGAGGATCTTGAATTAATGCTCTGTTTTCTAAGGAAAAAAATAAAAGGTTATTTTCTCCAAAACACAGAGAGAATGGATAATGTTAAATTACCAATTTAAAATTGAATTTTCATAAGCAAGAAGAGGATATAGAAAAAAATGAATCTTAAAATAGGATTCTATAATTTGGAGTCTGTTTAAAAGGTCAAGAAAAGATAACTAATTGAGGGAAAAGCTTCTCCATGTGCTTTAGATAGCTCTTAAACCAAAAATGAACTTTAGCATTTCAGTTCCAAACTGTATTCTATAGCATATATAGCATATACAGCATATAGCTCATTTGGTAGATTTATCTTGATATTATTTATTATAATGATGACTGAGGCAAGGCATAAAATTAAATCTATGGAGATAAGCTAAGTATTAAAATGGAGAATTTGCCTTTCCATCTAAATGCTGATCACAAAACTATTACAATGTTCACTGGAATTTTTTTCAAACAAAAATTCCTATTATTTAAATAGACAAAATGTTAAAACATAGGTTTCAGCTTTTATTTGAGTCCCACTTCTAAAGTTCTGACATTAGGCATATACAAAAATCAAGAAAATAAGTAGTTTGATGATGAATATAAGCAATATATATATATATTATCAGGTTTTTAAGTTCTATGTGGTACCTACTGACTGACCAAAGACGTCATGTTGATTATACAATTGATGGCCATTTGTTTTTCATTTTTTTGTTTCAAAGCTGTGCAGGAGTGTGCGTGTGTGTGTGCGCGCGCGCGCGCACGCATGAGCGCGCACACGGACCCATGCATATGCGAGAGAGACAGACAGACGGAGACAGAAACAGAGAGACAGAAATAGAGACACCATAACCTGTCCAATTAAAAAGATGAGTCAGTTGCATGGTAAGAATATTATTTCCTTTTCTCACTTGAAAACAAATCTGAATTAGAAAAGAATATGAGGTATGATTTTTACGATGAAGATTTCTGAGATCAGAAGGGGAGGCAAAGAGACTATTGCAAGAGTCAGAGCAAACATATTGCTAGTACGTTTCCTTTTTGCTTTCATTCCAAGAATGCAGCAAACGGCAGACAGCAAAATGTACTTAGATTAATGAGAAAAATATTCTGTCGATTTGAAAATTTTCCAAGTAATGTTACCAAAACGGATCCTTTCTCATTAGTGTTTCAGTTATCTGGTCATAACAAATTCCAGTTCTGAAGACTATGCACCTTGAGGCTCACAAGTTCTCCTGACTCTCACACCTTGTTGGCTTATTGCCAGTAGAGAATCCACAGCTGTTCTGACATTTATTTTAAGATGTTCCCTTGTCTGCTTGTACTTTTCTGCAGTCTGATGACTCAAACTTGAGGAAGATGGAAAGATCAAATTACCCTGCTTATTTTTGTCTGCCTGAAGTTTTGATCACCTAACATAACATTTCAAATTGAGACAATCATTTTTACAACTGAGAAAGGTGAGAATGAAGAGAAGGTCCCCAGGCATAAGTCTATCATGGCATGTGTTATATTATTTTGAAATTTGCTAATTTTTTGTCTGTCTCCCTTACCAAACTGTGAGCTCCTTTAGAGACTGTGTTTTGTTCATCTTTTATTCCAGGATCATTTAATAGTGTCTCCCACATAGGAAGGTACTTAATAGATGTTTGTTGGAAAAATAGTAACTAAAAGATCGCAAAAATAAAGACAAGATACTTATACATTATAAGAAAAATAAGAAAGATGTTAATCTCAGTGTTATTTTTCCTTTTAATTTCTAAACATTTTCAGGTTACACAAAGTCCAATTAGGAATTAAAATGTATAGCAAATTTAATTGAAGTATTAAAAATTATGTTTTCAATTATGATTATAGTATGTATTTTATTTCATTCTATTGTCTTATGTAAGTATAATATTCATTAATAATATCCCTCAGCTGGGAAACTGATTCCTTAGATTATAAAAATTTAAATGATATCATTTATATATATATATATGCATATATATGTATATGTATAACGTGTGTTAATGTGTTTGAGATTTATATCTATATATAGATTATAAGTTACAGATATATATAGATTTAAATGTATATATACGATTATAGATACATATCTATTTGAAGATTTAAGATTATAGATAAAGATCTCAAATACAACAGTACACACACAGATATACAAATATTCAAGACACAAATGTTAATTATATACCTTTATTATAGAAATATAACAGTGCTATATTTTGGGACTTAAATGTTAGAGTTAACCAAGTTGACTGATGTCATTTCTTATAGGGTTATTCAATTTAAGAAACCCCAGAAAACCTTAATTAGATTTTAGTCAGAGCAGCTAAGACATTGACTCCATAAATGCAAAGAACGGAAAATGGAAGTGTGTGTGTGTGTGTGTATGCACTTAAAGGAGGATTTTGAATATTAGAAAGTAATTCTATTTTTAAAAAATTAATGCTTATTTATTTTTGAGAGAGAGAGACAGAGAGCAAGTGGGGGAGGGACAGAGAGAGAGGGAGACACAGAATCAGAAGCAGGCTCCAGCTCTGAGCTGTCAGCACAGAACCCGACACAGGGCTTGAACCCACGAACCACGAAATCATGACCTCAGTGAAGTCGAGCACTTAACCGACTTAACTTAAGCCAGGTGCTTCTAATTATATTTTTAAAGAATTATATTTTAGCATGTTATTTAATACAAATAAGATATTTAAGAAATAAAGTAAGACTTCAATTTTAGTAGGAATATAATTTCTGAATTGTAATTGTTCTCTTGAACATGGAATATTATCTATCCAGAAAATGTTAACTAATCACTTAACAAAACTAAAACCTATTTCTAATTCATGGAATGTACAAATATCCAATTTTGTGTCCTCTTCTCTGGATCCCTATCATTTACATTGCTCAGGAAAAAAGTATGTCTTCATTTGTTGTAGAATAATTGCTAAAAAAGGCTTCAGAGTTATTTTATAGCATTGCATGTTATGTTTTGTGGTATATAATGGTATTTTTTTAAGGGTAATTTACTATTTGCCTCTATTGCTGCAACAAATACTCACAAAACATTTTGCAGCATTCTGGCACCTGCACAAGCCTGTGACTTATGAATATGCTAATGAATCTGCATCCAGAACTGGCAAAAATTCAGGACTCACACACAATTACGGTTCTGGCAGCTCTCAGTGCTCTGATACCAAGCCTGACAAGGAATATTAGGTTAATTAAAACAAGGTAGAGCTTTTTACATTTGGAGTGTTGAACACTTTTAACATCACAACTATTTGAGAATCAAGATATTTTGCTTATTGCAATGGCTTTCTCACTAATATTAGTTGGAACACTTGACATAGATTTTAGCAGTTGCTTTATACTACTTAATGCTGCCGAGTCCTGAAAGGTTATTTCTCTACAAAGCTTGTTTTATAAATAATGCCTGCAATAATTTTCTCCACGCTACAAAGCAACATTGGATGCCAGAAGCTGTTTCTCCTAATATTTTCAGAAAAGATTTCTATTGTTTTACCTAATGTGTAGTACCATCACTTTCTAAAGCTGCAAGGAGCTCAGCTTACAAAGCAGTAATTTCCTTCGATAACATAGCAAAGCCCTCGATTTTCCATTTCTGCTAAACAAAAACTCCCCTGTAAATCTCTTTCCCTTGTAAATCTCTTAAGTATTTGTTCAGTGTTGGAAGCTTCTTCCAAATGTAAAAACATATAAATATTCAAACGCTTACCACAACGTGTTACCTCTCTTTAATGGCCAAATTAAGATGGTTCAGCAAAATCAAAGCTGAGACAAAATGAAAAAGGCCTGCCTAGAGCCAAATCATATTAAACCCAGAGCTCACTACTCCACCATGTGTGGGCTTCCATTGCATGCTTAGCAGGACTTCGGGTTTATGTTTATTTGTTTTCTTTTGCTCTTCATACATTTACGTATGTTTATTCTTCACCATAATATTTCTCTGTGCATCTCTGAAAAATCCCTGTCTATCCCAGATGCAAAAGCAAATATACTAATGGACAGATATCTTAGATAAATTTCATTCTTTCACAGCACTTAGTCACCATTCTCAAGACTGGGAATTCTTCACTTGTCTTTTTTTAATTCAAACACAACTTAGAATACGCCAACTACCATCAGAAAGAGTGTCTCCCTGAACTCTGGCTTTCATGGGCATCATGGAGGTGGAGGGGTTGGTGTTCTCAGAACCCAAATCAAAGTGTATGTAGAAAAGGCACTCCAAGCAACTCTGAGTGTCTCTTTTCTTATCATTGCCTGTGCCCTGTTAACTGAGTATCTTTGATACAGTATGGAACAAAATAAAGAACTCCTATATTGTGGAAAAATGGGTAGATCTTCATTCTGTTTCTGTGACAACTTGAGGGCACAATTAGTGAGAAAGTTAAGGGCATATTTTTGGGTGGGAGTGAAGCTTCAATGCTGTAGTTGATGGAACATACATTTCTGACTTATTACCATCCTGGTGCTTCTTATGAAGACAAGAATTCCTTTTTATTAATTGATAGCTTTTTAAATCCTATTTGTTATATTCAATAAATAGGAAATAAATATTTGCATAGAAACTTAACAAGTATTTTTTTTCCTGTTTTTGAAAGTCCTCTCAATGGAACATATACTTGGAAGAACATTCTACCATCCAAAGTCTGTCCTTGAACCTTGTAGACTAAGATATTTACTACTGGGTACCCATATTAGATGGCTTATCCATGTTGGTCATTTTCTTAGAAAACTTTCCTCTTTTTTTCCTTTCAATAAATTGCAGATATGCCTCAGTAATAATTCTGGAATTCCATGTGATAATACATTCCAAGGAGTAAGTTATACCTGAGATGACAATGAAAGAAGACAGTTACCTATTAACTGTTATGAGTTGAATTGCATCTTCCAAAAAGATACATCGAAGTCTTCTCCATAGTGTCTACTAATGTGACCTTATTTGAAAACAGAGTATTTGCAGATGTAATTAATTTAAGATAAAGTCATACTGGAACAGGGTCAACCATTAGTCCAATATGACTGTTGCCCTTTATAACAAGAGGTGATAGACACATGCAAGAATACTATATGGTGATAGAAGTTGAGATCATAGTGATGCCGCTTTAAGCCAAGGAAACATGAGGATTGATTCAGCACCAGAAGGCAGGAAAGAAAGATTCTACCAGAAGGCAGGAAAGAAAGATTCTACCCATGGTTTCAGAGGGCCTGAGCCCACTTAATATCTTGATTTCAGACTGTGAGAGAATAAATTTTTGTAGTTTTAAGCCACTTAGTTTATGGTACTTTTTCACAGCATTCATAGGAAACTAACATAGTAACCAAGCTGACGTCCAGTCAGTTTCCACTACTATGACCATCGCTGTTGTCTGTAGCTGATGTCATTCATGCTGAGTGTAGCACTCATTCGTTGGCGCCCAAGCTCTACTTGGTATTGATTATTTTGAAGATTCCTCATTTTGTGAACATGGGATCCGAATAAGAAAAAATGGTTGAAAAGTTAATGATGCATTAGTCTAGAAGTCCATAGCTAAGGAAACTTTTTCTTAGACAGTTATATTGAAGGGTAATGCTAAATTTTGCTGCTAAGACTATTTTTTAAATTAAAAAAATTTCTTTTTCTTATTGACTAATGGTTTATTTCCTATCAAATAAATCTGGAAGATTTCTCTACTATCATATAAGCCTAGGCTGGAAGATTTCTCTACTATCATATAAGCCTAGGCTGTTGCCCATTTTGTAAAGATGCTACAGGTTTACTATCAAGAGGTCATTTTTATTTCCCTCTTTCTCATTATGGGCAGCTCATTCTCAGTGAAAGTAACATGAAGTGTTGTGTTAAGTGCAAAATGAATACAAAGTTATAAATGTAGACTTTTGCCTCTAAAAAGCTTAGATTCTTTACCAGTAACCTTGGTCTTGGCTCTGACTTTTGTAGGAGGACTATTTGATGAGCTAAGGGGCTTGGTTTAGGACTTTAGAGAGACCATACGGAGCAAGGGCTTAGATGACCACCAACTGCCACTCACAGACATTAATTCTGCACCTAAGACAATGCCACAACTGGCGAAGTCTAGGTTAACCTAAGGTTTTATTAATCTTGTAGGTCTAAACTCCATTAAGTTCTGCAGGCTATGACTGGATATTTTATAGAATGCTAGGCATTAAGCATGACATATAGCGCCTGCCCCTTGAGAACTTTAAAATGAGAGGGTAAAGTGGTGATAGGACTTTGGAAGTAAAGGATGCATAAAGTGCCTATATAATCAAGTTGGAAGGTTTACTGAAAGCCTCTTGGTGAATATAATATTTGAACTAAGCCTTAGAGGAAAATGAATGTAAGGCAGTCAAAAATGTAGGAAAGGCTTTGTAGGCATATGAAAATATACCCCGTCTTCCCAATTCAGTGGAAATGAGTAATGTTATAATTGAATTTGGAGTTAGCAAGAGAGATGAGATTGACTAATACTGGAGAATACAAGAAAGATTAAGACAGCATCATGGAGGATTCATAGACAATCTGTGACCCTTGGCTTTATTATATGAGGTTCTGGAAGATAGTATCGCATTTGAGCAAAGCACCATCATGTTTTCCTTCTGTTTTAAATAAAACATTTGACTGGTGATGTGGAAAACAGGTTTAAAGACCAAAAGCTTGTAGTCATTGGCAACAGTTAAGAAATTGTCATGGTGACACAGAAAAGACACTGTAAGTCTCTGAATTAGGGCGGTAGTAAATGAGAGTGAAAAACTAATTTTTGAAAAGCGCAAGTTTTACCTTCTAAAAACCAAAGGTCAAATGTATATAATGTGCATATATAAGTATTGTATATACATATATTTATCTATGTGAATATATATTTGCTTTCTCAATATGTAAAGGTATATATTCACTCTAGTAATTTTTAAACTTTATAAAAATAGCAAACAATCTAATTACCCATTCTTAGGATGAATTACCATGTGACTTTTGAAAAGAATGAGTTAGGAAATATATATTCATATATATGTCACAAAAAGATTTTCATATTTAATTGTGTGAAATGAAATTTATCAAGCATTTAAATATTAGTTTACTGTCATAATATTATAACACTTATATATTTATAAATGTGTAGAAAATAATGATATACTCTAAACTTAACAATGTTTAGACTTGAGGAATAGGATTATATTTCTCTTTTTCGGTTATTTCTTTCTATTTTTGTAGGGTTTTTCCAAGTGGCCTGTTTTGACATTACCTTTTAGAAAATGTATAACAAGCAAATATTGGGGGAAAAAAGTTTTATAGGACTTCTAATTAATTTGTGGAATAAATTGATTCTGGAATCGATTTACAGAATTGATTGATTCTCTTTCTCTCTTCTTATTTTAAACCAAGTTACTAAGATGGCTTGTGCCACCAATTGACTAAGGACTTGCAAAGAAAGAAGATTTTGTTTTGATTTTTGAATATGGTGAAGAGGGGCACCTGGGTGGCTCAGTCGGTTAAGCCTCTGACTTCGGCTCAGATCATGATCTTGTGGTTTGAGTTCGAGCCCCGCATCGGGCTCTGTGCTGACAGCTCAGAGCCTAGAGCCTGCTTCAGATTCTGTGTCTCCCTCTCTCTTTGCTCCTCCCCTGCTCATGCTCTCTCTCTCTTCTCTGTCTCTCTCTCAAAAATAAGTAAACATTAAAAAATTTTTAAAAATGAATATGGGGAAGAAAGTGATTTAATTATTTTTAAATTATTAAATTTAAATTATTATTAATTTCATATGTATTTGATGTATTTCTAGCATATGCAGGAAAAGGTTTTTGACCTTTGGAAACAATTTGGAACTGGAGATATAGGCTAGGGCTCTATGTTATAGGTAGTCAAAGATTCTAGTTTAAAATGTAGTAGTCAAAATTATAACATAGTAGTCAAAGATTATAGTTTAAAAATAAATGGTAACATGAATAGTTTTGCCGATTCAGCAGTGGATGGGTTCACTCAAGGAAAAGATAGGCTGACAAGAGAAACCAGACCCTGAGGAAAGGTTTTCTGTTATAAAAAATAGAAGTTCAAGCCAAAGTTGGCATGGAGACCATCTAAAGCAACATTTCTCTTGGTTTCCAACACAGAGATTTCAGATCCAGAGGGAATGACTCACCAGAAGTCACCTGGTTAGAGGCAGAGTCAGGAGTAGCAACCAGGGCAATTCTGCAGTTTCTCAGTTCATTTCTCTTTCTCTGTGCTTCCAGAGGAGCTTGACTTCCAATTTTACAGCATTTTGCCATTTTCTAAACTCATATATATATATTATATATATAATATATATATATAAGCTCTTTAGAACTCCCCAGCAGCTGTTAAGTATAAGGCACAGATGCTTCATCCAACTTTACAGCTAATACAAGGTTCAATAACTTTTATAAAGTTGAGTGTTTGGTAAGGGATAGAGCCAGAATTTGAAGCAAGACTCTCACAACCAATTTTGGCTTTGTCTCAGCATCACCAGTCATGTCTAAAAGCAATCTTTAACTTACTCATATGTCTTTTGGCTCATATCTGTCATCAGTATTTGAAAGTACAGAACACTGGAGTCTTCATTCTAGGTATGTGCTTATTTGAGTTCATTCTTTCCATAGTCCCTTTCCTTCCACTCAAAACATATATAAGCTTAACTTAATTTTTAGTCACAACAGAGTTAGTTCATAAAGAAGGTAGTACATAAAAATTTTAGTTTGTTGGTGTCTATGGTGCTTATTTTACACAATTAGAAATTATACACTTGAAGACATGATAAAGAAAAGTGCTTCTAGGATTGTACATTTTACTCTTTATTTTTTTAAATATATATATATATATTTAATTTTTGAAAGAGAGAGAGGGAGAGAGAGACCAAGCAGGGGAGGGGCAGAAAGAGAGGGAGAGGCAAAGAATCCCAAGCAGGCTCCACACTATCAGCACAGAGCCTGATGTGGGGCTTGAACTCACAAGCCATGAGATCATGACCTGAACTGAAATCAAGAGTAAGAGACTTAAGCGACTGAGCCACCCAGGTGCCTCTGTATGTTTTATTCTTTATTCTGCCCTTTTAAAATTTTTATCTCCTGGGGCGCCTGGGTGGTTCAATTGGTTAAGCATCAGACTTCGTCTCAGACCATGATCTTGAGGTTCTTGGGTTCAAGCCTTGAGTCAGGCTCCGTGCTGACAGCTCAGAGCCTGGAGCCTGCATCAAATTCTGTATCCCTCCGTATCTCTCTCTGCGCCTCCCTCACTCACACTTTGTCTCTTTCTCTCTCTCTGTCAAGAATAAATAAACATGAAAAAATTAAAATCTCCTCCCTTTTAAAAGGTGTTCTTGTGAAGTTTGGCAAGTATCTTACCTATACTTTAAAGCTTGAAATGTTTCTGCTTATTAAGAGATTGGTTTTAGTCATTAATAGGTTAACAAAGTTAACCTATTATGTGTGGAACATATGATGCCACAACTTCTTTATAATTTTCAAGGGATTAGTTTCTTAAAAAGTCAATTATTTGGCTCTTTACTTCTCTTCTTCATTAAACTTTCCAACTGTTATTTGGTGGGACAACAGAGTCTTTGTCAGCTGCTTAGAGGAGCTATTTGTCAATTGTTTTGCTTCAAGGACTGCCTCCTTTGTTGATGTTCCTCCACAGATCCAAAAAGTAGTTCAACAAAGAGAAAAGCTAAAAAAAAATTTGTAATTTTCATTCATGGGGTATTTTTTGAGAGGAAAAGTTTTCAGGTCACATTATTTAAAACCTTAATTGAAAAGTGAAGGTTAATCCTTTATGTTTTTTTCTTTGGCAACAGAAGCAAAAATATACTTAAAATATAGAAACATTATATAAATGGAAATCAGCAGTCAGCCTAGGATTGTTGAAATGACAGCATTAGACACGAGGCGAAATGTAATGTGAGATTTGCTATTACAAAGACAAAAGGGACAGAGAATTTCCATTGTGATCTCTGATGATATCAGGTAAGAAATGGGTTGCTATTTAATAGAATTTTAAAACTTGAAGGGATTTTAGATATCATCTAAACCAGTCTCTTCCTTTCATAGGTGAGGAAATTGCAGTTCAGGGAAATGCAGTGATTGCCAGATTCTAAAACAATTGCCAATAGAAAGCAGAGGGTAGTAAAATCGTGCAGCCTGGCACTACCAGGGGGCATTGCCTTTGTTCTCCCCATAGATTTTCATCTGGTGAGGAATACCCCATTTCCCTCAAGCAGTTTTATGTGGAGAGAATTGTGAGGAAAAGCCTGATTGATTTTCTAAGTTTTTCCATTTATATCTATGTATATAAGATTGAAATAGGTAACTTTTCATTTCAACAAATTTATTCCTTTCAGTCTCTTACAGATCACAAATCCCTGATGAACTGTTACTTACTAAACCACAAAATGTAGACAGCAGCGTTTATTTAGCCCGTACATTACTCTTCCCTTATCATGCTTTGTTTTTCCCCCTTCTGCACCTCTGAATGAATAAATAAATTAGTAAAAGAATTATACAAAATAGATTTTAAAAGACTCTCTAAGTAGCGGTCAGTAAACTGTTCGGTGGATAATATCTGGCCTGCTGTTTGTCTTCTCAGTAAAGTTTTATTGGAACACAGCCATGTAGTTTGGTTTGCATCTTATCTTGGCCGCTTTGGCGTGCCTACAGTGGCTGAGTTGAATAGTGGCAGCAGACACTGTATGGCACACAAAGCTTAACATGTTTACTATTTGGCCATTTACAGAAAAAATCAGCCCCTCTAAGTGACCACACAAGACTAGGTTGCTATGAAAGAACACACCAAATTTGTGAAATTGGATGTACCAGGACAGTGCCACGTACATATAATTGTTAAGCTACTAAAAAAGTAAAAGTTTCAAAATAAGAGGGAGAGGTTGGTCTCTAGGAGGACCAGAGTGTTTTCCATTACATGAAAAATATTTTTAAAAATGCTCCTTTGTGTAGTTTCATCTTTATAATTAATATTATTGTTGAATTGTTTCTTTAGATGATACAGAAAAGTTAGAATGACTTACATGATCCAACATGTTGAAAGATGCTAGGAAAAACACCCTCAGAATAAAAAGGAACATTTCCTAGCAAAATTAAACAATGTATTGAAAACATAATTAACCTTGAATGTCTATATTTTTTGAGTATATGAAAAATAGTTTGTGCCTTGTGAAAACATTCTTTTTTTAATTCAGTGCTAAAAGGTTTTTTGTTGTTGTTGTTGGTTTTTTTTTTTTTTTTTGCATCCGTCAGGGTACTGCTGTAGTAATGGATAGTAAGTGCAGGTTTTCTTCCTTATGATTCCTTTCTGGCATCAGCATTCACTGTGAGAAGGGCCCGCCATATGTAGGACCTTCGCAAATATCATACAGGAACATCAAGCTTGTTGCCCTCTATAAATGAAAGATGAGTGATCATCAACATATTTTGTCTCAAGCGTATTTTTTTTGCAATGTATTTGCAAAAATCAAAGATAGTAACTGACTATCACTTGCACTTAATCTTTGTTTGGCAATTGCTAATCACACTCAGTTCAAATATCATCGAATATTCAGGTTAAGGATCTTATTCTTAAAATTTTTTTATTAGTGTATTCATTTTTTTGAGAGAGAGAGAAAGAGATCAGGGGAGTGGTGGAGAGGGAGGGAGAGAGAGAGAATCCCAAGAAGACTCCATGCTGTCAGTGCAGAGCCCACTGTAGGGCTTGAACTCATGAACCGTGAAATCATGACCTGAGCACAAAACCAAGAGTTGGATGCTAACTGACTGAGCCACCCATGCGCTTCAGGATCTTATGTTTTTTTAAACCATTATTTATAGATGATGATGAAACATAGAGCCAATTTGAAAATGACATGTTGAATGCTGAAAATTTGAGGAAATACAATGATTTAGTTTCTTTGGTGTTCTTATAACATGCAAAGCAACAGAAGGTACAAATATTGGACAGTTTCAAATTGGATTTCCTGGAGCCTCGGGATTTGGGGGACATTTAGTCAAACAGAGGCAATAGGTCAGGTTCATTCTCTGCTACTTCAACAAGAGCACACTATACAGGTCTGTTTTACAACTGTTTATACATAAAGTTGCATTTGAAAATTCAAAGACTTTACCACAAAAACATATGTGAATGACACTGCTAGATAAAACTGAACAAGATAATTTAATAAAGAAAAGGTTAGCAGTGCCAGACTTCACAGGTGACCCTCTTACTTTTCAGCTTAAACAGGTCTTTAAATTAAAAAAAAATTTTTTTTCTTTTTCGAGAGAGAGTGAGAGTGTGAGTGCGAGAAGGGGAGGGACAGAGAGAGAGAGAGAGAGGGAGACACAGAGTCCACAGCAGGCTTCAGGCTCTGAGCTGCCAGCACGGAGCCCAATGCGGGGCTCAGAACCACAAACCATGAGATCATGACCTCAGCAGAAGTCGGACCCTTAACTGACTGAGCCACCCAGGTGCCCCCAGCCTAAACAGATCTTTACAGGACTAGTTAGATGAAACAGTGTGAGAGATTCATGTTTAGCCAATCTCAGTAACCCAATCAGCTAATTAGCAAGATAATGAATTAGGAAGAACAATTATACTCCCAGAGTAAATGCAAAAATAGCAATAATGATAACTTTATTAAAAGGAGAAATAGATTTAAAGATCTTTGATAGACTTTGAGTTATGTCAGGTCATATAATCTAATCTTTTCATTTTATAAAGATAATAAAATCTAAGACTTCTCACAATCACTGGTGGAACCAGGGCTAGAACCCATGCACATGACCACTTTCATAAGGCTTATAGGACCTCAAAAAACTCAGGTTGATGTTTAATAACTCTCTAATTTTGAGCAACTTAACTTCTCTGGGCATCAATATAACCATCTCTATCATTGGTAATTCCCAGTTAGAGCGTGGCATTTTTGTAAGGATGGTATAAAATGTTCTGAGTATGATATGCCAAGTAAATATAAATTGTTTTTAGGTAAGTTTAAATAATATGTACTTGCCAGTATCTGACTATTTTATCTATGAATACAGCAATTATATATATTTTGACTTATTATTACTATTATATCACAAATAAATTGTTTCATAAATTTTCTTTTCTTTTCTTTTCTTTTTTTTTGTTAAGTGCAGAGGGCTGATTTAATAGTATGCCTCTTTTCAGGGTCCACTATTATCCTTGGTCCTATCCAAGCCATTATCTCCACCTTCATTATATGTATATAAATGCATAGATAGATTTAGAGGTATAATTCTTTCATACTATCCCATTCTTTACTCCCATATACCTCTTCCATCACAAGCAACCATTTTAATACATCTGATATATTTCCTTTTAATTGCTGTGTCTTTAAAATTTTTAAATGGCCATTATTGTAATGTTTTGCAAAATATTAAATTTATGACATAAGTCATTAGTAAACAATGTATCTTGGATTACCTTTCCTTCTCAAAGGAAAATGACATTTTGCCTCTCTAAAGTGGTAGGTATGAAAAGAGAATAAAATTAATCTGGAAAGCTGGAAGGGACATTCTGTCTCAGAAGCGTGGGTACAATTGATATTCTTGTTACATGTTGCCTCCATTCTGCCTGGCCTACATGCCCTCGATACTTATCAAGCGTTTTCCCTCTTTCTTTGTTTTCCTTTTTAAGCCCTCACAGAAACACACGTGAATGTGTGAGCACGCACACACACTCACGAACACAAACACAGAAAGAAAAAAGAAAAAAGAAATGGGGGAAGCCTGAGTCACAGAGAAAAAGAAAAACTGGCCTACTTTTTTCCAGGTCTTACTCACATGTCGTGTTGACAGAGTGAGCTGGCTGGCTGGTAACCAGAATTTTCCAATTGTGTGATGAATCATTGTCAGGTCAGGTTCATTTTGAAAACTCAAGGAAAGAATTCAAAGCTTATCAAAATTAAAACAAAAATAATAATATATATCTCAAATTTATATGGGTAAGGATAGTTCACAATTTGCCCATTTTATTTTTAGATCATAGGTGAAAACAATTTAAAGTCAATATTGTTTAACAAAATGAAACAAAGTATTATTATATACTGTTATAATCTATTTTCACTAGAGTTAATTGGAAACACCTTGCTGTCTTGGTTTTAAATCCCAAATCAGCCATTTACTTGTTTAAAAACTTTTTGGGATGTCACCTTATACATACATAAATATACAATGTTGATCTTATGAGAATACTCAACTGAACCATTTAAATAATATCAGGTTTTATGATTTTGATCTGGGGAAATCCACGGTGATGTTCCTATTCTATTAGGAAGAAGGAAAAAGTCCCTCAACATCTTTTAACTTGTCCTTTATTGACATTTTTGAAATAAAAGTGTATGTGCTGAAGTAAAGGAGCTTGGACCACTGAACTTCATCTGCTTTTAAAAAGAAAACAACATGAAGAATGTGAGCAAGAAAATGATTTTTTTTTAAATTTTATAGAGACAGAGTGTGAGCAGGAGAGAGAGAGAAAGAGAGAAAGACAGAGAGAGAGAGAGAGAGAGAGAGAGAGAATTGGTAATCTTAAGCAGGCTCCACACTCAGCGTGGAGCCCAAGGTGGGGCTCAATCTCACAACCCTGAGATCATGACCTGAGCCAAAATCAAGTCAGACACTTAACCCACTGAGCCTCCCAGGCTCCCTAAGGAAATGATTTTCTTGAAGATACAACTTGCAAATATTGTACACGTAGGTGTCAAGGAAGAGGAAAATGTGAGATTTGACTAATGTCTAAGGAAATGATAAAATACTAGTGAAATGTCAGAGATAGATTTCTTAGTTAAGTGATTGTCACCTGGTGAATTAAGATTGGAAACTCAAGATAGTTGTTGTAAATGAGACTTCTATTTATTCCAACCTGTATTTCATTGAAGCAGGTTCTCCTTAATCTTTGCTACATTGAGAGAGAAAATCTTTCAGTATTTAAATATTCCAATAAACTCTGCCCCAATGAGAATTAAACCCCACTGATTCTATCACTATTTTATGATCCCTCATCCCCACTTATATATCCTTTCCTTTCTTATTATGGTTAAATTCCTTGTAAGTATTCATCAATCTTTTTTTTTTTTTTTTTTTTTTTTTTTTACTGCCTCTATGCTCTTTAGCTTGTTTGGCATAGCCAAGAATCCTACTCAATCCAGTTCTCCACCCAGGCTGCACCTGCTACCTGGCAGGAGAAAAAGGAAAAAAAAAATCACAGACAGCTTATTATTCCAACTATTTCTCTATTTCAGGTACTCTGTCATTGTACCACACCATTCATGGTGGCCTCTTCTGTCATTCTCAATCTCAGTGGATGACCTTAAGTATTTCACTGAGGATGTCAGGATAACCCCCATTCAACCGTGGTATCAATATCTTTAACCATATACACTTTGCCTTCTCTCTTGCTGCTATAGGTAGTTGGCCTTCATTGCTAAGGCTATTAGCTTTACCTCACACAAACACATACATACATGGGATTCTACATTAAATTCCAGTACCACTAGCCTACTCAAGGATATATCTACAGCAGTAACTATTGCTATATTGCATCATTGATTTTTTTCTCCAGATCATTCATTACCATAAAGTTATGCTGTAATTCCTTTTGTCTTAAAAAAAAAAAACAAACCTATGTCTTTATTTATCTCACTAGCTACTGTATTGGATCATTCCTCCCGTTAGAACAGCTACTTGAAAGAATTTCCGATTATCAAACCCTTCATTTATTTTCCATCTCTCTTCAATCCACTCCGATCAGATTTTTGCCTCCATTTTTATTAATGAAACTTGTTTCTGTCAAGGTCACGGATGACATCTACACTGCAAAGTGCTATAGTCAGTTCTCAGTCTGCTTCTTATTTAGCATTCCACAAACATTTGCACCTGTTAATAATGCCTCCTTTTGGAACCATTTTCTTCAATCAGCTGCTTGGAAAAAATTTTAAGCTGGTTTCTCCCCACCTCATTGTTTCTTAATTTTCTTTTTACCCCTTTGTTCATCTTTGTCCTGACCTTTTAACTTTGGATTTTCTGAGATGTAAGCTACTTCTCTCCATTATTCACCGTCCCTTCCGTTTATCTCATCTGGTCCTGTGATGTTAAAATCCAAGTGCATATTAATGATTCCCAAATTATGTATCTAGTATAGGCTTCTGCAGGGAATCATTGACCAGCTTTCAATAGGTTTCCGTGTAATTATTTTACAGATATCTCCAAATTATGCATAAAATTGAACTCTTTCTTTTTGAGAGAGAGAAGAACCTTTTTAAAAGTTTTTTTTTTTTTGAGAGAGAGAGAGAGAAAGAGAAAGAGAGAAAGTGCAAGCAGGGGAGGGACAAAGGAAGAAGGAGTGAGAATCTTCAGCAGGCTCCATGCCCACTGTGGAACCCAACATTGGACTTGATCTCATGAACTGAGTAGAAATCAAGAGTTGGACATTTAACCGAGTCAGCTACCCAGGCACCCCTAAAATTGAGCTCTTAAGTTTCTTTCTCTTACTTATTCTACTTTCAAGTTTCTCATATCAGTTAATGGTTGTTTTGTCTACTTTTGCACAGCTTAAAAACCTCAGAGTGTTTTTAATTGCACTCATTTTCTCACACTCCTCATTTAATCTCTCAGGCAATATTGGTGACTCTGTTTTCAAAATATGTCTAGAACTGAATCAGTGTTCTCTCCCACCAAGGCCACCATATTGGTCCAAGCTATTATGATCTCTTTCTTGGATCACCTCAGTAGCCTAGACGTTCTTCCTCTGCTTCTTTCCTGTGCATTACAGTGGGTGCTGTTGTGCCTGCATAGGTTTCTTCTTCAGAATGGTACATTCACCTCCAATATCTGCTGGAAATGTTGTTTGTTGACAGGTCACAGTTGCATCCCTCCCTTGGATTTTCTTTTAGCCATAGGTAGCTGCCTTTTCTAAGCATACACCTCCTCACTAAGGGTAACTTGCATCACCAACATGAACCAATTCAGCAGAGATATTGCAGGTCTACAATATCCTGGGATCAGCTGAGGTCTTTGGTGAGACCTTACAGCATTTGAAATTTCTTCTCTGCCCAATCCCGCTTTCTTCACTTCTCACAGGTGTTCTTATCACTGTTCCTCAATAGATATCATGCCTGAGACTTCCATCTCAGGGGCCGTTTCCTGGAGAGGTTGACATGCAGTTTGTCCCACAACAGTCTGAAAATTAGCCTAGAGAGTTTTTTAATATGTATTCTAGGTGCTGTAATTCCTCACATACCTACACTCTTTCCCCATTTTATTTCAAAGTAAAAGCTGAAGTGTCCTTAAAAGGGACTGCACAGCCCTACAAACTTTTCCCCTGCTTTAACTCATCGCTTCCATCCATGCACTATTCTGATCTCATCTACAAGTAGTCTTTCTTGCGCACATCATTATAGCTATATTGCCTTTATTGCTCTTCCTCAGGTCATCCCTGAGGCCACCACAACTTATCACTTGTGTTAGCTTTTTCGTCTGTATGGGACACTCTTCCCCTAAATAGCTGCAAGGCTGTTTCCCTTACTGCTTGCAATGTGTCTTCCAGTGAAGTCAACTCTGATCACCTTATTAAAAGTTGACACCTGAGTGAGCTCTTACCTCCTTACGGGTTATATTTTTCATAGTTGTATTTGCCTTCTAAAATACTGTATGCATGATTTATTGATTTATTGATGATAATTTAGTGCCATCAGGTTACCACCAGATTGTAAGCTGTATAGAGATGGATTTGTTTGTTTCTTTCCAAATCTCTGATAATAGGAGTAGGTGTTCACTAATATTTGTTGAATGAATGAATGAATGAATGAGCGAGCTACCACTCCTTAGGATTAAGTAATAGAATGTATATGACAATGGAAAGTTTCTGGGCCAATGCCTGTCATATGGTACATATAACAAAAAAATAGTTACCTTCTCCATTTCTCATTGATTTTTTTTTTCTAAGTACAGGTCTGTAGAAAATTTTATAGGGGGATAATTCTTTTTTTTTTTAATTTTATGCTACCAGTAGCCAAATTATACCACAAAATTACCCACAGTTTAAATTTAATTATAATTTTCCTCTTTCCCATATGTATATGATATCCTGCCATTGTCCTCACCTCCACCACTATCATCTATATTGCTTGGTTACTTAAGAAGGTAAACTGTTCTTAAGTGTTCATATTTAAACAAATTGGCCAGGGGTTTCTGGGTGGCTCAGTCAATTAAGCGATTGACTCTTGATTTCAGATGAGGTCCTGATCTCACTGTTGGTGGAATCAAATCCCACGTGGGGCTCTGCACTGACAGCAGACCCAGGCCCTGCTTGGGATCCTCTCTCTTCCTTTCTCTCTGCCTAGACCCCTACTCGCATGTGCTCACTCTCAAAATAAATAAACATTAAAAAAATAAACAAATTGGTCTGTGGTTTTAGTTGCAATTTTAGTAAATTCATTTTTCAGGTTGTACTTTAAATTGCGATAGTTAGGGCCACATTTTTCATTGCTACAGATGGATTGAGTTAGTAATTTTATGAAGTGAATGACCTTGGGCATAAAATGGAGACAGAAAAAAGTACTAAATCATTAAGGTATAGTAACCCAAACAATGGAGGGTGAAATTTTTACAACCTAAAAGTGCATTGGTTTATGTGGAAAATTATAAGATAGCAGGAGATGACTCAGGAGGTTCATCTAACTATAAGAAGGTGCATCCACACTTATTAAAGATCATAAGATGCAGTACATTCTTAATATTCAAGGGAAAAACCTACTGTGATGCTTTCTGCAATTATTTTTACTACCAATAGATAATAATATATATTTTACATATACTCCATAATAATTTATATGTTTACTACCTAGTTTAAACTTAAAAAAAATTTTCCAATTGTAGGATTACTTTATTTCTGTAAGTTTAATTCCTATCCTTAAAATACCAGGTTTCCAGCTGCTTCTAAAAGCAATTTATAGTGCAAGTTCTAGCCAGACCCATAATTAAAATATCCAAAAATTTTTCCTAAAATAATTATTTAGAGAAGATAAACTAACTCTAAAGCAGTGTCTCAACCATATCCAAAATAAGCCCAGCCTTACTCTTTTAATTATTCTTTGTAGTGGGTCCAAGAAAAGAAAACTATCTTTGAATTTCTTTAATATTTTCATGACCAGGTGTTATTTAAATTTTATTTAATTTTTGAAATTTATCATTTTTAATTTCCAAATAATAATAAAAATATAAAAGTCCTGAAGAGCTACACTGAAGTATAATAAATGTATTAAGTTTTAAATATGTAAAACCTTAAATAATGAAGATGTGATGCTATACTTTGAACTAATGAAATTAGCATTCTGTAGGCCCCAGAATCTTTTCGGGATAGTCAGGTATTAATCAAATGAGAAACATAGGAGAGACTCAGAAAGAAGTTAAGTAAACCTTTTTAAGTTATTCTTTTTTAGTTTTTGATTGTTATTACGGTAAAACATTCTTATAACTCACCTTTCTAGAGGCTTAGAAAATATAAATTACGAAATCCTTTTCCTCTTCCTATCTATTAAGTATCCAATTCACCTCCCAGGGGGCAAAAATGTAACAAGTTCTTGGATATTCTTCATGTATTTATTTATATTTATAATATTTATAAGTATTTAAGGAGCTATGTATTATATATATTCATCCACTTGACCCTTCTTAAAATACAGTTGGCCACATACTATGTACCTCATTCTACATTCTTGCTTTTTCACTTAATATATTATGGAGATTGTTCCCCTGTATTATAGAAAAAATGATCCTCATGCTTTTCATGAGATCATATTATACTTTTTAGTGTGTGGTGTACACAAATATAGACACAGACACTATAATTTATTTAATGTGTCATTTAGGGAAGTTTATTATATTTCCACATTTTCTGTTATAAGAAAAGACTACAGCAAATGATGTGATATATCTCTCACATGAGGAAGCATATATAATGTGTATATATATATGTGTATATATATATATATATATATATATTCTTTAAGTAGGATGGCTGGGTTCCACAAAATGGCATTTACCATTTTAATAAAGATTTCCAAAAACTGTTCAAAGAATACGTGTTATATTCATACTCCACCAGCAGTATATGAAAGTGCTGGTTTAACCATTTCTTGTTTGGGAGCTTTAATAATAATAACACTGAGTACATTAAAATAAAATTGTCATATAAGTAGAACTAGTTATCTGACAATGCTAGAAATATAAGGGGAAAGGTTTTGTTGTTTTGTTTTCCCATGAAAAATGTAAACTACTTGAAGGCAGTCAGTGCACATCCTATTAGTGTTGACACTAGTATCATGCCAGAAACATGATAGAAGCCCTCAGGTTGTTATTATCACAAACTGAAGTAAATATGAAGAATATGATTAAACTTCAGGAGACATAGTGATACACACCTCATTTCATATAAAAACAATGTATTTGAAAGCTGATTGTGACATCACGTATATGCTGAGAGGTTAGCGAAATGCCAGATGTACAAATATTCATTGACAACTTAATTACAGCCACCAGTATAATCTGACAGTGGTCTTGACAGCACATGCTAAGGAGAAAAGGGAAGCACTGGTGAACTCAAATCACTGCAGTATCTGGAAAATTCACAAAATTGTCAGAGCTGGGACTCTCCTCCAACCTAAATAGACTGTGATTGGGAACACAGTCTATTATCAGTGGTTGTTGGTCTCACTCAACAGATTTTTGAAAAGAATAGCCCCTTGCTTTATCAGCCCCTTAAACTAGGCAAACTTTGAGATTGTATACATCTTGGTAATACATCAACTTACATATTTATCTGTTTCTGTTTTTTTCTGGTTGGTTTTGGAATCTTGAGTATGAGTTCTGGTTTCTTCTATCACTTTTATAGTTGTATCCTATGGATTTAAGTTTCTCAGGTATTTTCAAAAGATAAAAAGAGATCATTTCAATGTGGGGTATTTAAATGTATATGAAGTCAGTGTTCTATTGCAGAAATATTGTTTTACCTAAAGGAAAGTTTCAGTGCAATTAGAGATAACAACACCTGTGTGTGGACATCTGAGAAATTTGTGAAACATCTGAGACAACAAAAAGATAATAAAATTTCAAAGTATTATTATTACCCAGGTATTTCAATTTAGCAGCTGTATCAGTAATATTCATTTTGATAGAGCATTAACTTTTTGTTGATTTTACTTTCTTTGATATTATCAAGATATAAATTTTAATTTAGGCCTTTTATTTGAGTTCCAAAGTGACATAATATAAAATACAAAATACAAATAGAAGTGAAACATGTATAAACATATATGTTGAATAGTCCTCTTTTAAGATTATTTACTTCAGTGTAGTACACTTAAACATTTAGTCATTCTTATCATTAGTTATAGTATTATATGCAAGGTTGAAAAACTATCTTCATTTTGTATAGTTAATGACATTCTTATTAAGTTAATTTTGATTGCATAAAGGATCCTAAGTACATGTAATAGTATATTCCTCCTTCTTGTGCTGTTCTAGTTCCTCAGTTTAGGTAAGAATCTCATTGTTCTTATGAAGATCCTTTGGAGATAAAGGTTAGAGCCATTATGAAATTTCAGTGAAGATAATTGAATATTATATTTTATTAGTCCTGTTTGCTGAAAGTAAAAGGAAATGTTACATAAAAGTGGTTTTATCCATGTCTAGGAAAAAAAATGGATGGTAAGAAGTAGCAGATAACACTTAAAGAATCTTTGCTACCTGCTAGACACTGGCATTGTTCAGTCATTTAATCCTAAGGGTCAAATGGGGTAGGTACTAATATTATCATCAGTGTTTCATTGATCAGAACATAGAGGCATAGAAAAGTTAAGCAACTTCTCCAAGGTCCTGCATAAGCGTGTGTTGGAGCTAGGGTTTGAATCCAAATAGTTTGGCTTCAGAGTCTGCATAAAGGGACAAAGCAAGAGTGTCACATCAAGCAACTTTTCATGGACTAGTTTTCTGAAATATCTTTTATTACTGGGAAATTTGGAGCACTTTCCCCACTCATGTCCCTTCTACTTATCTTAGTTTTAAAGTTCCTGTCAAATGTGGGGAGAAGTTATGTGTGGAATCATGGTACTTTACTGTGAATACTTCTAATTTCGGTGGCATACTAAAGTAAGTCCTTATGTTCATGGCAGTTGAGCATTGTTCAATTAAAAACAATAATAATTGAGTATTTTACACTAAAATTTGCTTGAATAAATTCAAGCAAATAATATTAGGTTAATATCAGCAAGTAGATTTCCACTAATATTGGGTAAAATGGAATTTATGACTTAACCTATTCTGATAAGATTCTTCAATATCCATTAGAAGACTAATGTCTTGATAAATTTTATTGTTTATTATTTCTTTTCTTAATGTTAAGTTAGACTTAAGTAATACTTTCTATTTGTAATATAAGCTCTAAACTTAAGAGGACATATGTTAATAGAATGTTTATTGTATTTTATTTTAAATGATGTCCTTAGACAATGTATCTACAAGATTTCCCATAACCTATAGTAATTAAGTACAAAATAGGTTTTAATGTAAATCAAATGTGCTTTAAAATACTATATACAAATAATATTTATATCTGATAAACATATGCATATGTGTTTATATATTTTGTAGCATTTTGAGGTTAATTATTTGAGAAAACTGAATTTTGCAACAAATTATCTTTTATTACCTGGTAAATGTATAATTAGGGATAATTATTTTTTACTAATTTTCCAATTAAAAGTGCCCAAAGAAGGCCCATTTACTTATTTATATTAAACATGTTTCTTGTTGTAAAAAAGTCTAAAATCAAATAGAAAATAATAAAAAAAAATCTGGAGGTGGTTAAATAAAACTGAATCAATCAAGCCAATTGACATAGGTCTTTTTGTCATTTTGTATGCTATACATAGGACTTTTTATTTTCAAATGAATAGTCAAGTGAAGCAAAGCATACTGTATTAAATAGTGCTAAAATGACTTCTACTTTAGTTTTATAAATGGAATTTTTTAAATTTGCAAAAGAACCAACACCTAGCTTCAAGAAAGCTGCTGAAATTTTAGCAAATAATAATAGTTAACATGAGTGAAGGATCTGTTCTAGACACTGTTTGTTCTAAGGTAGAGTTCTTGACAGAGTGCATTAGAACGAATCAATTTCAAGTCATTGGCTCAAATGACCAGGGCCTACGCTAAATATTTTGCATCTAGAGACTTTGCATGTCTCCAAACATTAGATGACCTGATAGTATTGTATATTTAACATTTTAGAAGGAGAATTTGTGCAGATAAAAGCTGGGATATGATTGATTTGGTTTCACAAGATGGTTACTAGATACTGTCTGTTGTTATCTGTGGGACTTAGGCAGGGAAAAATAACCCCTAAGACTGTTGAAAGGGTTAATAACTTCTCTATTATTACTTCTGTAATACAATGGACATGATAGAATTTTTGTAAATATCAAATGAGGTGAAACCCTAAAAAATGCCTAAAACAATGCCAGCAGAATAGGAGAGGTTCAGGAAAGATCTGGTAAATCTGAAGTTAGAAAAAGGAACCTGGGACACTACCACTGGATGACTTCAGGCTGCTTCATAAATTTGTCTGAGACAGATTATACATATGCATATATATGTTGCATGTAGAGAGGTTTATTGTATAATATTTTGATAAGGTTACTAAAAAGTTAATGGTCTAGACATCAGTACCTTTTTTGAAAATAATTTGTTGAGAGACTGAGTTTAGAATTCCTTATGGGAAAGGACTATTTTCAATTGGAGTGATGAACAGCCAACATCTTTGTAATATTTTCCCTTCAATCCCATTTTTCTTTTTCTCCCCCTGATATACGGATATTACTTTACCAGAGGAGTGTTAACTCTGTGATTTAATCTAAAAGAACTTTCTTCGTTTTAGCTTGGGAAGCAGTGAGGAAGAGGGATAAATAGCCAAAATAATAGCAATGAGCACCAGGGAGGGAGTTCAGTCAATAAGATTTAAACAAGATTTAGTTCATCTGCAAAGTGAATTGTTCAACTCTATCATTGAGAATTATTTATTATTATTATTATTTTAAACCTGAGGTGCTGAGGATATTAGATTTATCACAAGCTCAGAATGATGGGTGAATGTAATTGTATTCATCCATTTGGTGATTTATCCTAGTAGTATAGGAAATTGTAACATTTATAGTTTTAGGTGGCTGTTGACAGGGGTAGGTGACTAGATTTCAACTAGATTTTGGTTGAAATGGCCTACAAGTAACTCACAGGCTTCTAGAAAGGTGGAAAAGTGATGGAATACTTTACATATCAAAAGCTATGAGAAGAAATGCACTAGTAACTAAAGTCAAAACCTCATATTAATGTGATTTTTTCCATTAATCTTTTCACATGGCTAACTATACAAAATGTATACCATATAATAAGTCTTCACTATACATTAAACAAATACCTGCTCTTTTCTGTTCTTGTGGCCTCCTGGACTGTGAAATGAGTAGACTTTAATTTTTTTTAATGTTTACTTATTTTTGAGAGAGAAACACAGCGTGAGTGGGGGAGGGACAGGAGAGAGGGAGACACAGAATCTGAAGCAGAATCCAGGCTTTGAGCTGTCAGCACAGATCCCCATGTGGGGCTCGTACCCACAAACCACAAGATTATGACCTGAGCTGAAGTCAGACACTTAACCTACTGAGCCACCCAGGTGCCCCAAGAAATGAGGTAGCTTTTAGACAGCGATTGTATTTGAATTATGTCTGTAGCCTTTTAAAAAATTAATAAACTAAAATTTCTATGTATCTCAAAACTTTTGGGTGGTATAGCTAGAGTTGTTTTAACAGAAACGCACCTTTTACTAATAACTTAAGGCAGTTATTTGTCTATTGAGGTTATTTAACCTAAACAGAAAAGAATGAGACCTATATAAATATTCAGATAAGAAAATAAATATTTTGTGCCCATGTCTTTTTCACTGCTAATTAAAATTTTAATTGGGCAAGGGGAAAATGACAATTGGATTGAAGCGTACATAAAGGTTTCATATTTGGGAAGATAAAATAATATATTTATTTATTACCACATGTTTAATTGTAGAAATCATTATAAATATATTATAATATTCAACAGACTTTACAAAGGAGTATATATATATGTGTGTGTGTATATATATATATGTATATAATGCCATCAGACAGAATGGTTTTTCTTCAGAAATATAATTCCCTAACTTATAAATGTGCTTTTCTGACTTAAACTTCTATTCTTCTTCCTTTGAAAAATAATTCCAAAAAAAAATGTATAACTTTTTCATATTATTAATACCTTAATGTGTATATGTGCTTTAAAAGATATTTTATATATAATTGTTATAAAAAGTAAAATTTCAATGCTCTTTAGCTCTTGATATTTCTAAATATTTTATTATCAGTTTTAAATGATAATGTGCCAGAAAATATGCATAATTAGTCTGATTTCACTTGTATTCATATATAATAACAAGGAAAAGTTTGTGCATGGCTTTTATCTTTTTGAAAATGGCTTATTTTTCCAATAGCACTACATGTCAAAATTCTGAAATGACAGCTTCTTTATCTTCTTTGAACCTCAAATATGATGTAGCTCATTACATTAGCACCGAGAAAGCAGGCCATAAATTACCACAGTGTGTTCAGGCATGTCTGCAGGCTTGACATTGCCTTCCTCATACAATATCCATCATTCTAGAAATGTCCTGGATACTGAAGGGACAGACTGCAAAGAAATTAAATCCTAAAATAGAGCCATGCAGTTTCTTAATGTTAATATCAGATACAAGATATTGTTATATCAGTTGAGTCTCTACCTCATTGATGAACTCAGTAATCAAGATAGTAGGAAGAATTTCATGCTTTCAAAACTGTGGAGAGCTTATGTATGTTTATGTAGTTTATAGATATTGGAAATGGGATAAGAGTGAGTAAAATTAATAGAAAATAATTTGAAACATGAAGAAAGTATTTTCATCTTTTACATCATACATTTTAGAAAATAATAACTTTAATAAAATAAACTTGAGAGTTGTTTATAATCCAGTACTTTCAGGACTGATAAATACATTATTCTTAAAGAATACGCATAAAGAAAATGCTTGGGGTGATGGTAGAAAATTTTGATTGCAGTACTTATAGTGTGTAACATAGGACTACATTATGAATAATGTTTAAGTAGCAGAGAGAAAGAACATGTTAAAAGATACAAATTACAGTGTCTTCTTCTGGCCTAAGAATGTTAAGTTCCATGAGAGAACAAATGGGAAAAAGAAACTATTTAAATGCAGTGCCCATTAAGAATAGTAATTAAGTATGAAAGGAATATTCCATCACACACTCATTGATTTCAGTGAGCATCAGTGCAAGGTCTTATTGTTGAAGGACTAAAAGGGACAAGACATCAGGGAATTTAAGATCCTGTAATTTTTTCTTGGGAAATAGAAAAAGAAAATTGGAAGGGAAACACGTCTTATAATTTAATATTCAGTTTATTGATTTTCTTACCTCAACATGAAAATGCTATTGTTTTATTAGATTTCAGGTACTTGTTTTTTTATCTGATTCTGTTTTTTTTTTCTTTTTTACAATTAAAGCATTGATCATGTTACTTAGTCTATAGTGAAGACAAAAACATCAAACTTCAGTTTAGGATGGCTATATTAGATAATTGTAAACGATGTATTTGTATTTTGGAAAATGTGACAAACAAACAAATGTTAGGATAAATGAAAATGTAAACCAATCCCTGCTGATCTGTAGCTGTGGCAGAATAATGCCCTCAACCAAATGGGCAATGATCTCATCCGCAAAACCTATGAATATTACCTTACATGGAAAAATGATCTTTACTGATAATGTACAACATAATAAAAAACAAACGAGACTGAATAAATTATCTGTGTTGATGCAAGGGCATTTTTAGACAGTGAGAGTGGCCTGAATAGCCAGGTGGACCCCATCTAATCACATCAATATTAAAAGCAGAGAAATGTCTCCAGCTTGAAGAGGAAAGCAGAGAGAGACAGCAGAGGGGAAGTTGGAGACATTTGAAGTCTGAGAGGGAATCTACCTACTCCCTAGTGTGAGGGGTGGATGACGCAGAAGTGTGGGAGCCAGCTGGAGAGCGTCAGAATCAATACTGGCAACCTCTTGACAACCAGCAAGGGTGCAGACCTCAGTACCAGGACCCAAAGGCCTCCACAACCAGAATGAGTTTGGAAGCTGTTTCATTCCCATAGTCTCGTAAAATGCAAATAATTATTAACATTGTTGATTGTATTTCATGTAAACCCCCTGGCCATTCACCTCTCATTGGTTGTGTGTACTAGATAGTTTTTCCCTGCCCCAATGGTTAATAAGTCCTATTTTCAAAACTCTGATAGCATTTCCATGTAGATTCTGAGTGTGTTGGTAGAAATGTAATAGATACTGATGACAGATTTTGGTAATATAATTGTATAAGACGTGATTTGCAGGTTAAAATTGGAAAATTGGAAGGTGGCCAAATATCAAGGGCAAATAACCAGAGTAAAACATGTTTTGATTTAGGATTCATTCTATTTAATATCATGGATAAGAATGGAGACTTTTCTAGCAATCATCGATCATCCAAATTGTCAATCAATGATTAGATAAGTCTTTATGGAGCGCTTAAATAAGTATAGTAGAAAGTAATGTATAGTACCGAGCTCTATGTATGTAAGAGTTAAAAGAAATATGTCTTTGTTAGATTACATTTGAGTTTATTTTAATGTGTTAAAGCATTTTGCAGAGAGGAAAAATATTGTTTCTAAGTTCCCTTTACTCATTTAAATGTCCAAGTAACAATCAATAAACTCTTACCATTTCTGGATATGTAATAGCAGAAACCTTTCTGCATCTGCCTCACTGCTTGTCAACAACTGTCTTGCTTTTTTGTGTTTCAGAATATTGCTAAGAGCATATAACCTTGCCATTGCAATTTCAAACTGATTTTCTTTTCATGTTCCCTATCTAGTTGCCTAGATTCCAAGGTCATCTCTTAGTTCTCCTTGTAGGAACTGATAAAAAGGTAAATTGAAAAAAAATAAAAATTTAAATTCTGTAACAATACCAGGAAATAACCTACATAATATTTTGAACTGGCAATTTAAAATAAGAAGGCATCTTAACCTGAAAACACTCAGAGATGAGGACATAGGTGACAAAACAAAATAATAAAAGATTTAAAAGCAAAATATATATTAAAAATAGTGAGTAATAGGTAGTCCTTGTTAAATGAAATAATGAAATAAGATTTCAAATGTTAGAGAACACTAAAGTCTCTAAATGATTATAATTATGTAGCTATATTAACCCTTCCATGCATTATGGCTATAATATGCTCACGACCTGAAAAAAAGTGAATGAATATATTATTTTATCATACAAATTATACTTTGGTCTTGAATAGACCTTTGCTTATTGGATTTTTAAATAGGAATGGCCGTAATAGTAGTAACAACATTATGTCTAACATAAGATCATTTTTGGAAAACAAAAGAGAAACATAATCGAAACGGAGATTTTGGTTGTAGTTCCAATAAGAACCAATAGCATGTCAGAGGTATTTTAAAGATAAAAACAGTACAGGAAAATCAACATATGTCAGTGTGATATGATTTAATTGTTAAAATATGAATTTGGATTATTTGCAAGTAATATAATGTGGTAGTCATCTAAAGATGGTAAGGTTCTCTATCCCAATACAAAAAATCCATTAAATATAACATATAATGAAAAAAACTAATTTGGAACTATTTGTAGGAAATAAGTCAATTGCTAGATATTTATTTAAAAATTAGTGACTATATGCTTTGTATTTATCAAAATCATTGCATTTTAAATAGAGTAGTTAATAAGACAAATAGATACTCTGAGTGATAAAATTTAATTCAGATACCTTGGTAATGAGAATGTCCACCATATATTTAAAAACATCAAATTTCAATGGTATGCTTAAGTTCGGTCCCTATATATCATAGACATGATATAATGGATATATAAGGTTCTGCTTATGCAATAGTGCTGTCATGGAAAAAAAATCTAAATACCTTTAAAATAGTTCAGACCAAAAGTCCTAAGCAATAGAATATAGAAAGTTTGTCTATTAATATGATATGCACTGTGATGGCTCAACATAACATTTGTTAGGGTGAGTTTTATCTCTGAAGCTGTGTAGGCCATAGTGCCCAGTTATTTCATCAAACGCCAGTGTAGGTGCTACTGTGCAGATAGATGTGTTTAGCAGCAATATGATCAGTTAACATTAAGAACAGAGGATTACTCTCGATAATATTGGTGGGCCTCATTCAGTCATTTGAAAGCCCTTAGTAGCATAAACTGAGGGATCACTGGCAAGAAGTTGTCATTATGCCTCAAGACTCAGTATTAACTCTTGCTGGAGTTTTTGGTCCAGTGGTCTGCCCAACAAATTTCGGATGTGCCCTGGGATCATGTGAGCCAGTTGATTAAAATAAATTTCTTTAAATAGGGTAGGTAGGTAGATAGATTCTATTCATTCTGTTTCTCTAGGAAATCCTATTGATACAGCATCACACATAAAATGTAAATATCAGAGGTATTCAGTAATTACTGCAATAGTTATTTGACAAATAGAATTTATGAAAATGCTTCCTAAGTTTATGTTTCTACATTTATTCTAAGACATCGCTTCTTAACTGAAGGCGTTTTCCTAAGCACTAATTTCCATGAGAAGGAAAAGCAGAGCTAAAGTTTTAGAATCCTTTTCTGTCTAGTATCCACATTTCCTTTAGCTTTCCTGACTATTTTTGTCTGTGAAATTGTGTGTTTTCTGTATTGCTAAGCGGATCCTTACTTGTGATTGATATTTCCCTTACAAAAGCAACTAAACCTATATTTATTCTGTGGTTACTTTGGTATTTTTTTCAATATAAGCAGTAGTAATAGAAAACTAATAGAAAAAAAGAACTAATAGAAAAATAAATCCGCATTTGTAATACCTAATGATTAAATATTGTCACTTTACTATTATTTGAAACAATTAAATGTAAAGATGTTTCTTACTCTTTTAATACTGTACTTTAATTTTTAAAAATTTTTAATGTTTATTTATTTCTTAGAGAGAGAAGGAAAGAGATACAGAGTGCAAGCAGGGGAGGGGTAGAGAGAGAGGGAGACACAGAATCTGAAGCAGGTTCCCAGCTCTGAGCTGTCAGCACAGAACCCAATGCGGGGCTCAAACCCACAAACGGTGAGATCATGACCTGAGCCGAAGTCAGATGTTTAACCCACTAAGCCACCCAGGTGCCCCTTAATGCTGTACTTTCAAATGGCCAAATTCTATTTCTTTCTTCCATCCATCTATCCTCTTCTGCATTCAGGTAATGACAGAAGATGAGGCTTGTGCCCTATTGTCAGTGATTTGAAATAAATAGTTAACAACAAAGAATTAAGTCAATCGATACATGGTTGTCCTAATAAAACATTCCTTTTGATGCTTTGTGATTCATGTGAGTCTATAATTGCTACATAATTAGGAACCCACATGAATAACAGCTAAGTTAAGATAGTCAGTTTCAAGAATATCCCAGAGTTTCATAGAGTTGTGGGGGAAAGAAAAGAAGGAATTAGGTCAAAGTATGTGTGGCACGTACAAATTGGCATTGAAATTAATGCAATATACATACTTCCTTTCTATACATACATAAACTTATTTTGAGTCACATTATAGAATTAAGCTCCAGGAATTAATTTTACAAAGGATAATTTAGTTGGCTTAGAAATCCAAATGAGCAGGGGTGCCTGTGTGGCTCAGTCAGTTAATAGTCCAACTTGGGCTCAGGTCATGATCTCTTGGTTCCTGAGTTTTAGCCCCACATCAGGCTCTTTGCTATCAGCTCAGAGCCTGGAGGCTGCTTCAGATTCTGTGTCTCCTTCTCTCTGCCCCTCCCCTGCTTGCACTCTGTCTTTCTCTCTTTCTCAAAAATAAATAAACATTAAAAAAAGTTCAAATGAGCAGCCACTATGTCAGCCATGAGGCCATAAAATAAGTTGGTCAGTAGTTGATATAAATTTTGGTATTAAATATGTAACAGATTTTAAACGTATGGATTGCCAAAATGTGAATGCATAAATAATTAATCCATCTATTAAGTTTTTTACTTTCTAGAAATAAAAATTACAGATAAAACATATATTTTTACGATTTTGTATACATTCATCTATTGTTCTGCATAATAAGAAATGACTCTCCTAAGTACCTTATCATAGAAATTATAAATTAAATCATTCATTTAAGTGCAATAAGAAATCAATATGGCTTAGAAAGTTTAAAAGAATAAACACCATAACTTTCTTTCTGATAAACCCTTTAGAAAACTTGAATTATCATGGTATGTTTTCCCTTAAGATGGATAGTAATATGTATTTACTTATTATAATTTTAACATACATATAGCAATGAAAGAGTAAACAATGAATATTAAGTGACCAAGCACTATTGCAAAAAGTAGAAACTTTATTTTTGAAAGCAATTTTTATGTGATTTTACTCTGCTATCTGCCCAGCCAAATATATATATTTAATAGTTTAAAAAATAATTTAGATTAATAACTTTGATGAAAATAGAAGCACAACCCCACTTCCTTTATGAGAGCATCTGTTTCTGGAATATACAAAAAATGGACTTTATATAAAATATACATTTCATAACTAAGAGTTTAGGTTCTGCTGAAAATGCTTAGATTTAGCACTTATGGCAAAGCTATGTGTTTTATGCACAATTTATTTAAGAGAAAATGTTCAGAATGGTGACTGAAATAATTTCCTATTTCTTTCTTTTTTTAAGTTTATTTACTTATTTTGAGAGAGAAAGCACACATGAACAGAGGAGACGACAAGAGAAAGGAAGAGAAAGAGGGAGAGAGAGAGAATCCCAAGCAGGCTCTGCACTGTTAGTGCAGAGCCCAACGTGGGGCTCGAACTCACCAACCATGTGATCGTGAACTGAACCGAAATCAAGAGTCGGACACTCAGGGTGCCTTGGTGTCTCAGTGGGTTAAACATCCCACTCTTGCTTTTCAGCTCAGGTCATGATCTCACAGTTGGTGAGTTTGAGCCCTGCATGGGTCTCTGCGCTGATAGCTGAGCCTGCTTGAGAATCTTTCTCTCCCTCTGTCTCTCACTCTCTCTCACTCTCAAAAATGAATAAATAAAAAAAAAAGAGACACTCAAATGATTGAGCCACCTAGATGTCCCAATTTTGTATTTCTAATTTCAGAACTATTAAATGTTACATGCACTTATTTTTCACTTGTATTAGAACCTGAAACATTTAGATAACGACCTGTAATTATGATTACCATTAGATTGTGGTCAGATTAATTAATTTGTTTTCAATTTTTGTTCAACTCAAACAGTAACTGTTTACTATACCGCAGGCACTGTTTCAGTTACTGTGGGTATTGGGACATGAGAGGTAACAGAGTTTTTTCCACAGATAAGAGAAGACACTGTTTGGGTTTTGTCCCAGGCCAGTGACTAAGCCCTCCCTTTCCCTTGTACTCACAATGCACAGGTGAGAATGTTGAGGTTGTCAGCATAGTTTTGAATATGAAGTGGTTTATAAGCAAAGATAAAATGCTCCCAGAATCAACCCCCTGACTGAGATGCAGCCATGATGGTGGCAGCCATGATGGTGGCAACATGGTTGACAAAGATGGCTTGTGTCAGAGGACATAAGACCATCCTCCACACATGATGTCTCCTCATTAGTCAGCATGAAAGTCCACCAAAAACCCTACTCAGGTTCCTAGAGAAGAGTAGATTTGTGGTTTTGATAGTGGAAAGTTGAGTAAGTTCTCATTGAATAGCCTTTTTATTTTTCAATTCATAAAAAAGTGGCATAGATTGAGGGAAAGAGATGCCTGAATTAAAGGTGAAGAGACTGGAGGAGTTATTGCAGGGCAGGGGCTGGGATCCTGAATGTGATTAGAGACATTAACTTGCCAGTCAGGGTTGCTGATGAGCTTCCCTTTCTCCAGTCTGCACCGGAATCAACTAAAATTGTTATTAATCTACAGTGGCATGAAGAGCAAACAGCTAAGTAGTTAAGAAAATTGTTAACAGTGATTTAAGTGATAATCCACATAGAAAAGGAAGGTAGAGCAAAAGGGGAGAACAAAAATGAGATAGAAGAGGGATCAAAAGAACAAAATCAAAATGAGATAAAAGAACAGACATGCTAGAGATACATAGGATCAAAATATTAGGAAGAGTGTGATCAAATAGTACAAAAACCCAATTGATTATTTTACAGATAAAAGAGTTCCAGGGAATGTTGAGGTCCATTGATGTCAGTCCAAGTATTTGAGATCAACCAGAGGGAAAATTTCCTTTCGGCTTATGCCTGCAGATTACTTTCACTTGCTCTTTCATTCCACTGCTTGCTCCTTCTCACAGTGCTCCCCAATCCTCATCTGTGCTGACTACCTTATCCCAATCTTAATAGAAGAGTGTTTGGAATAAAGCAACCCATAGTTCTGTTATTGGGGGATTCTGCTAAGAGTTTGTCTAACCATATGCAAAGCAGTTTTGGTATAAAGGGAACTGCAGTGCCTTTCTATGTTAACTATTCCAAATGGAATTTGCATAATAGTGGAGCCTTGGATTCTTATTTTCATGAACCTGTAAACAGTGGTACTGCTGTATGATTGAAATTCAGAGATGAAGACTATATTAGTTTCCCTTATATTATATTGCATATGCGTATGCTTTTTTGATACTGTTAACTATTAAGACCTCTAAAGAATTCTAGGTTTCAGAATAATATAGCTCAGAAGTGGCAAGTAAACATCATGAATGCTACCTAATTGATAACTGCATTTTTCTAACTGTGCAGAGAATTAACTGAAGAATTCTTCTATTGACATGCTCTCTCAATCAATCATTATCAATTCATCAGAATTTGAACATAAGAAGCAAGCTAGTCAACATTTTTAGCCTTTCCTTAGGAAATTGAGGATTCCACATAACTGTCATTGGCTCTCGTACCACAGACAAATGATCAAGCACAAGTTACATCTAAGGGGACAGGGAGGATTTGGTTTCATGGCATTCACAAGCATATGGGGCTTCCTGAAATTCAATCCATCTAAGGCTGATCTCCACAGAGACTTCTAAAACCAGATGGTAACCCAGAATTTCTTCTTTTCCACAAGAACTGCTGGGTCTTTGTGATTGGATTTCACATTGTTCAGGGTGGATCGATTCTGCTCTCCATCATGGTTGTGTTTCACTTCCCCATGTTTGGTATAAAACAGTCATATTATTGGACTTTGGTGATGTTTTTGTCTTAAGAAACATGAAAGCATTTTACTAATTTATATAAAATTCCAATCCATGTGTTTTTTTATTCTCAAAATTCTATCTAGTAAATGTTATTCTTTTTTTTTTTAAGAGAGAAAGAATGAGCGAGTAGGGGGAGGTCAGAGAGAGAGAGAGAGAGAGAGAGAGAGAATCTTAAGCAGGTTCCACACCCAGCACAGAGTCCAAAGCAGAGCCCAGTCTCACCAACTGTGAGATCATGACCTGAGACGAAATCAAAAGTAGGATCCTTAACCAAATGAGCCATCCAGGCTCCTCTAGTCAATGTTATTCTTCTGTGTTCATTCCAATATTGTGAAATTGAGGCATTTCTAAGCCACAAAGGACAAAATCGGTTCCACATTTAAAATCTCAAAATTTCCAAATTATTCAAAGACTTTTAAAATTGAATATTGTTTATCTTACTATTTTCTTAAAGTTTATTTTATTTATTTTGATAGAGAGTGCGTATGCATGCAAGCCAGTGAGGGGCAGAGAGAGGGGAGAGAGAGAATCACAAGTAGGCTCTGCACTGTTGGCACAGAGCCCAACAGGGCTTGATCTCAAGAACAATGAGATCATGACCGGAGCCGAAATCAAAAGTTGGACGCTTAACCAACTGAGCCACCCAGGCACCCCCTAGTTTATATTATTTTTTAATATTGGAGTAGATTTTCAGATAAAAAAGGAGTTTTGTTTTATAATTAGTCATATTTCATCATCTTCCCATATAAATATGGGAACACGGTATATATGGGCCTGTCTGGGCTCTATCCTAGTATATTGAAATATTTGGCTGTGCTTGCACTAATACAATATCGCTTTATTTTAATTATTTTCATTCATAATTCTATTTCTTTATGAATTATTTGATTTTCAGACAGGATATGCCCTCCCCCTCCTTTTTTACATTTTAAATATTTTATTTTCTAATCTTTCACATTTATTATTCCTACATTTTTAGGGTTTTATACTAACCCTAAATGCAATATTACTTAAGTGCATTTCCTGGTAATCTAATTCTATTTTACTCAAAATGTTGAGCCTTTTGTGGACTACCACACCCTTCTTCATTTGCTTTTTTTAGAATTAAACAAAAACACTCCTCACCCCTATAACTTCAAGCTACATCACAGAATGTGAAATTTTGGCTTAACATGTGTTTTTTTCTATTTGTGTAAGATACTGCCACTCCGGTATGACTACAGTGACTGCTTTATAGTCTCTTTGTTTATGTGTTTTCTACATATTTTCCTTAAACGAAATCATGTGGCAAAAGTAGCACACCCATTTCAGGCAACCATATGTGTTCTCTTCCTGATCCTCACATGCGGCTTAGATGTCACACTGAGTCAGCTCCTGGGAAAGTGGATGAAACAATCACCTGACACGGTGAAGTAGTAATAACATTTTTTAAGTTTATTTTGTTTATTTTGAGAGAGAGGGAAAGGAGACACGTGGGAGGAGCAGAGAGAGGGAGAGAGACAGAATCCCAAGCAGGCTCCACACCGTCAGTACAGAGCCCACTGCGAGGCTCGAACTCAAGAACTGTGAGATCATGATGTGAGCCGAAGTCAAGAATCAGATGTTCGACTGATTGAGCCACTCAGGCATCACCTAGTAATAACATTATATTAAGCAAATTTTACATATGAAAATAGATATATACAAAAATTAAGCAGTGATTTTTATTTCCTAGGAAAAGCCCCCCAGTTCTCTTACACAAGCATTTTAGATATGATTTAACTGGCCAGAATACACAAAGTGTTTTGCCAGAAACATTGCATCTATTAAAATGCATGCTTTGTGTAATTACTTGTTCGATCACTAGCTTGACATGATATTTGACATCATAAATTTCTGCAATCTTGAGAATATTATTTACCTTAAAGGAGACTCATTCTCATTTTTAAAAAGTGTGAAAATGATACCTTTAGGAAAATAATGCTTTAGATTTGTGGTTTGAAATATGGGAAACAAATGGGGAGACTACATTGTAAGCTCTTATTATGTAACTGTGAAAGTCATTATGACATACGTATGCCACATCATAGCTCCCCGTTTCCTACAAGACTGTCAGAATTTATATTTTATTCTCTCATTTGTTTTCGTTGCTCTGTCATAGAAGGAACTGCATGTGTGGCAGAAGTCAGTAACAGATTTCAACAGTTTATTTCCAGTGAGCTTTCTAATGAGTTTTTTAACCCCCAAGACCTAGGTAACAGGCAAAGTAACAGGCACTTGAATCTGTTACTTTTAATTAAATGTGTTATAAAAGCTGAAAAACTTAATGTAATGTTTTATGTTTCAGTTGTTTATCAGGTACTGAATTAGACTCTGGGGAATATATTGCTGTTTATATGATATGAAATAATATAAAAGAAGAAATTAGCATCTTAAAACCCAAAGCGTTCTTGTAAAGTTATTTAAAATATTTTACCCATCTTTGTAAATTTTGATTGGAATAAGAAAAATTTCATCCCATCGTCACTCCCCTATCTGCTCTGACTTAATTTTCTAAGAGATAAAATAAGCCACAGGGATTTTTCCACTCCTGGACCTGAATAGCTGTCAGTTGAAGAATTCTCTTCCCATTCCTTTCTTATTCTCACCCGCGACCCTCCCCCCCCACCACCTGCCAATCCTACAAAGGGCACAACTTGGCCGGTTTACTGAGAGTTTTGCCCAAGTACAAAGAGTAAGTGAGATGCAGTGGGCAAAAATTTGGGCCAACATACAGTCAGCTCTCCCTCTGTCCTACCTGCAATGCAAAAATGGCATCTCTGATCAAGTTAGGAGACTCATTATAATGTTCTTAAAAGAATTGAGTACTGCTTTATCATAGCTTGGGAACTCAGACTGTTGCATTCTATTTCTGATGATGTAGTATGTAACATAAGTTGTAAGAAAAATATCTAGCATCTTTTTGTTATTTCAGGGTATCAGGGAGCCCTTCCAAATAAGAATGTGCTAATATCATTTTCTTTCTTAACTTTCTTTTTTAATGTTTACTTATTTTGAGAGACAGAGAGAGAGAGAGTGAGGAGAGGTGAGAAAGAGGGAGAATCATAAGCAGGCTCCCCACTGTCAGTGCAGAGGCTGAGGCAGGGCTCGAAACCACAAACCATAACCTGAGCTGAAATCAAGCATCGGGCACTTAACCTACTGGGGCACCCAAGTGCCCCAACTAACATCATTTTCTTAAAAACAAACAAACTAACAAAAAAAAACCCTTTAAAAATATCCCATGATTTGCTTTATTATTGGTTTATTTTTTTATCATAAAACACACTATTAAAAACACATAATGTTATACTGCTTATAACAAAATTGTAGTCATTTGCCTACCCCTTTCTTTCCATGCTAGAGTCAACCACTACCACTCTATTATTTGTTTTATTCATTTACATTTTTCTCACCAAAAAAAACCCCTACTGTTATTTCCTGTTTCCTCAATTTTAGACATAATTTATTCTAACTATGGAGAATTAGCATTTAGTCAGCATAATATATAAACTCCCTCTACTTGCGCTCAACCTCTCCCCCACTCCCTGATAAGTTTCTTGTCCCAATCTCTCTGTACATCATTTAAATTTTGGTGGTAAATATTCAGAATTTAATCTTTATATCCATGTAACTTTCATTAGTGTGATATCATTGTAGTTGCTCTCTTATAACATTGCACTGGGACTTTGTAAATTTTTGGTTTCCCTTTTTGTGTTTGAATTCACCCATAAAATCACAAAGGAATTAAAAATAATATCTCAGTTTAGAGAATGGAAACACGTAATTTCAGGTTCACTTCAGTCCTGGAGGTGGAGGTATTTCTCCCGAAGTCCTTCCTTTTGGTTTGTTCTGAACTCATTCTAGTCTTATTCTCATCCTTAGGCCTTTCTTTTTTCATAATCTTGAAAATTTTCTTTACCTTTTTTTTTGGTTGATGGTTTCCACAGTTCTGATCTTTATCTTCTTCCTTGTTTTCCTCCCTAGTTTTGTCGGCTGACATTCACCAGTAGTTCCCGAAAATAATCTGTGGGGGTATTTTTTGAGAACCATCATGTTTTGAAGAAGATTTTATCTTTGTAGTTCATTAAAGTCTACGTTAGAAATATATTCCCATCAGAATTTTGAATACATTGATTTCTACTCTTCAATGTTATTTAAAAGTTTATTGCCATGCCAGATCCTTTATATGTGAACCACATGTTCATACTCATCCATGCCATAAATATAAGGCATTTGGGAAATTTAAGATACCAAATGGCTACAAATGAATTATTCAAGCAATCCAAATAAAACTTTTAAGGTTAGTTTTAGTTTAACCAAACAATGTGATAGATTTGTTAATTCTTTATTTTTCTTCTTATTCAGAGCATACCATGCTAATCAGTGTTGGAAATAAGCAGTTTCTCTTTTTTTATTTAAAAAATTTTTTTAATGTTTATTTTTGAGAGACAGAGACAGAGCATGAGAGGGGGAGGGCAGAGAGAGAGGGAGACACAGAATCTGAAGCAGCCTCCATACTCCAAGCTGTCAGCACAGAGCTTGACGTGGGGCTTGAACCCACGAACCGCAAGATTATGACCTGAATTGAAGTTGGAAGCTTAACCGACTAAGCCACCCAGGCGCCCCAATAAGCAGTTTTTCTTATCAATTTTGCATATTTCTTTCCAAATCTGTGTTTGAAAGGCTGGTAGAGTAAAATGAAACTTGCAAAACTTGGTTTTATATCTATTTATTCTCATCACCCTATTAAAAGACACATAAGAGGTCACTGGACTGGAACTGAAGGTCAATCTTTCCTGCTACATCTTAGATAGATTTAAAGTGGGGGTTAGGACTGTTTGCTTATACTTGCATCTCCAAAATTTAGCATAAGACCCGGTATACAGGAAATCTTCTATAAGTGTTAAGTGAGATGTGTGTGTGTGTGTGTGTGTGTGTGTGTGTGTGTGTGTGCATGTGACATATTTGAGTAAAACAATTCACTCAGTAAAAGAATTAACTAAACACCATAAAGTTAACAAAAGTCACCAGCAATTAAAAAAAAAGTCCCCTGTGCTAAAAGATACTTCCAATGTCAAAATATTCTTTCTGACCACATTAGTATTTGGAAGGATGAAGAGTCAGTGCAACTTGCTTTATTTATTTATTTCCTATATTTCTTCCATTAATAATATTTTAATCACACTGTTCAAGCTTCAAAACTGATATTACATGTCTGTATTCTGCCAAACTAAGACTTTTTGGTAAACATGAAACATGTCCTAAGACTGTTTGGGGATATCAAGAATTTATGAGGTGAAGAAACTTAACTTTTTTCTGTAAACTAAAATAATTATAGAAGAGTCTCATCAAACATTTTTGGAGGTCTATTTTGGTGCTATAACTTTAAATAATAATGACTAGGCCTTAGTAGATACATGAATCACCTTGATTCATGTCTTTAGAATTCAGAGATTAAATGTGTATAAAGCTCAGGGATAAAATCATATGGATTTTGAATTTATGCGTTTATAATGCTATTAAAGTAGAGTGTCTCAAACTTAAAGATGACAGAATTATTTGATTATAATTACTAACAGATTTTGAAAATGGAAGGATATTGGAAAAAATAGCCTGGTGATCAGGAGTCATAGGTATGTTAAAAGGTAAACTGAGATATATTAAAGTTTTTCAAGTTTATTTGAGATTAGAATGGGCAGCACCAAGTCCAGAGTGGTTAGGAGCACTCTAATGATAAAAGGTAGGGGAAGGTTTTTATGCAGGAGATTCAGAAACAGAGCAAGGGAACTATTTCATTGGCTAGAGCTTAAGCAGTTGCCTTATTTAAGAAAACCTAATTGACTCTTGTAATCGGTTGTTTTTAAGTTCTGTTTTCTGAGATTTGAGTCCATTGACTCTGGCTTAGGTTTTGTTTTGCTTACTAAGTTACCAAGTCCTTAAAGTCACCTCAATCTAATGGTTTCCTTGTTTAATTACAAATTCTTTGATTTTTTTTGTTTGTTTTCATAGAAGGGAAGAGGAAAAAACAGATTAAATGGATACTATTCTTCAGTAAGACAGTATTTTGCCTTTATAGAACTGTACAACTAATATACAACTGTACAACTAACTGTGTAACTAACTGTGCAACTAATGTACACATCTTTTAAAACATCTATAAAAAGGATCACTTAGAAAATTAATAAGATAAATGAGAACTAAAGGAAAGGAAAAAAGCCATTACTATCATGTGTAATGCAAATTTTTTCTACTTGATTTCTTGACAATTACGAAGTTATGAAAATAATTAACTGAGAAGATATTTATAAGTATTTTCTCAAATGGCTGATTTTATAATCTGCAATGCACACTAAACAAACACAGGAAGAACATGGGAACAGTTTTGTATTTTCCAAAGATCACCTCATGGGGAATCTGTTTCATTGTATTTAAAACAATTTTTTAAGGTTCTGTTTTCCCATTTACTAATATTTAAATAACTTTAGTTCATTAAGCACATCAGGTACCAATGGTGGAATGACGTCCAGTAGACTTCTGCCTTGAAGCAATGAAAAATCTATTGGAAGAGAAAGATGACTTAAAAATGATTACTACTAATAATTATAAATAATTCCTAAGACCTGAGGATTCTGGTCAGTCAAGTCTGAGATGTCTGCAGAGCACACAGTATTGCATCAGGGTAGCCACTCTTTTCAGAAATATAACATGATTAAGTTTAGAGCAGATAAGTGATCAGAATGGTTATAAAATTAAACAACAACAACAAACCTCATTTCAATACCTTTATGACAGAGATGACTTAGCCCAACACAATGAAAATTGAAGAGTTTTGGTAACATTTGGTTACCTTTATCCACATGTGGATAGGCATCATCAGATAATGTTATAAAGATTACAGTGTTGAATGATAATTCACTCATTCATTAAAAAAGGATTTTTGTTCAAATCATTCAAAATCATCTTTACTACATTACCTTTAATCATAGTTATAAACAGATTAATTTTGTCATGGACTGAATTCCTGATACTTAATGAATGACACATGATGCTGAAATAGATTAACATACATGTACAATTATTTATAAATATTAATTATGGTACATATTATGTTAAACTTCATAGTGAATCAAAGGCTTATAAGTATGTGTAGTCACTTGATTTGCAAATTATACTTGTCAAATGCTTTATGGACTTTGTGTGAAAATCTATCCCTGTGTAGATAAAGAATTTATGTAGCATTCAGCCAAATCAACCCAATTAAAACATAAGAAAAAATTTGCTTAACTTTTCTTCTATTGTAAATCACTGATCCTTTTGTATCTGAGGTCAATGACCAAATGATACTTGGATTAACTACATTTGATATTTATTGAAAAGGATGTCTGCAAGTCTGTCTCACTTCATTACAACTCCGTCTTATGCCCTGTTAATGTTTACCGTGGAATGAAGCTGAAATAAGTAATGATTACTTTACTTTGGCATTACTAGACTTCTTTCAAAATCTGATAAAACTCCAGGTGATTTAAAACATTGCTAATTTGTTCTGCACATCTAAACCACATTGGTTGCCTGGATAGAGAAAAAGCATAGATCAAAGAAGAAGTTAATTGAAGTACACATCTGTTTATAGTGGATCCAGTATACGTAGCTTGGAAAAAAATTTGAAGAATTGAACAAAAGCTTAAGGGAAGGTTTAAAAGAATGTGTGCAGAAGCAAGAATTTTTGAGGTAGAATTTTTGAGGTAGAAATAACTGAGCTTGAAAGCTGAAAGAAATGAAATATTGAGTTTAGTATATATATTACAAGGGTAAGGAAAGAGGAAATTTAAAGAACTGCCTCATCTGATCTCCAGGTCCTGCTAAAGCATAATGGGAGCTTAATTATTGTTCAAAGCAAGGAGAGAAGATAACACAGGAAGTAAGGGGAAATCATGGGGAATTGGAGGTATGACAGCACACAAACCAGTAATTTGAATATGAAAAGTGCTTTTGAAGTTGATCTATTCAAGGAATGGTAATACTTTATACCTTAAAGGAGGACAGAGATAACTAGCGGATTAAGGTTTTGTTTTTCAAATGAGTACATTTAGCTTATTAATAAATTAACCGAATTGGTTATAGTTTCCCTATAAAGATATTACTTAAATCTTTAATTTTGTTAAATGTATGCTTTGTGGAAGTGGAACATTTATATTCTACATTAAACCATAAACATGTTCTCTCATATTCATCTTGCACAGATTAAGGAGGTTTAAATAATTTGATAATTCAAAATAGATATTTATAGCAACACTCCTAAAATAATTTAGTTAATAAATATTACCACATTTGAAATTTAAAGATGTATTTCATTTATTGTATACTTTGATTTATCTAACATTATTTATTTAGAATACTTTGAATATTTTTGTTTTTCTTTTCGTTTGAGCTATTTTGCATAACTAAAACTAAGTTGGGAAGAGGAAAGATCTTGGGGGTTTAGAGTGTGTGCGGGGTGGGGGTGATGGATATAGGGTTTGGTGGGTAGTAAGTAAATGTCATGTGGGCATAGGACATAATTGGGTTTAAAATATTCCATAGTGGCAGACATGTTAGTCATTTTTGCTTTTTAAAGTGAGAAGTAGGTTTAAATACCACCAGGAGAATGTCAAGTTTTAGGGAGGTGGAAAAATTCCTAGTTCCTTATTTGCACAGATGATTATATGCATATATTCCTGATGAGTTTTCTAACTCTGGGTATTAACTTCAGATTAAGCTTTACATGTAGCCTAATTGGAGGATTTTTTAACACCGTATAATATAGTTCTTTGTTTGCAATAGGAAACTGAGTACAATATAAAACCATACTAAATTCTGCAAAGCTGCTGTCATTTGTTAGCATAAAGAAGACAGATACAGCTAAATGGCATTTTTGTGACCCATTTGTAATGCAATGCTTAAGAGCCTAAAGTGAGAGCCTTTGATTTCTAGCATATATAGAAGGCAAGATTCAACAATGATAATGTATGAATAAAATTTTAAATTAACATACAGTTAAAGCCCAAATTGTACCCTACTGATTTGAAGAACCTTATTGTTATATATATATATATATATATATATATATATATATATATATATATATCTGTAGTCACAGCAGCCTTAGAGAATAGATTTTAGATTATATGTATTATTACAGATTATAGATAGAAAATAAAGTGAGAAGTCTCTGAGTTCCTCCCTCTGCTTCACAAAACTAGTAGAAATGGATTTCAGCCACAGTAGATTTCTGTTATCTACTAATTGTTTCGTTATTATTATAGTCACAAAACACTTTAACACTGGTTACCTTGAAATGGTCTGCAATTAAATTAATTTCTTGTGAGGCATAGCCATTGAGCCTTCAATAAACATAATAATAAAAAGGCTTCTTTCCTACATCAAAATCTTAGATGAGCTACAACTCCTCCATTTCATATATATGATGTCCTTACTACCTAAATTTTAATAAAATGAATTGAGTATTTATTTATTTATTTATTTGAGTTTTTAAAATTCCATTTCGTTAACATACAGTGTTCTATTAGTTTTAGATGTGCAATATAGTGATTCAACCACCCATACATCATCCTGTGCTCATCATGACAAGTGCGTTTATTCACCCCATCCCCTATTTAACCCATCCTTCCACCTGCCTCCCCTCTGGTAACCATCAGTTTGTTCTCTATAATTAAGAGTCTTTTTCTTGCTCTGGTGTGCTCTCTCTCTCTCTCTCTCTCTCTCTCTCTCTCTCGTTTTCCCTTTGTTCATTGTTCGCTCATTGTTTCTTAAATTCTACATATGTGTGAAATCATATGATGTTTGTCTTTCTCTGACCGACTTATTTTGATTAGCATTATACTCTAGCTCCATCATGTCATGGCAAATGGCAATATTTCATTATTTTTATGGCTGAATAACATTCCATTGTGTGTGTATATGTATATGTGTGCATATATGTGTAAAATTAGTCTTCTTTATACATTTATCAGTCGATGGACATTGGCTGCTTCCACTTGGCTATTGTAAATAATGATGCTATAAACATCAAGATGCATGTATCCCTTTGAGTTACTGTTTTATATTATTTGGATAAATACCCAATAGTGTGAGTGCTGGGTCATAAGGTAGTTCTATTTTTACCTTTTGAGGAACCTCCATACTGTTTTCCACGTTGGCTGCACCAGTTTGCATTCCCACCAACAGTGCAAAAGGGTTCCTCTTTATCCACATCCTCACCAACACCGGTTATTTCTTCTGTTGTTGATTTTAGCCTTTCTGACAGATGTGAGGTGCTATCTCATTGTAGTTTTGATTTGCATTTCCCTGATGATAAGTGATAATGAATATATTTTAATGTGTTTGTTGGCCATCTACATGTCTTCTTTGGAGAAATGTCTCTTCATGATTTCTGCCCAATTTTTATTTGGATTATTTGGCTTTTGGTTGTTAAGTTTTATAACTTCTTAATATATTTTAGATATTAACCCTTTTGCAGATATGTCCTTTGCAAATATCTTCTTCTATAGGATGCCTTTTAGTTTTGTTGATTGTTTCCTTCACTGTACAGAAGCTTTTCATTTTGACATAATCCAATAATTTATTTTTGCTTTTGTTTCCCTTGCCTCAGGAGACATATCTGGAAAAAAGTTGCTATAGCCAATGTCAAAGAGGTTACTGTTTAATGTTCTTTTCTAGGGTTTTTATGGTTTTAGGTCTTACATTTAGGTCTTTAATCCATTTTGAATTTATTTTTGTTTATGGTGCAATAAAGTGGTCCAGTTTTCCCAATACCATTTGTTGAAATGAGTTTTAAAACTAGGTGATAGTGAAATGAATATTATATTATCATTTATTGTATTATTTCTAACCCAAAAAGAAATGGTCTCAATCTGATTAAAACAAAACTGTCCTATGGAAATCTACTGATTCTATACCATATCCTAAAATTAAAACTTTCCATTAAAACATATGTTACCATTTCTCAAAGCTTTGCAATAACATGGGGAGGCAGAATGTCAAAGAGAAAAGAATATAAGCATTAGAGTGATGCAGACTGAGTGTTACAAACTAAATAGATAAATTACAGCCACTCTGTGTATCTATATATTATATTATGTATAATGTATCATGATTTTATATTATGAAATCTCTATTTTTATATATATATATATATAAAAGCTAAAATCATAGGCAATATTAAGAGCATGTTTTAGGGACAAACCATGACTGTGACATTATGTATTTGGAATGCCTATGCTATAGGATATTCAGTAATTATATCAATAGAAAATTGTAAGTGTGGGTCATACATGTTGCACAAATATCAAACCATCATGAGTCTGTCAAGAATCTGGAATAAATGATGCATTGAAAGCCATCAACATGGGTGATGTATACTGTAGTGTCTGGATAAGGAGGCAAGAAAAGTATCAAAAACATAACCTTGAGATCACTAATATTTGAAGAGTCATTAAAAGAAGAGATGCATGTAGAAGAGGCTTCAAGAGACTTCCAAACAAAAGGAGAACATGGAAAGTGTGATTTACCAAATACAAGGGAGAGAGAAAACATTTATGACCTAGACTTTCAGATGCTGCAGAGCTCTCAAGCAAAATCAGTTTTCATGGATGCAGGATTAGTAAAGTGGTGGGAATGAAAACAGACTTCCATGATTCTGAGGTGTAAACAAAAGCTGAAGAATAGGCAAAGCAAGTTGAATATGTCTTTAAAAAATATGTCTGTAAAGGAGACATTTTAGGTGTTTGATAAAAGGAATTTTAAGTTATAAGGAGGCCTTCTGAAAATGAGATGAGAAAAATATAACCTAAGATGATAGTCTCGGTGAAGGAATATAATTATAGAATAAAAGGGAAAGTGGATATAACTGATCAATTAGAGTTTCTGGAAAATAGGAGCATGTATTACCCAGAGCAGACAGAGAAAGACAGAGAGAGAGAGAGAGAGAGAGAGAGAGAGAGAGAAAGGAATTAGCTTTGGATTGGAGGGACACATATTTCCTGTAGCATTAAAAATGTGAGAAATGATAATGTGTGTGTATATATATAATATGTTAAAGAATAAGATGCTAAAATAAATAAATCCTGATTTCTTTTTTTTAATTATAAATTTACTTATAAAATTTTCTTATAGATCAGAAATGGGGTCTTTGGCCTTGTGGGAAGGGAATTAGAAGTGGGTAAATTGGCTTAATTAGAATGGTAATGTTAGTATACTAAATAAAAGAGCAGAGAGAGGGAAGGAAAGAAGACACAGAACATAATCTTACAGAATAAGGATACTGGAGAGATAAGGAAACCAAATAGTGGCCAGAGAATTTTAAAGGAATCAAGGGAAGAGAGTTTTCATGAAGATAAATGGTCAATAGGATTATATGTCTGTCAATTATTTATATGGGAATATTTAATATTTGTTTTAGCAAAAATAACTATAATTTCAGAGCAAGTAGACAAGTTTTACAGAAAAGCAAGATTTACAAAATGGGACATAGTAAACAATCAATTCAGTTAAATTCAAGGAGTTTGTGCAGGAAAGAAGATAGATGAGACATGGGTTGAGGACATGAGGAGGACATGAGATCAAGGGATGGTATGTTAATGAGAAGGAAAAATCAAGTGTGTTCAAGTAGTCAGTGAAAGGATCCAAGAAAAAAGTGCTGGCTAAAGACCCAAAAAAAAAAAAAAAAAAAAACAGATTAGTTAGCAGATAAATATATCTGAAGGAGGAAGGGGATAAAAGAGTAAGATTATTATTGCTATAAAAAGATAACTCTTTGAATATTGGTGCCAGAACATTGAGTATCTCTGTTTGTGAATTTGAGGGAAAATTTTTCTATTGAGAATGAGGACAATGGAAGATAATGTTTGAAATAATTTCTCTGGAGAATGGGAAAAGGCGATAACTTGGAATGATTGTTCGACACTGTAGGAAGCCCAGATGATGTTAAAAAACAAGGATATATATTGGCACAGAACTTAAAGTTGAGCTATTTTTCTCTGGCAATAAATGTGAAGCCAACCATTTGTTGTAATTCAAGTTCAGGGTGTCCTGGGGGTGGATAGGGTGGTATGGTATGGATCAGAGAGAGAGGGAGACAGAATCAGAAACAGGCTCCAGGCTCTGAGCTAGCTGTCAGCACAGAACCTGATATGGGGCTCGAACCCACCAACCATGAGATCATGACCTGAGCCGATGTCGGATGCTCAACGGACTGAGCCACCCAGGTGCCCCTTTTGCGTGCCCATTTTCATTACCTTGGTGACTTTTTAACAATGTATTTTTTTAATTTTTTAATGTACTTTAATATATTGCAATCTACTTCAAGTTAATCTCATGAACCGTCGATGTTTTGAGATTTTGCCTTACTTTCAATAACAAATAGCCTGCAACAGTATCATGGGTACTAACAGAGGACATGTGACTCACAAGAGTGAAGCAAAGGCCTTTCTTACTCAAAGCAATAATGGAGCCCAAAGGATCGCCATTCCCAACTCTGGTTCTTTGAGGACTGTTTCCCACAGGGCAAACTGAAAAAGGTCAAGTGGCACTTGCAAACACAGTGAGTTTCATTACAGAAAGGAAACCCTAAGGTTAGCTTACTGAGATCTTATATAGAGCAACGTAAGTTCCCCTCCATTTTGCTCCAGTGGGAAGATTCTGTCTCTGTCTTCCAAGGCTGTTCATGATACAAATGTCCTTGAAGGGGTAGTCCAAACCAAAGGCAGAAAAGTTTCTGCTGACACAATATATGGAAAAGTGAGGGGCCCATGGGGAATTGCCTCCCAAACATTAATACTGGCTTAATTTCAGTTAAATACAATAATTTCACACTAATAGAACTCTACCCACCCCCTTTTGTGCTATAATTTTTATATATGTTACATCTATATATTTGATCTGAAAAATACAGTGTTATAATTATTGCCTTATAAACCATGTGTCTTTTAAAGAAATTAAAAGAGGAAAAGAGGGACATATTTATAAAATAATTTACATTTACCAACATAATATTTATCATTTCCAGTACCCTTGATTTCTTCCTGTGTATTTGTGTCAACATCTGGTGTAATTTCCTTTCAGCCTGACAGTCTCCTTTACTGTCCTTTACTATACCTGGAATGACAGGTATACTTGCAACAGTTTATCACAGCTTTTGTTTATCCAGGAATTCCTTTATTTCACTTATTTTGAAGGTTGAAGTGTGTGTGTGGATGAATGGGTGGGTGCAGGTTTGGTCGTTCGTGTATTCTAACCATGCCATTCTCTAGCTTTTTAGCCTCTAGTTGTTTTGATAAGAACTCAGAAATTAATCTTTTTGGTGTTGCCCTCTGCATGGCAAATTGTTTTTCTGTTGTTCTTTCAAGTTTTTTCCCATTGGTTTTGGCGATTGACACCTTGTCTCTTCTATAACTGGGTGTGAATCTCTTTGGTTTTAAACTTCTGTGGCATCATTTTATAAATTAAATTTGGCCAGTTGAGTGTCATCATCCTTCATTTTTAATCCTGCCCCTTTGTCTCTCTCCTCTGCCTCTGAATGTATCTATGTTGGTGTGCCTGATGTTGTCTTCTGGGTCTCTGAGCTTCTGTTTATTTTTCTTTCATCTTTGTTTCTTTCAGTTCTTCAGATGATGTGCATTCTATTGATCCATATTCATGTTTATTGATTTGTTATTCTGCCATATCATACGTATTTAATTTTTTTAATTTTTTTTTACTTTTCACACTAGAATTTTCATTTTGTATATTTATAGAATTTTTATTATTTATATTACCTCCTTGCTAAAACATTTTCACATTTTGTTATAACTTAAGGGTCATTTCCTTTGATTCTTTGAACATATATCTAATAGCTGCTTTGAAATTATTGCCTGCAAAATCTGATATCTGGGCCCATCAGAAGAAGTTTCTAGAAATTAATAGTTTTTCTGAATAAGGTTTACACTCTTTTATTTCTTTACATGTCTCATTTTGAAATTTTTAATGTTTATTTATTTTGGGGAGAAAGAGAGAGACACAGAGAGAGGGTGAACAGGGGAGGGGCAGAGAGAGAGGGAGACACAGAATCCAAAGCGGGCTCCACGCTCTGAGCTGTCAGCACAGAGCCCCACCCTGGGCTTGAACTCAGAGACCACAAGATCATGACCTGAGCGGAAGTCAGAGGCTTAACTGACTGAGCTGCCCTGAGGCCCCTCTTTACACGTCTCTTACTTCTCTGTTGGAAACTGTACCTTTTACACAACATATTGTAGCATTTCTGGATGCTGATTTTTTTAAGAGTTGTTGCCATTGCTAATTTTTCTTGTTTTGCTTTGCTTTGCTTTATGCTGTAACTTTCCTGGACTTAAATATGGACTCTCTCCTCTGCAGTGTGTGGTCACTGATGCCTCTGCTCAGTTGTTTTTATTCTTATATTTTTAGCCTCAATTCCTGATGATTGTACCTATGTTAGCTTAGTAGGCAACCAATGGTTTGTGAAAGAGTCTGCTCAAGCCTAAAGCTAGGAAGATTTCCACTCTCTTACAGTAGATTATACCTGATTGGAAAGTATTTCCAATGTCAGGCAGTTTTCAAGTCTTTCCACCGAGGTCTCTCCCATCTCCCATGTGCAAAGTTTCCTATTCCGCTGTCATTTCTTGGAGATCTTGGGCCCATTTGAGTCTCCTAATTATGTACATACAGCTACTCATCAAGTCAAAACTAGGGAAAAGCTTGTCTAACTCTACTCTGGCTTTTAATTTCTAGGATCACTCGGCCAAGTGTTTTGATTGGCTGGGGGACTTCCACACATTCCAGACATGATTTAACCTTAAGCTAACAGACCTGTAGGCTTTCTGTATTTGTTTGCAAGTGAGTTTGCTACTTTTATTAGGAATATTGTTAGGATTGGACTTTCCATTCTCTGAAACTAATTAAGTGTACTTCCTCCTCCAGTGAAACTTCCTGTTTTCACAGTTGGCACTGCTCTGGTAGAACTATATGCTGACTGAGATGGCACCCCTAGGGGTAATGACACAGACTCCCACTGTTGTTACCCCAAATTCAATGGTACATCATAGGAAAATGCTTCTGTTTGTGTTTGTTACTTGGCCTTTGACCAACTTCCAGCATCTTGAAATAGATATTTGTAACAACTTTGTTCAGGTCCCAATTTGCTTTGTGGGAGACCATTTTCTCAGCTCTTTGTATCTCTATAACCAGAAGTTCTTCTTATTCTTTTTGATATGGTAAAATGAAACAAAATGAAAGCCTTAACTTAAACTCTTTCAAATAACTCACTTTAGTAACTTTTCTCAGATAGGTCTTGCTTAGAGTCATGCTCTCCCATCCTTCCCACTCCTCCCTTTGTGGAGTTTTCAGGATCCTCTAGCAAACTATTCAGTGAACTGCTATCACTGCCCATATGAGATTCGTTTGGATGTTTTCACCATAACTTCTGCTGCTATGCCTCCTCTAACTGACAGTGAGAGGCCCTATAAAATTTTCTGTTTGTGTGTTCTCTCTCATGGTTAGTTTCTGTGCCTCTTTGGGGGGTGGGCAAGTGGGACTGTAGGTCTCCATTCAAATATTACACTACTGAAGAAGTGCAGGAATCTGAGGAATTCTGTGCTTTCAGGTGTGGACACACAATGTCACTGTGATGACTAAAAGAAGGCTTTAACTAGAATTAGCAACACAGGTCTTCTTTAAAATCATTTCTCCAAACATTGAGAGAGTTGCACCATCCACAACATCCCACTCCAAAAGACTAGACCTTAAAAACAAAAAGGGAAAATAAAAATGCAGGTAGAAATTATAATCTAAGTATCATATCTACCTTGTTATGACTCTATATCCTCATATACCATCCTGCCCTCTCTCTTCACAGTTCACAGGATGTATAGTAAGGAGCAAAGATTTAATATCCTATATCTTTATGCTTTACAGTAATACTGTATTTTTTTAATTTAAAAGCTCGGTATTTACCTATTCTTCTGTTTATAATCTTTTCTCAAGGCAATGTCATTCTTCTGTCTCAGGCCTGCTTTGAGAGGATCATCAGATATAAGGGAGAAACATATCTCAGCTAGTGTGTACCTTCCTGCCTCATTTGCAACAGGCTTCTCAAAATAGAATAAATCCCTTACAGTCCCTGATGAATAAAAGACATGCAGGACTTGATTGATCATATTTCAAGGTGAGTCTTTAACCAGAGGCACAAACTAGCAATGTAATATCACCACATACTGGAAAAGTGACAGCCTCTGATATTTGGGAAACACTTAACTTATGAGGGAGATATGTAGCTTGGAAGATTCTAGCCAAGTGGTCTCAATGCTTGCTTCACATTTTAATCAGCCAGGAAAGAGTTAGAATATAGCAGTGTTCACGTTCCACCTAGAAATCATGATTTAATTGTCTTGGGTTATGAACACTGTTTAATTCTATAATGTTGCACAGCTTACTTGAACTTTTCCAGGAGGAGATAGCAAAAGATTCATTTGGCTTTAGGGATTTACTGCACATACTATCAGAGAAGCACTGTATGACCTAAGGAAGGTCTCAGGTAATTGAAAAGTGCCTATCCTGTAGTCACTATGTTTAAGGCACTGGTGGTTAAAAAAAAGTCTCATTTCTCTATTTCCTTTGATAGTCTTTGTCTCTCTACTTCCTATTGCAAGCAAATGATTAATCATTGTATTCTTTATGAATAATCATGATCCCTGGACTAAAACACCCCAGGATCTGATAATATTAATGTTTTGGAACATCAAACATAGAGCCTAATCTTGAATAGAGTGACCTGCTTGAGTTTACCTGCTGAAGTACTTTACCATGTAACCACTTTTTCTTATATGACATGGCCAGCACTTCCATCTCTGAACTTCTACAATATTTGTTTTCAAAGAACAAGCTGACTGAGGCCAGGAGGATACATTGTTTTTTCTAGGAATGCCATAATGAAATAGTACAGACTGGGTGGCTTAGACAACAGAAATGTCTTTTCTCACAGTCCTGAAGGTTGGAAGTCCAAAGTCAAGGTGTCGGCAGGGTTGGCTTCTCCAGAGTCTTCTCTCCTTGACTTGCAGAAGGTCACCTTCTTGGTGTGTCCTCACATGGTCTCCATCCCTGGTGTCCCTCTGTGTGACTTAATCTCTTTTTGACTTATTTCTTCTTGTTTTCTTTACCTATAAAATGGGGGAAAGTGACCATCAGAGTAGTTAAAATTAAAACGTGTTAAAATCATGCTGCATGCTGTAAAGATACAGTTCTCCAGGGATTCCTTGTGTTTCTGTGTAGTCTCTTGACTTCTGAGCAAAGGACGTGTTTGAAGAGAAGGTTGAATTGGAGATTAGCGATAGTATATCCATCTAGAGATATTTGGAGTCATTCTAGGATATTGAAGATAAAGCCTTCTTCCCCTCACTTCAATCATTTACTTACATTATCGGACGTTAACATAAATATGGCATCCTACTCTCCCATGAAGTTGATTTGCTTACATTCTAGGTAATGAGTAATTTCACTATCTCTAAAAGGAAGGATAGGAAGGTCACAAACAACTCTCATAAAGGTCAGAATCTTTTAAAATTTCAGAGGTCCTCTCTTGGTGAGAGCTCCTCACGGCGTCTCCTTGTGGGAAATGGGACATAGTGAACCACTGTGTGGTATTGCTCTCATTTCTCTTTTTGCTGCAAATAAGAAATGATCCATGATTCTGACCCAGGGACCTCGTGTTCTTCTGTCAGTATATAAATATAAAATTCTTCCAGGCTAACTAGCTGCTTGCAAGTAGGGTAAAATTTCAGACCCTTCACAATATCTGACTAATCACAGGTAACTACTAAATAGTCAGTTCTCATGAAGGTTTTGTCATGAATATAGATTACCTTAAATTGGAAAGTATACAATCAACAGAGAAACTTGGAATTCCTCTTTTAGAATTCTTTCTTAAGGGTGCTATTTAATTCCTATATATCTACCATCTTTAGGAATTAAAACTTTACTGAATTCACTTGTTCCATTATGATTTGAGGCAAAAATAAATTAGGAGTAAATACTCTGCTTGAAATAGATGAGAAACAAATGCTCTGCCTGAAATTTATTGAATTATATTAAAAATTAGAATATTTCTTAGAATACTTTAGAAATGTCTTGATTGTCCTAATAGAATATTTTTACCAAGCTGTAATAAAGTGGATGACTTCAAAATAACCAAAAATCATAATCATCCTTTACACAATTGGTAGAAATGACTTTTGTTACATTTATTTAACAGAACCCTATAGCTTAGCTCCAATTAGTGAGTCCGTTTGTCTTAAAAGCAAAGGATTGGGACGTAAGAAATATTTTCCCTTTAAGTTTTTCCCCATTATTAGAACATGTTTGAGTTCACTGTCTTGAAAGCATAAGCTCAGTAGAATCTATGGCCAAACAAGATGCAGGGTATATAGCAGATTAGCCCTATATAATACCAATAGTTACAATACCTGCCCTAACTATTCCACACAATAGACTGGGAAGTAGAAGAAAAGTGCATGGATCCAAATATCTCTAAACATATATATAGGATAACAAGTGCATCAGATGGTATAATTCAAATTTGAATTTTAACATATGGCTGATGCTAAGGTTTTTAGTACCACTCATCTCCAGTCCTGTCCCATGCTTTTATTCCCTTCTCTCAGGGTATTCCATGAGCCAACATTGACTCCTCTTCCCCATTTTCAAAGTGTGATTTGAAAAACAATGAACAGAATAGCTTTTGATTTAATCTATTTTTGGCTTCATCCTAACCATGAAGAGATCTGCACTTTAACTACGCTTCCAGGTGATTCTTAGGCATGCTAATTTTGAGTCCTACTTTCCTAGTCTTTAAGTCTCTGTGAAACTTTCTTATTATTTTAAAATTCAGGCCTAATAGTTTAATTATGTTCTTAATTGACTTCTAGTAGACCCTGCTGGACTATACTAATAGTACTCATATTGACACTATGCAAGAACTTTGTGTAAGTTATTTCTCCTAATTATCACACCAGTCCTATGGAATGGTGTATTCCTACTTCCCATATTAGAAAATGAGATGAATAGTTAAATAGCTTGATGATTCACTGGCAGTTTGTAACTGGAAGAACTTGGGTTTAAGAATACCAGAAGCAGATCCAGTAACCCGAACAACTAGATATTAATTCTATCTAGAGCCAGTAAAGATTTTATTACACCAGTAACCACCAGGCTGTCTCCATGATGTCTATCTGAGATCATTTGCTTTTTTCTATCTCATAGACAACTTTGCTGAAACAAATTTACTTAATGTAGCCATTATGTAAACAGACTACTCCCACCATTGAATTTTCTTTTTGATTCTACTTGAATTTTAACATGTTCTCATCAAATAACTAATTTTAAACTAATTGTAAGATTCTCCATCTTCCTACCAAACCTTTTGAGAAATTAAATTAGATTTTCATGATTTTGTTCTCAGCACAGTTCTGAAATTGAATTTATATCATATAATTTTAATAATATAACAGAATGCCCAGTTGCACTTCTGTTATTGCCCAAATTTGATGGTGGAATCCAAAATTGGGGACTGAGAAGTATCAAGCAGCAAGGAATTCGAGGCCAGATATCCACTTCAGCACTTAATAAGGGAGACTAAATTGGTTTTGCTCCCCTGATTCTAATCCAGTTTCTGAACCTTCCATTTCAAGTCAAGTAAGAATGCTTCCAACAAAATTAGTCACAGAGTTTTAGGACTCCCTTTATTCTTGACTTGAAGGTCTATTCCTTAAACTATCAGCTACATATGCTTATTTAAGCAGGAGCTGGGGAGGGAATTGAAGTGAAAACCTTCGGCAGGAAGAAGACACAAAATGGAGCAGCAGGCATAACCATCACTTGATGTGGCCAGGATGCGTAAGCTTTCCCTAGTATTTATAGTACTTGAAAATAAAATTTGAGGCATGTTGCCGGTACCTCAATCAGGAAGGCTGCCAAGTCTTCTGGCTGCCAAGCGAACAAAAGACTGTGGGATGGTAGCTGAAGGGTTGGAGGAAGGCAAGCCAAAGGAATCACCATCTTTACATAACTCCTGTCTGTGTATACAGTGAGATAGAGAGCCTTCAGACCTTTGTTACATAGAACATCAGTGATCACCTAGAGGAGTGAGAAAAAAAATATGTAGCCCAGAGAGACACTTGTTCCTTTCTACTCCTCTTGTTCCAATCTCGATCTAGTGAAGGAAAATGGAACGAAAGAGAGAGAAAAGAAAGCAGCAAGAAAGCAGAACATACGCCCTATCCCATGTGGTTTGCTAAGGCCAGAGTTGAGCCTGATTTAGGCAGAGAAATATAGAAGATAAGCATTGAATAAGATAAAAGATTAGACTATTACACTTGATTAATTTTGTCTAACATTTGGAATCCTAACAAGAACCATAATGTTATAGCATCTGCCCATGACTGGAAGAAGGGAGAAAGTCACGGAATGTTTGTGTCTTACTTGGTTCACACTGTTTAACAAATAAGTGAAAACTAAAATGCAATCATATTTAATTTGGCTTTGCATTTTTTGCCATTATCGTGTGTGCCAGTATCTCCTTATCCTTGTATTAATCCGGGAATTCTCAAAGTGCGGTGTTCATGTCAACTGCGCAGGCATCACATAGAAACTTGTTAGAAATGTAACTTCTCAGGCCCTAACCCAGACCCACTGAATCAATAACCTGGAGGGCGGGGCCAGGTGATGTGTCTTTTAACAAGCCTTCCAGATGATTTTAGTACAAACTGAAGTTTAAGAATCACTGTGTATTTTACTTTCTATTTTGCATGTCTTGAGGGAAAGAGTTACACAGATTTAACTTTAATTAATATTTTAATGACAATTTTATAGCTTTGTATATGCATCACTTAATTTCTCTAGTATTTGGTTTAACTTAAAATATCTTGGATCCTTTATTACAATATTATATCAATATGTATTGTGGTACAATCTTATTCAATAATTAGTTTATAATTTTTATATATTTTTCCAAATGAAAATGTCTCTTTCATAAATTTCTATTTGTTATTAGTTAGTGATTATTTAAGATAAACTATTAATGAGCTATTCTACTGGGGAGATATTCTCTTAAAATTTCTTTAGAATATTGTCCCTGGCCTTTAAAAAAATGCAAGCATTCCTGTAATTTTAGTAATATGCTTAATTCAGAATGACAAATTAATACATTCTCAAAATTTATATCTGACTCAGTAATCCTTAACAATTTATAATTGACCCATATTTAGCTAATAAAAGATTTCTATTGCTTTTGAAATTTTATCATAGCCAGCTTAAAATTAACTTCTCAGATATGTTTTATGTCTGGTTTAATATCTAAAATGCATTTCTAGACTTGATTGGTATCTGATTTTTTTTTTTTACATTTCTTATCTGTTTTACTATCTAGGAATATCACCATTTTAAGTTAAAAACTGGTAAAGTACTATTCACTTTAAAAATCATATACTTACATAATAGTACAATAAGGAAGAGGTTGTTTTCTATAGCCATCATATTTTTTATAAAAATAGACACACACACACACATTTCTATTTAAACCATGGCTTGACTCTACTCTGCAGCTAAATTAAGGGTGCATAATGATTTGCTTGGTAACTGTTTCTGGGTAAAACAAACTTTTAAAATTCTAATAATAAACTTCTCAAATTACCATGTTGTGAAATGTAAAGCATTGCCACATTATATTTTCAAAAGATAGAGAAAAGAGACTAATATAATAAATGTGCATATTAACACAAAAATGCATTTCTACAAAAAGTAGGTGAGCAGTGCAAAAGAAATATTTTGATTTCATGTTAGTATCCACAATATATCCACATGTCCTTAGTGTTATGGAATTTGACTTAACTCTGCTAGAATGGATTAATAACAAAAATAACAATATCACTGTGTTTTTGGATGTTTGAAGGATGTCAGGAATCTCTGTAAATGCTAAAAATACAGTATAGTATACCAAACAAAGGGAAGCTAAGAACATGTGAGGTCTAAAATTTGTGGATTTGGGCCAGCTGAGCACAGCAACAAGTAGTTCATTTTAGCAGCGTGCACAAACACTTCTTTCATAGAGGAACACTCTGTCACTATTTCAGCCCCTCCGCTCTCCCTGAAAAATCCCATACATGACATTTGCATTGACTTCATCAGCTTCGAATCGCACCATCATGAATACTGGCACGTATTTTGTATTCTTTGCATCAATAACCAGGACAGGAGGCTAATTAGTGTACCACCAATGCTTTAAACACAGAGTGGCCATAAAGAGCAATTCTCTCTCACAAACACCTCAACTTCAAAACCGTCAATTTAGTCAGAGATGGGATTTTTTTCCCCCAGCACAAACTGCACCTAAATAGCTACCTATGTTAAAAAGTTTTAATTCTTATACTAAAATGTCAAATAATATTTTAAAATCTGTTCCATCTTCAAGTGTGAGACTTTAAATTCTAAGTGAAATGAAGTCATTCGTTGAAAAATATTATAAATTGATCTGATTGTTATTTAGACTTCAAATTCTGTTATAAATTAAATGAAGTAATTCGTTGAAAGATATTATATGGTAAGACATGGTTAGAGTATTAGTTGTGGGAATGAAACTCAGAGCCTTTATTGCTAGTATCTGATCCCAAAGATGGTTGTGCTTTGAGCAAATATCACTGAATTTAGACCTGCCATAGTTCTTAGAAACTCATAAACTTCCAATAAATAGTATCTTGAGCATGAGAGTGAATGACCATGTATAACATTTCAACAGGATAAGAATGTGAAATATTTTATTTAAATACTCAATACTGATGATTCTTTAAAAAGATATGATTGAAATAATTTTGAAGTAATGGTAGAACATTATATATGTATATATATTTGTATATACTTATACAAACATGTTTAAACACAACCACAAATTTTTCTTTTTTTTAATTACAAATGAAAATTTGAAAAATACTACTCTCTGGATTTTTTCAATTAAAAATAAACTAAAATATCTATCATAGGAGTTGAATCTATTCCTTATCTTGAAAAAATAGATACATGCAAAAATTTGCAGAAATTGGTCAAGGGAAGAGATTGAGACAAAACATCCATATGTTATCTGAAATTGTTTAAAATTTTCCATTTGTAATCATGTAATAGTTATGACTGAGAGAAATCTCTCCAATTTCCCTTTTTCAGGAATAGTAAACAAGTGAGTATTACCATCTATATGTGAGTCAGACTCTAGTATAACAAGGTGAACAATTCTGTATAGTAAAACCTTCAAAGCCCATTTATAATTGAAAACCAATGTTAACAATAGTTTTTGAGGAGTTATTTTATACTTGTGGTAATAAGGTTTGACCTGTAATGTCTTTTTAATATTTCTATATATTCCAAAATGATCACTGCAGTAAGTCTAGTTAACTTCCATCACCACACAGTTACAATTTTTTCCCTGTGATGAGAATTTTTAAAACCTACTCCCTTAACAACTTTCAAATATATAATAGAGTAGTTATAGCTATAGTCACCATGCTGTGCATTAAATTTCCATGACTTATTTCTTTTATAACTGGATGTTTACTCTTGATCTTAGCCAAAATGCTAAGTGAACATTGGGATACATATATCTGTTTGAGTTAGTGTTGCCATTTTCTTCAAATGAATACCCGGATATGGGATTGCTGAACCATATGGGAGCTCTTTTTTTAATTTTTTTAGGAACCTCCATATTGTTTGCTTTCCATAGTCGTTGCACCAATTTACATTCCCACCAACAGTGTAAAAGTGTAATGCCTTGTATATTACCTAGGAACTACAAATTAAATACCTGAACTCAATGTATTTAGAATGAGTTTTTTAAGTAAAAAAAGAAACAAACACTTCACATTTTGTTTTGTTTTTCTTTTTCAAAAATCATTAACAGCGTGGCTTTATTTATTTATTTATTTATTTTAATAAGAGGATCCAACTTTTTTAAAGTTTATTTTTTTTTAATTTAAGAGAGAGAGAGAGAGAGAGCATGAGCAGGGGAGGAGGGACAGAGAGAGAAGGAGACAGAGAGAATCCCAAGCCCCATGCTGTCAACACAGAGCCCAGTGTGGGGCTAGAACCCACCAACTGTGAGATCATGACCTGAGCTGAAACCTAGAGTTGGACGCTCAACCAACCGAGCCACTCAGGTGCCCCAACAATGTGGCTTTTAAAAAAGATTATCCAGGGCGCCTGGGTGGCACAGTCGGTTAAGTGTCCGACTTCGGCTCAGGTCATGATCTCACGGTTTGTGGGTTAGGGCCCCGCGTTGGGCTCTGTGCTGACAGCTAGCTCAGAGCCTGGAGTCTGTCTTCAGATTCTGTGTGTCTCTCTCTCTCTGACCCTCCCCTGCTCGCGCTGTCTCTCTCTGTCTCTCAAAAATAAATTTAAAAAAATTAAAAAATTAAAAAAAAGATTATCCACTGTGGTCTTTATATTAAAATTTAAAAAATATATAGCATGTCTTTTTTCAGACCAGGGTAATAAGAAGCATATCATTAATAATTTTCTTATTATGGCTACAGAAAACTGTATTAAAAATTGTAAAACTTTATGGAACATCATTCAACTAATTTTTTTCTGAAATGATAGCATTAAACTGGCAGAAGAGTAAATTAATGAGTATATTAATTGAGAAATCATTAGCTCGTATCTCATTTTAGTTGTATACTAAACAAATCAGAGTATCTGTGACAATTTTAATTATTTAGTTAGATGTGGTCTTAAACTAAACTCCTCTTCTGCCTGTGTTGAAAATAGACTGCAGATGATTACATTTCCATAGACTTCAAAACATAAGCTTCTTTTGGTTTGAAATAAGAATGTTAAGGTTGCCAAGTATAAAGTTTATAACTGCTGTTATTTTGGATTATATTGAGTTATGAAAATCCAAATGTTTTACAAAGTTAAAAAGTATTCTTTTTTTTTGCTCACTTATAACTCAAAAATCTCTAAAGTCATTCTGCCAAAACATGCCAAGAAGCCCAGCTTCTTGCCATATGTCTGCATAATCTTATCAAATCACTGCTATTCACGTGCACATTCTCACACACATACAAACAAGGGATGCCAAAGATTAAAAATATATGTATTTTACAGAAGCTTGAATTGAGACCATGACCTCATTTGAACGCAGCATGTGGCCTATTTCTAGGATTATTTTAAGCCATCATTAACAGAAGTATGTACGTGTATTTTACTTAATACTCCCTGTATTGCCTGCTATAATTTTAATGTATCCTGATAGTCAAGAATGATTGAAATAATTTAATATACATAATTTAGTTTTTTAATTTCATTTACTATGTACAATTTTCTTTATTTATCAGTTAATAATATAAAACAATATAACAGTGGAAGGCATTCAGGAAGCACCAAGCAAGCATTAGTTATAATATAATAGTTATTTAATATTTAATAGCATTAACTATTATTAAAACACATATAAATAGACTCTTAGACAAGGCTATTAACATCTTAAGTTCTTAAAATAACTAAATTCTGTTAATAAGTTGTTTATTAAATTTTTTCCTTTGCGAAAGGTAGCAGGGCAGCAATCTGTTTTGAAATCTCAATTTTCCCAAGTTCCATATTTCCTGTTTCTAGATAGTCATTGATATCTTCCTATAATATCAGTCGTCAGTTCCAAGCCCTGTGAGAAAACAGACACAAGGATTGTATTCTCTTTTGAGGCATGGACTAAAGGGAATTTCAAATTTGGATGTTCTAAAGTGTTTAAAGAATACCTACTTCATGCCAAAAAATAATTAAAAACCATTCCTGTATGTCTATGTGTTAGGTGAAAAAAAGTGTGAGTGGGAAAAAGCAGGAGGAGTGAGCTCCTCTCCTTTTCTTAAATATCACCACATTTTGTTCCAGGATAAGTAAGTCTCAAATGCTTTAGAGTATAGGAGGTTCTTTCCAAGCTGATCTCAGTTCACCCTTCTATCCTAATGTTTTACTGATTTTCTAATCCAAATCACCATGTCAAGATGTGTGTCCTTTCAGACTGTAATTTGCATTTGGCACCTTTACCTTTTCTATTTCATATCTCTCTGCTATTTATATTCACACTATCGTATAGCTACTTTAGTTTTTCTTATATTCTTAGTCCTAGCTAAAGGCCTCTGTGTTTATTTATTTAATAAGTAAACAAATAAGAACATTCTCTTGAGAAATACTGAAAACTATGTATAATCCACCCAGTGGGAACTGCCATTCAATCCCACAATAGTGAATTTAGACCACTTCAATGGCACTCAGCCTCCAATGCATGTATAATAACTTGGAGGTATTGAAAGAAATCATGTTGGAAGAACTTGCTCCAACTTATATTAAAATACCTGGAGGTAGAAGGGACTTGGCATTAAGAACTTTTAAAATCTCCCAGGTGATTCTAATGGGTAGCCACGGTAGAGAACCACAGGCATAGATGATTTTGTATCTACCTATAAGGTTTCATATCACATGTACTTACAAATGAGGCCAAGGCATCAATGAGCTAGGTGTTGGTGAATTTAACCTATAATGTGGCTAATACGGTTCTACTCCCTGAGCACTTTTCCACTGCACAGTAATGTGAGAGATTTTTCATGGAGTTCAGACCTATGATTTATTTATTTATTTATTTTAAATGTTTTATTTATTTTTGAGAGACAAAGAGACAGAGCCTGAGTGGGGGAGGGGCAGAGAGAGAGGGAGGCACAGAATCCGAAGCAGATTAGAGGCTCTGAGCTGCTCGAACCCACGAACCGTGAGATCACGACCTGAGCTGAAGTCGGTCGCTTAACTGACAGAGACACCCAGGCCCCCCAGACCTATGATTTATAACTTATTTCTTATGATTGGATTTGGTCACGGATTTATGACTTGATCATGTCATTTTATTTATTTTTAAGTTTGTTTATTTATTTCTGAGAGAGAACATGCCAGGAAGGGGCGGGAGCAGCTTGGGCTGTCAGCACAGAGCCCAAGGCAAGACTTGAACTCCTGAACCGTGAGACCATGACCTGAGCAGAAACTGGACGCTTAACTGACTGAGCCACCCAGGTACCCCTTGATGGTGTCATTTTAATCCCTCTACAAGATCTTTGGCAGATGCTTCTTTAAACTTTATTTGAACAAGTCACTTTGTGTTTTTCCCTTGACACAGTCTATACCTATTAATAGATTGTTCTAATTCTAGTCAATTTCCTGTTAAAAACAAAATTCAGCAAAGCAAATTTGAATATCTAATTGGCTTTATTAAAGGATTCATGAATCAGGCACCATCCCATCTGGCAAGTAGAGGGAAGCTCAGAGTTGTACAAATAGAAGGTTTTTATAGGAAAGAAGGTGGGGCATCCTTATTAGTAAAAGAAAAGGATTATTCCTGGCAAGGTTACTTTTCATTAAGGGGAAAAATGGGCTCTTACCCAGTGGATGACCTCATCTTCCTTTAAGGGATGGAGAGGGCCCACATGGCAGATTACTCCATTGGCATCAATGGAGAAAATTCCTGACTGACCAGTTATAACTACATTTCTGGGGGAGGCTGAAACTGCAGATGTATTAGATACTAAACCTCAGTTTGGGGACTCAGCATAAGTGGTGCCATTTTTGGCTGTTGTCTTCTATTTAACATTCCTTTGTTTGGATTGATTAAAAATCAGGTTTGGATTGATTAAAAATCAGGTTCCTTATAATTTTTCCTGGACCTTTGCACATGAAATAAATCTGTTTCTTTTCCATCTGTAAGTCCGTTGAGTATTTGAAGATGGTTATTATATTCATTTTTCCAAATTATATTTTTGTACTCCTTTTATGATATGTTACTTGACTTTTGTATTACTCTGTAACAATTCTATTTAGTGCTGTACAAATATTTAATACTGTAGATCCATTGTGAACTACCAAACATTAAAATAAAATCATATATATTTGAGATGAACATTTTTTCTTGGTAAACCAAAGTTACCCTTGCCTCCTGTCCTTGCATATATTTTTATTGTGGGATTTTATCTTCAAATACAGATGCTACTTTTATCATGGCTTAATTTTAGTTTGTTTTATTTTGTAATTCCCATCAGATATTTTTGAAGTCCAGTTGTTCTAATTTAAAAGAAAAAGGATTTCTTGAGAAAGCTGGAGGCAGAGATGTTTTTCAGAGTCATTTGGGCGCTAACTATGAGTCCTCCTTCTGGAAAGGAATGGCCTTGCTGATACAGAGTTTGTTTGGTTCAAGACCTCCATATGTTTCCTTAAAAGCAGCACATTGATTGACAATTTAAGAGTTTCCAAATGTCAACTGAAGTTCCATGCGTAAAAGGTCAGAATCATGAAACAAATTGACTTTTTGGAAACTGATAAGACCCTACTTCCCCTATCACAGACTCTGACTACATCTGTTTTGCCATAGTGGAAAACTCATTTTCATTATGATTTTTTTTACCGTGGATAACTAAATTGGGAATGCAGTCTGTGTAGAATATGTTTATCTGTGTATGAACATGTGTAATTGCACACTTGTGTTTTGTTTGGTTTGGGTAGGTAGGTATTCCTTTTCTCCTTATTCGGCTTGTCTGAAAGGCAACCCCCATCAGGTGTTAATTATTTCTTCCTGCTCTGACTGATCTGTGTCATCAACAACCAAAATGACTTTATCAAATTCATTAATAAAAATGCTGAGCAGAAAAGAACTGATGATAGGACTTTGTAACATACCACTTAAGGCTGCTCCCAATACCTCCTACCTGCAGTTTGAAAACAATCTGTTATGCAACATTCCTGGGACATATTTTTCAAATAGTTATATTGCCCTTCCACCATCTGAAGATACAAGGAGAAGGCATGAGCTATAAACCAGAAAAAGGATGCTCACCAAATAATGCAACCATGTTGGTGCTCTGATCTTGGGCTTTAGGCCTCTGGAACTGTAAGAAATAAATCTATGTTGCCTGTAAGCCAATAAAAAAGAAAGTGTTTAAAAAATGATATCACTAAGAATCCCACTGGCTTCATATAACAGAGGTTTATTTCTCACTATGGTTTTGTGTCCTCTACTGTAGGTTCTGTTCCATTTCTTCTTATTCCAAAACCCAGGCTGAAAGAATAGGGTTGCCTGGGGGTATACTGGTTTTGTGGCTCTTAAAACTTCTGATTGAATATGATGTGTCACTTCTTCCTACATCTTGTTGGCCAGAGATAATCCTATGGCCCATTAGCTCTGATACAAAAGGGAGAAGTGGGCATATTCATCCAACAGGGAGAACATGGAAGAGATAGATGGAGCCACTGGATATTGGGAAAAAAATAGTACAATCTACTAAAGAGTTCATTGTGGTCAAGAATCTTTATGGTCAAGCCTTTCTTATGACTATATTTGCAGAACCAACAACAATGCCTAGAACATAATAAGATCATAGTACTTGTTTATTTAATGAATGAAAGGATTGATTAATGGCTGAATGAATGATTGAATGATTAATTTTGAGGTGCTGAGTACAGATGCCACCGAATACCAAGCTAAGGTATGTAATATTTTAACTGTTCAAAGAATAAGACGTCATTAAAAGCCTTGGATCAGAAATATTATTTGAATAAAGGAGAGTTAAAAATTTCTAGTGAAACTCTGGAGCAAAATACAGCCAGAGACCATCCACCCAAGAGCCCTCAGAGAGATTGTTAAACATGCTTAACAATACTTAAACTAGATCTTAAGCTAGATACTTAAGCTAGATCTTCTGAATCAGATTCTACAGAAAGGCCTAGGAAATTACAATTTTTTGATGGACATATTTCATGATTTTAAAGTACTCTAAAGTTTGAGAACTTCTCACTAATGCATATAAGAAGATCAAAGAACTGTTACCTAAACTTGGAGTTTAGAGATTTGTAGAGAGGCAGATTCTGGAGACGAGGACAAAAACACAAATCATCAGACAGATGAAACTGTTGATGTGATAAGATTATCTGTTAATCCTACCTTTAGATGTACTTTTTCCCCCCTCTATCTTTTGTTAACCATTCTGTGCTTTTCATCCTAAAAATAACAAGATTTTTCTTAGGTGAAGTTAGCAATTACTCAGAGAACAACATCCTTCTGACTTCTTTTTGAAAATTCTAAACTAATTGCCAGATTGTTCCCTGGAGGAAGGGGACAGAGGTGATGATACAACAAGGAGGTAGCAGGAAGAGGTGAAATGGGATAAGAGGTATGAGAGCTACACCAGAAATTGAAGGATAAAAAATTACAGGCATTTGGCAGGATGTCTGAGCTGAGTTCTCACACTTATTTTCAGATGTGCAATAAAGTGTTACTTTTACTTTCTCAGAAAAAATGGAAGCATTTGGGACACATTAAGCAATCAAAAATGTTACCTATTTCAAATACATATTTTAGTTTCCTTATAGAACTCAATTATTTTCACAGAATATTCACTTTTAGATTTTCATCTCCTGCCTATAGGTATACATTTATTAAATACATTATGAAATAATATATAGTATTTTGTGTTCTCATAAACTTTTGAGTAATCTATTGTTTTTAGTATCTAGCTTTCTATAGCAATAAATTAATTCAAATATTTAATATAAATTATGTAAATTAACAATTAGTTTTTAAAATGTAGAGCCACTCCTAATGTCATTTTTAGAATTTCTTCAAACATCCTCTAATGTTATCATCCTTATGATTGTTATTGATGAGATGTTATCCATATTATAGGGTACTATAATTGTTCATACTTTCCCACTTTTTTAAAACAGTCTTATTATTATACATTGATTAAGAAGACAATGGCATCAGACTGCTTGTGTTTGAATTCTAGTTCTCCAAATTAACAAAATAAACCTCAGTTTATGCATCTATAAGATAGATATAAAATACTACCTATCTTAGAGTATTATGAGAGCTGAATAACAGAAAATGTTCAAAGGCATAACAGATGATACAGTAAGCCTTGAATTAGTATTAACTATTATCACTAGACATTGGTGTAATAATTACATTATCAATTATATGGAAAATATCTATTTACATATTTCATTGTACAAATTTTAATTTCATTAATATCAATTATCATAATATTACTCTGTTGATGAATCTGACAGTTTTTAGATTTTGATACATTGAGTGTATTTTATAGTCATATTTTAGAGAGCATGCATGGTGGGGGTAACCTACTGAGTCCTCATATTCTCACAAAGTTTATTTTTGTTCTCTCATTTTTAAAGTTTGTTTGGTTTAGATCCAGAATCCTAATTTCCAAATAAGTTTCCCTCATCAGTGTCATATTGTTTGAATTACTATTGCTGTATTTAACACCAAATGTCTGATAAAACAAGCTCTTATGAATTAAGATTATTTTTCAAATTTTCTTAAAACATTTTCTATGTAATCCAGTTTTGGTAATGAGAAAGTCACATTACTTTCATTTTCATTCTTTTGTAGGCAATTTGTCTTACTTCTGAAAGTTTTCCATATTCTCTATTTTTCCTAATAATTCAGAATTTTTGCCATGATATGTGTCTTGTGGGTCATTTCTCATTCTTACCACTTACTACCTGACAGGCCTTATAAATATACACAATTATGTATTTCTTCAGCTCTGGGAAATTTTCTTCTAATTTTCCAGATTTACTTTAAGGGTCTTTAATCCTAATATAATTACTAATGTAGTTATATAAACATATGCATTAAAATTATTTTCAACTTCTATATACTTGATTATGTATATTTTCTATGACCAACATATACAAAAATAATTTTCAAAATTTATAAAATCTTGATTTTATCCAAGTACAAATGTGTCAGAAATCTAAAAAATTCATTTATGAAAGTGCAAGCAGTGTGGTAAAATTGCTAAAAAGAATATTTTTCAAACGACTTTATTTTTTAGGTAGTTTTACATTTACATAAAAATTGAGCAGAAAGTCGAGATTTACCTTTCCTCTAGTTTCCACTGTTATTAACATCATACATTATTGAGGTACATTTGATAAGACTGATGAACCAATATTGATCCATTATTGACTAAAGTTCATATTTAACATTAGGGATTATTCTGTGCTGAACATTCTTTTGGTTTTGACAAGTGTATCAGGACATTTATTCACCATTACAATGTTATACAAAATAGTTTTACTGCTCCAAACACTACTGTGCTTCACCTATTCATTCCTCCCATTCCCTCCAAACTTTGGCAAACACTGATTTTTTTTACTGTGTCCATAGTTTTGCCTTTTCCAGAATGTCATGTAGTTAGAATCCTACAGCATGTAGACATTTCATATTTGGCATCTTTCCCTTAGCGATATGCATTTAAGATTCCTCATATCTTTTTGTGGCTTGATAGTGATTTGTGTTTCTAGTGCTGAGTCATACTCCATTGTATGGATGTATCGCTGTTTACTTATCTAGTCACCTCTTGAAATATATCTTAGTTGCTTCCAAGTTTTGACAATTATGAATAAAGCCTTCATGTGCAGGTTTTTATGTGGGCATAATATTTCACCTCATTTGGGTAAATACCAAAGAGTATAATTGTCATATCACATACTAAGAGTATATTTAGAGCTGTTAAAATCTGCCAAAATTGTTTTCTAGTGGTTGTACCATTTTACGCTCAACAGAAATGAATAAACATTCCTGTCACCTCCTATCATTACCAGCATTTGGTATTATTGGTGTTTTGAATTTTAGCCTTTCCAATAGGTACATGGTGATATCTCATTGTTGTTTTAATATGCTATTCCCTAGGGATATATGATATTTAGCATCTTTTCATGTGCTTATTTGCCATCCATATATCTTCCTTGAGGAATTGGCTGTTCAGATCTTTTGCCCAGTGTTTATTGGACCATTTGTTTTCTCATTTACTTGTAAGGTTTCTTTGTATTTCTGGACACTATTCTTTTATCCAATAGGTGTTTTGAAAATATTTTCTCCTAATAAGCGGTTTCCCTTTCATTGTCTAACAGAATATTTTACAAATTAGAAGTCTTTAATTTTAATGAAGTTACAATTTATCATTCTTTTTTTCTTTCATGAATTGTGCTTTCAGTATTATATTCACTAAATCATTGCCAAACCCAAGGTCACCTGACTTTCTCCTATGTTATATTATAGGAGTTTTATAGTAGTGTTTTACATCTATGTCTGTGATCTGTTTTGAGTTGATTTTTGTGAAAAGTATCAGGTCTAGTCTAGCCTCATCTTTTTAGGCATGTGGATGTTTAGTCCTGGCACCATTGATTGAAAAGATGATCTTTTGCTATTGAATTATGTTGCTCTTTTGTCAAAGTACAGTCACAACTATACTTGTTGTAGAGAAGGGAACATTTTAAGAATTCATTATAAGAATTAAGAAATAAATAGTAAAAATTGCCAGCTTATATACAAATTTATCTTCAGAATTTTATGTTTATGATATTTATGTTCTAGAAGGAAATACAATCATGACTTTGAGTTATTCTGGTCAGAAATTATTTGCATCTCCACTAAATAAAAAATCCGTAGTTTACCATGTATCTATAGAGTCTGGATCATAATCAGTAGTAAATAGTATCTCAAACAAAAGCACATCCCATAGGGATCTGAACTCAAATGTCACATCTTCAGGGAGGTCTTTCCAGGTTATACTACTTTAAGTAGTCCTTTCCCCAAGAACATTTTATCAGATGATGTGTTTATTTCCTTCTTTATATTCCTAGCCCTTGAGAATTTTAGTGACAAATAGTAAGTGTAAAAGAAATAGGACCTCCTACTTTTTTAGCCTCCTTACATTTAAGTTTGCTTTGTTACCTCTAGTCACAAATCACTTCCATGCATGGGCTTAGGAAAGCCCCTGTGAGACCTTTCACTTATATTATATCCCGCTGGGAAATGCAAGAAGACCTTGTTCAGAGGTGGAGGAGGAATGTTAAGATCTGAGCAGCCTAGATGACTGATTAGCCACAAAGATAGCAAGAAACAGTGTCATCTAGACAGATATCTGAGCCTACAGCAGATGGAGGGCAGCAAGAAATAAACCTTTGTGTGTACAGACTTCGATGTTGCTTGTTAGCACAATAAAACCTAAGTTGTCCTAATTAATACAAGTATGTGCATCAATACAGTGTGTGTATGTATTTTAGATGAATGGTAAAGGAAAATGAAGAAAAATGTGTTTTCTCCAATGAGAAAAATCCTAAAGGCAGAAAAATAATTTCATTGTAGAACACAAGTGAATTTGTTGGATCATGTCAACATTCCAGAGAATTATGGGAGATTTCAGTGTAATTGTATACATGTGCTTCATATATCCGTGTGACCCATGTATTGAGTATTCTCTTAATTAACTAAAGTAAAAACCAAACTGATTTGAGTAATGAGACTGTCTCTGAGTTACTCTAAATTTTCCAGGCAGAAGAGCCTACAGAGCAATCATGAGGGTGAGAAGCAAGCATCATAGATCTAAGAGCGAATAAGATCAATTCTCACTTTCTATTTCTATAGTTAATCTTCTCAAGTTCAAATTTTGGTCTTCATTTTTGTCTTTGCTTATTTAACTTTGTTCTCTGTTTTTGTATTTTATGCTCTCCTGTGTCCTTTAGAACACTGAGGATTCACAAACTGCATTTGTCCCATGTCTTGCTGGCTGGCTTTCTAACAGATTCTGCCAATAGGAATCATTGGTGAGAGATCAGAAGGGAGGAAAGAGAAGTCTCCTTATGCTAGCACAGCAGTTACAGTGTCCCATGTTATCTGTGTTTTCATTTTCCTTGGTTTCTGTTCCCTGTGGTCAGCAGGGATCTAGAAGCAGATGATCCTGCTTCTGAGGTATCCTCAGGAGGTCAGTAGTAGCCTAATGCTATGTCACAATGCCTACATCACCCATCTCGCTTCATCTTATCACATAGGCATTTTATCATTTCACATCATCATAACAAGAAGGGCCAGTACAGGACAATGCAATATTTTAAGAAAGAAAGAGATCATATTTATATAACTTTTATTATGGTATATTGTTATAATTGTTCTGTTTTTATTATTGTTGTTAATCTCTTCCTATGCTTAATTTATAAATTAAACTTTATCATAGGTATGTATGTATAGGAAAAACCATAGTATATATAGGGTTTGGTACTGTCCATGGTTTCAGGTGTCCACTGAAGGTTCTTGGAATGTATCCCTCATGGATAAGGTGGGGGTGACTATTGTATTGGCATTTGCTAGCATTACTTAGAGCAGTGGTAGTAGAGAGATATTATTGGACTTGAACACGTTTTAATTGTGTCAATGCCAACCATCTTATTAGTGTGTCCAGAGCTACTACTATAGCCTCTTCTAGTGTGCAGTAGCTGATGTAGGCTGGTGGCCTCCAGTTCAGAAACTTTACTAGCAACTTACATTTCTTAGTATTATCTCTTCCAATTTATTCCTTCAGCCCCCACCATCTTTATTTTGATCATTCAACCATCCGCCACCTGTATAACCATTCAGCCTCTTAGAACAACATGGATTAATTTCTGTTTCCCTGAGTTCTTAGTGACAATATACTTAAATATCACAGGAAGGTAGTGATGAGTGAATTAGCAATTTGTCTAAAACTAATGGCTGAATGTGATATATAGCCATTATATATATATATATATATATAGATAGATAGATAGATAGATATAGATAGATAGATAGATACTATAGATATCTATATATATATCGATATATATACTGTAGATATATATATAGTATAGCAAATGGTATAGATATATATAATATAGCAAATGGACATATTTTTATATTTTATATGCACAGATTCCTTTAATAATCTGAAGTCCCTTGAGCAATCATTGAAAATTAAAGTAAACAATCACAGGCATGAAGATTGAAATAGTTGTCTAAAGTTTGATGCCCTAAAATTCATGCTCTTTACTCTGTTGGATATATCTTGGCATTTTTTACATGCTATTCTAATAACCTCTTTCATTTTTTGGTTCAACCCAGGGCAAACTACTTTAGAACAACAATTTTATATGGGAGTGTTAGAATGACTCTTAAAAGCATAGTAACCAAAACCAAGATTAATTACTGACAGCTTAACCATAGAGGAAAAAGAAATACTCAAATAAAACTTAGGAACTGTTCAAGTGTTATCATACAGAATAAAATGTACAGACACATTCATTTGCAGTTTTCAAAATGTCCCCCAATGTCTAAAATAATAAATTTTCCTATGACATTTATCCATTAATGAAAGTTATTTTAGCTTTGAAATTTTGAAATACCAGGAGAATATACTTGAGTAGGTTAAATTACATACCAAATATGTTTTATTTAGGTAGAACAAGTGCAAAGGGCTCTGATACCTAAGTAGGAGATTCCTTACATGCCTAATGTTCATAAAAAGTTTCAATTTATGTTGATCTACCCAGCATCATTCTTAATAGTGCCTTTTTTCCCACTTATAATTATTTTGGTTTGTGCAATAAGGCATGGTTTTCCTATCTACTGGAAATACACTTGTCATTATTGTAAATTATGTGTTTTGTTAATATCCAAAGGCTAACACAATTTCTGACACATAGTGGTAGTGGCAAAGATTCTTGGTTGTCCTGAATATCCATTTTTCCAAAATAATACATTCTAATTCACAATACACATGGTATTTTTTCTTTTCTTTATTTCCTCCCCCCCCCACCATGGAGTCCAGTGTGATTGTGTGGATAAGTTCAGATCAGATGGAATATGGACAGAAATGTAATCTGGAAGCTTCCAGAAATTTTCCTTGAGAGAGCTGTCAGATACATTTTGACATTTTCATCTCTTCCTTCTTGTCAGTTTTGGGATGCATATGTTCCATTTTGTAACATGAGTTAGGGACGTGGCAAACCCTTTGCCACGTGGCAGGGGCAAAGTTCTGAACAGGACGTGGCAGAGTTCTGAACAGGATAGTCCTTGGTTCCCTGGGGAGTTCATAGACCAGACTCAATAACCAGCTTGGGACCACTTACACCTAGAGTGTGTTTATACAAGAGAGAAATAAACATATAAAGCACTTATTGGCAGCCAAAGGTAGTCTTTATTGAGCTAGTAGATCTTTAATAAATGTCCAAAAGGTGAATCAATTACTGAATCAAGATCAAGCTAGCATTCAATCAAACTTAGAGGCAATCTTTTATTTAAAATGACTTTAGCTTCAAGGTGCAGAAAGTCCAATTCAAATTGCTCTGAACAATATTAATATATATTTAATCACATAAGAGAAATCCTACAGTGAGCATAGGATTCAGGATCTAATGATTTAATGGCATAGTAGTAACACAATTTATGCATACTCTTTCCATGGTCCCACTCAGCCATTCTTTGACAGTCATGGTAGATTTAGAATGATCGCTGGAAGCGATAGCAGTTTTATTCAGCAGGAAAGGGATGGATGTTGCCTAGATTTTATAAGTGGAAAACTTTTCTGGGAAGTCAGTGGTAAACTCTTGTTGGCTTCTACTGTATTCATTCCTTTCACTGTGAGAATACTATATGTTGATTGATTTAGGCTGGGGTTCCTGGTGCAATAAATGGCAAGAAGATGAGATACTCATTAGAGTAGACTTTTCATAGCCCATCCAACACATACATTAAAGTGGGGGGGGGGGCACAGGTGGATAGTTGTGAAAGGAATGATAGTCTCTGGAATTCAATGACAATATCTTCTATTGTCTAGCACTTTTGCCACCCAACACAGATATTTCCTTTTCATATATACTTTCAACTGAATGTCCTGTCTAGGATTTCAATGTAATATACATCCCTCTTCATCAGTTACAGATATCCTTCTTCACAACCTGGTATGTACATATAGCATGTTCACCCCCAAAGTATGTGTATAAATATAGGGAAAAAATTGAAAAATTCTAGAATGAAGAATCTCATTTGTAAACCTTTGAATAGAAAAGACCATCCACTTTCATTTGCTCACATATCACATCATATTGGAGAGGAAAACGTAAGAACTCTTTGAGCTGGTTGTAGAGTCCTCCTGTGTACTGTTCCCCGTGGCTTCATCTGAGACTGATGCATATTATAGTTTTACACTAAATTTTAAGTCTTAAATTTTAAGTTATACTAAAACCTGTTGTCTGCCGATGAGCTACAAAGAAAGTCTAGGTACAAATGACAAAGTATTATATTACTAAATTACTTTAGCATTATTATTGATACCATAGTACTAATGAGGAAAACAAAAAATTTAAAATAATTGTCTGAAATACTGAGAACATTATTTTATCTGTGCAAATTATTACCTTTGCAAGTCAGAAAATGATCTCATTTTGTTATGCAAATTACAGAGGTGTTATGTTTAATGAGAGTGAATACAGAAAAAATATATTTGGGGCAGTTTGCTTATATATTTTTCCTTAAGTTTGTTTTACAAGTAATCATCAATGCATTGTCTAAATTATTAGGAATTGAGGTTTAGGAGCTCATCACCATCCATTTAACTTTTGTGTAGAAAGGGGTATTCAAGAAAGTGAAAGTAGATTTTTCTTTAAAGATTTTTTTAAATAAATTTAGCTTCAAGACTACTTTTCTCTAAATATTCCCAGAGCTACAATGATCACTAGTACAGAGATTTCAAATCATTTGAACTACAAAGTATTACCTGGCAGGTCGATCTTATTTTCGCTCTTTTCTTTCTTTCTTTTGAGTATTTGGCAGGACTAATCATGTTGATTGATATGTGGTAAAAGGGACTGCTGGGAAAACTGCTTCCAAGCAAAGTGCTGCTGATGAAAATGGTGCAATTTAAGGTTTTTAAATAAAGATGGATAACTTTAATATTAGGAAATGCGTGGATTTCAGTGGGAATTGCAATCCCACTGGAATTGGACTGATATCAGTTAATAGCTATGCTAAATTGCAAATGCCGTTAGCATTTCCTGTCAAAAGAAAAACTGAGACTTAAATATACCTAGAAAAGCTTTCTTTATTGTTTATTGTATGTGATAAACCAATCTGGGAAAATTATATCCGTGGTTATCAGTGGTTACCAGGTGAATTAGACATTTCCCTTACTTTGATACATAGATGTTACTCTTCTCATTTTTCTTGCTAAATTATAATATGATAAGGACAGATTATGAGGCATGTTTTTCAATCACATATTTCCTGTTTAAAATTATTCCTACTTATTATTTAGAATGTTATAATAAAATGGATCTCTAAAAAACAAGAGGTCTGAAGCAAGGGGTAAAGAAAAGACTGCTAAAATTATGAGGAGTTCACTGTCCTGACAGAGAATACCATCTGAACTCCACAGAGAACATGCACCAAATTCCACGAGGAGAGGAGCATATCTGGTTTGTCCATGTCAGGGTCACCGGTAGCTAGCACTATGCCTGGAATGAAATAGATGCTCAATACATACATTGATTAAATGAATGGATAAAATGGACAAGATCTTGTCTTTTCCAAAGAAGGGTGCCAGGAGACAAATGTCAAGCAGGTTTGTGAGATTAATTTGATCTAAGTTCTATTTAACTCTAAGACTATACTTGGTGGTACCATGCAAGAGGAAAAGAAACATAGGTGCTTTGGTTTCTTATGCAAAGGAATGAATTATTTCTTTTTCCTACTAAGAAAGCTTATGTGTTTTTATAAATGCAGTGACTTTATATTCTATAACCATTTTATATTTGTATATGAATGGATATGTAAGGAGGTATGTGCCTTCTGTGCTAAAATGTCTATCAATAGACAGACAATTCCACTAAGGAAAATTCCCTTACCTATATATAGTATCAGTGCACCACAATACTTTATTGCTTAGAAATTTCAGACTTTTCCATCAGGTTGTTTTGTGTTCTATGAGTAATCGGTCGTAGTTCCTGCATATGTCAAACAAGCAGCACCATGCTCACAACAACAGTGAAAATAGACCAAAACAAAAAACAGTATTCCAGAAAATTGGGAAATTATAGCACAGTTTAGTGTTGCTCGAACTGGGAAAGCAAAAAAGAAAAAGTCTCATTTGGGGGAAATTTACTACCTTAAAAGCTTTTTTTCTAGGATTTCAGAAATTCTCTAAATAAATAATTATTTATTTTTGTTTTGCAATTCTTAATCCTGGAATACCCTTTAATTCTGCAGGACTGTGTGGGCAAACAAATATCCATACATTTATGAAAGCAATTCAAAAATAAGTGAGTACAAAAAGAAGGGCATTCAAAGGGACTAGTGAGCCTCATTTAAAGGAGCATTCCCTGCTGCCCCACATCACCCAAACACCTGCACATGTTTTCACTGACATTTTAAGGCATGCACAAGATGTTTTCTCCATTCACACTACTGACATACTTGTTATTTAGAAACTGCTTTTTTACAAATGTATTTGAGGAATGTGGCAGTTTTTCAGTAAGAGATACACTTAATCTCCATACTTATACATAATAACTGCAAACAGAGATGAATAGTAGTCAGTAGTGGTCCAGAGGAGTAGTATCAGAAGAAAGTGCTGGGTTATAAGGGAAATCAAAATGGCTACATGATACAACCACACATCTCTCTCTTAGTATTTGCCAGTAAAACCATGGAACTTACAATGTAGAGAACATTAAAGAAAGATGCCAGTAGGTCTGGTTACTTTGGATACTATTTGAAACTATAGAGCATGATGAGTCACTATAGCTTTGAAAATAAATAAATATAAGGAAATTACCAAAAAATAACAAAAAAGCATAATATTAGAGATGAATGTCAGTAGAACATAAAACTCCACTAAGAAATACCTCTCTGTATCATGCAATATTCCCAGGATCTACACTACCAAAAACATAATAGAAAATACTTCAATACGTCTGGATAAAAATGATAATCGAGGTATTATTTTTGGTTTTATGTGGTTGTGTTTTCTATGTGTGATTGGTGTAAGACTATGCATTCTGTGAGAGGCATCAAGAAATGCATATATACGTAAATGTATGTATTTTTAAATATTACATCTATAAATATATATGTATCAGTATGTATACATACATATACATAAAGAATGAAGAATGATCAAAATCATTAATAACAATCTGTTTACTTTGAGTCCCAGATAAACTTTATAAAAACAGAACTGTATAAAGACACTAATATTGTGATAATTTCATCATTAATCAAATTTAAATATGATTTTTAAATTATTTTGCCATGGTAAAAATTCCTAGATTTCAGATTTATTTTCCTAAAACTTATATGATGATTACATAATTGAATGTTATGTGCTATATAATTTTCTGTTGAAAATCACATTTCTTGAAATAGATTTATAATGATAAATAATAATAATAGGAGCCAGAATCTTCAAATTAATAGTAAATACTTAATAGAAAATATGACTAAAATGCTAAAGCTTTAGGAAAGTCAAATTATCCCTATGCAAATATATATTTTATTTATCATAAATTTACAAATATGACTTCCCTATGTCTTTTCTTATAATAATATATACACAAATATAATTACCAAATGGTTTTATAGATATTTTACAATATGTAAGAACGTCAACCCTAAAAATAAAATAGCCCGTTATTTTGCTAGCAAAATGAATTTATTTGGGGATAGTAGAGGAATCGCAATTTGGGACAGGCAAATTATGACAACAGTCAAGTTCGACAAGGCCATGGGAAGGTCAGCTTTAGTAAATTTTAGGAGGAATTTGGGAAGGTTTGTTTTTAACAGAAGTTCACTGGAGAAGACCAGTAATGAAGTTGTGACGGTTTATCATTGGCTACAAGTGGTAGATAGTGTGTTTTTGCTGCGGCATGTAGAGATCTGCCTTACTTTTTTTAAAAGCGGAAAATAAAATCCTATGGGAACCTTTTCAAGATAAGAATTATATTCTTCCTGCTGGTTAGGCAGACTGCAGACTCGTACCTGTGAGAGTGCCCCCTTCAGGACTCCCCCCAACACTCCATTTTAAATGAGATTTCCTTTCCTATGTGCTCAAAACTGTAATACCATAAAGTTCTTATTATTAACTAAATTTCAGACTGAACTCATCATCTAGAGGCAGTCTCTTCACCTCTCCTCTTTAAAACAAGTTACCTCTTAAATGTAAGCTTTGTTTAGAGTGTAATTGTGAGTGAATAAATTAATCATGTGCTATAACATAAAAAGAGAGAGGACAATAGGACTCAAGGGAGAGGTGAATGCAAATGAACTGAAGAATTTAATGCTCAACTTCAGTGTAATATTATGATTTTCACTTCAGCAGATGAGAAATAGCGGGGGTGTGCAATCTGAAAATCATCAGTACAGTTAGCTCTTCCCTGTTCCCACACTAAAAATCCATCAACAACCTGAATACCATAATATAACTCCACAATCCAAAAGCCTTTAATGTTGCAAACTCATCTGTGCTACTGCTCTATGTACAGCATACCAAATGTAACTATTTAATTATTTAGGACCTATGTAAATTTGTTTGTATGTGTGTGTGAACTTGTATCTTGCAAACACCTGCTTCTACCATGCATAATGTAAACACAGTCCCAAACGAGGGGTTGTGTAAAGGATTCTTCTCCAATCTACTTCATCCTGCTATTTTGGCAGTGTTGCTACTATGTCTAACAATTAGAGAGTATATAAAATACACATAATCGTTTTTATATTTTTTAATTGCCTAAAGCAAATAGGTCACAGAATCATTTAGATGGCAGTTGCGTTTTATTTTTTTGACAGTTTCCAGAGAGATAGCAGTGAAATGGAAGCAACTTTCACATATGTCTAGCATGTCAGGAATATTTTATGTTGGCTTAATATATAAAGGGATTTTGTAACTTGGTAGTGATATCGGAGGACCATCTGGAACTTATAACATGTTCAATACTGGGTTTTGAGTCTTGAGGTAATTTAGTCAGAGCCAGTAGAATTAAATGTGCCATTGGTTTATTTTCCCTACTACTGCAGAGCATTAATTTGGTGGATGGTAAATTATTATTATTTTTTATGTTCTTGAGTAGTCCATGGAATATACATCCGACAGCCTAAACATCTGTGTCCAATTCCCACAGAAGACAGTGGGGGAAAAAATCACCACAACACATAGTGTCTTCATATTTATAATTCCTAAGGAAAAGAGATTTTTGACTTAATAAGCCATGTAAATAAATTCATTTTTATAGGGGGACAAAAATCAATCACAAGGACTTTGAATATATGAACAAAGACTTCATTACTTGCCTGTAGCAAAGCAATGTAGAGTGCTATTTTTCCTGGGAGTGTATCTCTCAAGTTCCTGGTTGGAAGTTCTTGTTCGATCTTGTCTTAAATTAAAAGATTTTGTGGAATATCTTTTCTTGATTTATAATGTTATGAAATTTAGGGAGGGTGGTCTGTGGCAGCAAATAGGCCTTGTTCAAAAGCTCATTTCCAGTAAGCATTAGGTGAGTGAACTTGAAAGAGTTCAACCCTAAAGGTTTCAGTTACTTCTTTGTGGTTTGTTTTCAGATTTAGAGAATGTTGTTTTCAGATGTAGATAATGAGCATAAATTGCACATCGAGCACAGTGCACATATCAGATACTACAGGAATATCATGGCACTCCTTGATAAGACTCTTTTACTAAGATTTCCATTTTAAAAATAAAATATACAATAAAATTTACAAATGTAAATTATACATAATTATGTCTGCAAAATTATGTTTACTAGTATGCCCTTAAATCCAGTGATCCTTGTTTATAATAACACTACATTAATGTTTTAGTGATGTGTTCTTCTAAATGTAATACTTCTCAACAAATAGTAATGGACAACTGACAACAAAAACCTAGTTCAAATATTTTTATAGAAAAAATTTAACATTTATTAAGCATTGTTGGTAATATATACTTTACATAAGTTATTTTAAAAGCAGGTTTTCTTTCCATATTTTTTAGATAGTCACTGAGGCTTAAGAAGTTTAAACAGCTTGCCCTGGTTTATAAAGCTGGAGTTTAGGCTCAGATATTTTTTTGCATCTAACTTCCATCTACCATGCAACACAGAATTTCTGTAGTTGTGCAGGTGAAGGATCATGAACTAGAATGTCCCACAGATCCCTTGACCATCTGGTTCATGTGATTCTGATCACAAGAGATTCCTAAATATGGTGGAAACAATTCCAAATGTATGGTATTATCTATGTCATGAAAAGCATGTTCAATTCTGTCACAATAATGATTCATGGACTACCTTCACAAATAGAAAAATTGCAAATTGAAGACAGCTATAAATCAAGATTAGTCCTAGTTTCACAAAGACTAGAGAGCATATCGTGTATGGGCTGAGAGGCGAGAAAAGTATAGAAGGGAAAAAAATTAAGGTGTTCTTCCTAGATCAGGTATAAAGTTTGAAGTTGCAAACTTACTTTATAGGTAAGAAAGGAGACTCATGCACAGCTCTAGCTTGCATATTACATATTATGTTACATGCATCACATTATTGTCACTTGTTTCAAATCCCTTAGAGATAACTCTCCATAGTTGTCTCTACGTTTTATGCTGTCCCCAGGGCTAATTAATTTTCCTCTTCAAGATCCTCTTCACGTTTCTGGTTTTCATTCTTATCCCACAAAATCTCTCAACGCATTTCTATTCTCTTACCCCTGTTCAACATTTTTTTTTTTAAATAAAAGTGTATTCTATTTCTTTTTATTTTTCACCTTTAGGTAAAGGCCTATCTCTGGCCTTCAAGGCCTTGTAAATGGCCTCTTCTTTTTTCTTCCGTACACTTTCAACAGTACTTCTCCTACATTTCCACCCCTGCTTTTCACCCATGTGTTCTGAGAATAAATCACGTTCTCATGCTTTTGAACATGCTCTTCTCTATAAACAAAATCTCTCTTTCATACCTACTCATTTAGTTATCTAACAACTCACTTTTAGGTCTCAGCTGTTACGCAACTTGCTCTGAAGGACTTACCTATTTTATATAGGTTGGATCCATAGTCCTTTTGTATTTTCACATTTATAACATTTATGACACCTAAATTATTTGTTCATTGTCTGTCTTTGCCAAGACGGGCAATATCTTTTTTTATTCACCAGGAAGTTCCTAGGATCTAGTATAATGCCTGGTGTAGAATAGATACCCAGGTCATTAATTTGATTTTTCTGTCATGAAAATTCTACATACATTGAAGTGGGCACTGAAGTTAAGTTTTTAAAAATGTAACATATGCAATGTAATATGTGAATAGAAATAATGACATATGGTCCATGCTGTCAATTTAGTTTATAACCTGGTTCACATATTTCTTATTCCTACATAGTTGAAACAGATTATATTTATATATTGATGGAAGTCAAGTAGTGGTAATTAAGGGTATAATCTATCTCTTACCCTTGTGTACAGACCCAAAAATGGAGATAACTGGAAACCCAATGAGCTTTGAATTATCTTTTTTGTTGTTGAAGGGAAATTCAGATGCAGATAGTTTGCACAGAGAGAAAAGTTATAAGGTCGGTCACATACAAATTTTAAGATAAATATTTGTTATGACAAATGGCAAGATAATGAGTCTCTGCTAAAAGCAAAACAAGATGATCCCTCTTTATTACAGGCTCTCCATTGAACTGGTACATATAATTAAGATAGGAGAAGTTTTTATTAAATCCTCTCTGATTTTGCTTGATTATATTCTGCTTTTAAGCAATCTGCAATCTATTCAGAATCTTTTTAGAGATCCTGAATTTGATTGTTTTAATTATAGCTCTGAGCTTCATATAAAAGCTCAGTTTCCTTTTCTGTAATGGTGGGGAATCTAATGGCACACTTACACATACACATGATAAATTTCATGAATGGTTATGCCTGTCAAGCAAAAATTGATCTTCCCTTTCATTTTTTCTTAAAATACATACATCAAAATATCAGATTCAAAATCAGAAAGTCCAGCCCTGCTCATTCTTTGCCAAGGGATTTTAAGTAATTTCATTAAAAACTTCAATCTCCTTTCCAGTACATAAAAAGTATATTTGATATTTCTAGATCGCTTTCTTGGTGAATTTGAGGATAAAATTAAACAGTGACTGTAGAAAAGCTTGAATAATATGAATAGTGTTATATAAATTTAAAACAATAATTTAACTTAGTCATCTCTTTTTCCTACACTAGCCTACTGACAACAATGTTGTAGACCATTATAAATAGGGGATCCTATAAGGACCTGTGCCTAGTTATTTATATATAGATTTCATTTTTCTAGGCAGAATTTTTACAGTGAATTTAATTCCCTAGACAAGGACTCATTTTCATTTGCTGTTGTAAGTTTAAATCCAATATCCACACAGAATACAGAGTCACTTTTTAATGTGCTAGTCTACACCTGTAGCTCTCGAACTATACCGTGGAGCAAACTCACCTTCAGAACTTGCTAACACATAGACTACTGGGGCCCACCTCCAGAGTTTTTCAGGAAGTTGATTTTTTTTTCATGCAAGTTCCTACATGACATCTATGCTGCTACTCCAGTGGTAGCATGTTGAAAACCACTGTTCTCAGATTTTAACATCTTAGCAACTGCCTGGGTTTCTTCTCCCAGTTATTTCTTTGCCCTGATGTACTCCTCCACGTCGTTATTTAAAAAAAAAAAAGAAATAAGAGTTGAGATTAACTACTTTAGAAGCAGGATTTCTCAATCCCCTTGCCAAGACCATACCTGGTTAAATCAGAATTTAAAGGCAGGAAGCCTGGGATCGCATATTTGTTTTGTCACCTAAACAAATTCAATAGGTACATTCAATAGGAAAAATCTATTTGAATAACTTATAAGCACTGTTCATGTGGATCATCCCAACCTAACAATGAGCTGTCACAAACAGATGTCTATGGATTGGGGTACAGCGGTCAGAGGTGGAGGTTGTCTCCTTTCCTGTCCTTCATTCAAGCATGAGATTTATGAAAAATTCACCTATTGTCAGTGTTCTGATGCAGATACAGTAGCTAGTACACCAAGTCTGTAGTGCTGTTGACCAATTAAGCACAAGAAATAACTTCCCCAGGTTCCATTTCTTTATGATAGAAGTAAAACTCAAGAATTTGTTACCATCCAAAAAAAGTGATTACAAGGGTCTTGGGGGGCAAAAGAACCCTTAATACTTACTTTTTTCCAGTTTGAGATTTTGGAATATTTATACCTTTCATACTTACCCTCATAATAAAGCTTTGATTATGTGCCTTCATTAGGGAAGGAAAATTATAGTGACATGGACTTTAACAGACCATTGGCATATGAGAGCTAGTTGATATTTCATAAATGGTTCTCAATAAAAAATTACATATTATGGGGGTACCTAAGTGGCTCAGTCGGTTGAGTCATTTTGGATGAGGTCATGATCTCACAGTTTGTGAGTTCAAGCCCCACATCAGGCTTGTTGATGTCAGTGCAGAGCCTGCTTAGGATCCTCTGTCCCCCTCTCTCTGCCCCTCTCTAGCTTGTGCTCTCAAAAAAATAGGAACATTTTTAAAAAAGTTATGCATTTGTATTATGCATTTAAAATGTTTATTAAATAACATAATTTCAGGGTACATAACAACAGGGAAAATTATGGTGAAAGAAAAATTATACTTTTTAAGCTAATTTTAATCCTTTAATAAGCCCTTTGTAAAATTTGATAATAACCATATTGGTATTCTTTAGATGCATATCATGTATTCCTTAGTCATTCATCAAATTCCTGTATTATAAATAATGTATGGTAAAAATTATATATATTTTTCAGTATAGGAGATATTTTATACATAAAAAAAAACCCTGTCTTTGATTCATTAGATAAATGGAAATAAGCACTTTTTAGGTTTTAGGTTGTAAATTTCTCAAATGTGGGGCACCTGGGTGGCTCAGTTCGTTGAGCGTCCAGCTTCGGCTCAGGTCATGATCTCATGGTTTGTGTGTTCGAGCCCCTTGTCAGGCTCTGTGCTGACAGCTAGCTCAGAGCCTGGAGCCTGTCTTCAGATTCTGTGTCTCCCTCTCTCTCTGACCCTCCCCTGCTCATGCTGTCTCTCTCTCTCTCTCAAAAATAAATAAAACATTAAAAAATTTTAAAAAAAATTTCTCAAATCTGTTAATTCGAGAAAATTTAAAGATACAAAAAAGCATAAAGTAGAAAAAGAAAAATAAGCCATCTTAATATAACATAAAGGTAACAATTTATTGTGTTCATTTTTTAAATTTTATTGTATGTTACTAAATATTTAGTGCTGCTTTATTTCACTTTAAAAATTTAACATTCTGGGGCACCTGGGTGGCTCAGTTGGTTAAGAGCCCAAGCTCTTGATTTTAGCCCTAGTGTTGATCTCATGGTTTGTGGGGTGGAGCCCCACAATAGGCTTCATGCTGATGGTATGGAGCCTGCATAGGATTCTGTCCCTCTGTATCTCTGCCTCTCCCCTGCTTGCTCTCTTATCTCGCTCTGAAAATAAATAAATAAACATTTTTAAAAATTTAAAAATAAAAGTTTAGCAAAAATTTTTACAATTCATCATAAATATCATTTTAACAGTAATTAGAAGTATCATTTAGATGTGTTTATTATGTTTAATATTCCATGTGGTAAAATCCATAGTTTTAATTTTGATCAAGTGTTTTCACAACATGAGACAATTCTTTTGTATCTTTTACAATGAAGTTCAGAAAGCCACTGTACCTCATATTTGAAAGATTTTTTTTAAAAGTTACAGCACTCTGCTTCTAATACTTTTATTACATGTTTTTAAACTAAGTTTAATACATGAAAATACATACATATGCAATTGGTGATTTTCACATCTATATAACTATATGCTATTCAAGAAGTAGAACATTACTAACTCCATAGATACATCTTTAGGTCAAGTTTCAGGGATTAGCATAACCACCAATGCCATGGATGACTTTAACTTGTTTTATAGCTTTATCTAAATGGAATCATATAACATGTTATCTTTTGTGTATAGTTTATCTAGCTCCAGATATCTTTGTGTGAGATTTATACATCTTTCTACATAAAGTGGTACTTGATTCATTTACATTGCTGTTTGCTACACATATGAATATCTATACCAACACTTCAATTTTGACTCTTCCCTGCCAATAAGCAATGGTATAATAAGTACCTGTATAAAAATGTGACTAAATTATCAAACAACTAGAAACTGAATAAGCTTTTAAATAACCATAACGGACAGTGAATGATAAGCCAACTGTGTTATTAAGTATTCATTATGCTCATGTAGTCTCCATAAATTATTAAAAATTCTTAAACAAGCACCTAAAAACTTTAAAAATATGTAATTTTGGTAATATACAATACTCTAAATGTATAAATTGAAACAAATACCAGTTTTTCCTTTAATGTCATGACCACTCTACCAACTTTCCAACCTCAGTAACAATGGTGAGAAATGGTTGTTCAATGATCTCTTTATCATTGGGGTATTGATATACCTAGTTAGGGGGAAAAAAAGAATCATTTACTGTTAAGAGTTGTCTTAAACAGTTAATGATTCTAAATGTAATGAAATAGAGATTTATAAAGTTATCCAAATAGGTAGCTGACAATTAACAGTTAATAGACAAGTTATTAATAATTTATAAAGTATCAATTTGTTTTTATTTGCTTTAAATATAATAAAGCCAAAATGAAATGACAGTTATGCAAATACAGACAGATCAATCAATAGCTGCATGTTCAGTAGTTGTGGTTATGAAGGTTCCTATAATGTTTATTTTTAGCCAGCTTCCATTCTACCCCTTCTTTCTCTTGTGAAGGAAACCTCTGATCATACATGCATGCATCTCAACGGAAGCATGGCAATTCAAATATTATAATAAACAACATTTTGTTTATTATAGAATGTGTAAAATTTCAAAGGTATGTATTCTTGAAGGATAAAATCAGTATCTTGTAATCATGTTAACTAGAGAATTCATATCATACTCTGAGATGCTGTCAACAACTGAACTGGCTCTAAACAGGGTAGAATTTCCTTGAGGTCAGCCTACAAAGAGTGTGAAATGGTTAGGAGCATCATATTCAGTGTTGGAGATCCAGTTCACCATGTATTAAATGAGAATTTCTAAGATAAAGCCAGCTGGAAAAGAAATATATATATATATATATAAATAGAAAGAGCACCAATAACAAAATAAAATAATCTTTCATTTTAGATACATTTCTACCATAGACAATTCTTCTCAACTAAATAGGTACAAAACCAAAAAGCATATTTTAATTAAAATTATAAAATTATATTTATATCTAAATATATTTAAAAGGTCAGTCTGGCTCTAAACTGGAAACTTAAAAGTTATATATGACTATTATCTAACAAAAATATAGATGTATATATAAGTGAATTTGAAAGTTCCCATGCTATTTATTAAAATTTATGTCTGTACATATATAATATTTTTACAAAATTGTGTTTCAGTGAGCAGTGAGAGAATTATACAAATGTAAATTGAAAAAATTGTACCAAAATTTTATAAGAGCCTCAGGACTTATTTCATATTAATTTAAGAAGTACCCAGTGAGGGAGCGCCTGGGTGGCTCAGTCGGTTAAATGTCCAACTTCGGCTCAGGTCATGATCTCACAGTTTGTGGGTTTGAGCGCCGCATCAGTCTCTGTGCTGACAGCTCAGAGCCTGGAGCCTGTTTCGTATTCTGTGTCTCCCTCTCTCTCTATCCCTACCCCATTTGCAGTCTACCTCTCTCTCAAAAATAAATAAACATTAAAAAAGGTTAAGAAGTACCTAGTGAGGCCCATTGTTACATGCAAAGAGGCCTTGACTCATCTCACTATGAATGACTTCTTCACCATCGTTTTCAACTCTTTCACATATAATCCCTTCCTACCATGATTATGACAAGGAATAAGGAACAATGTCTCCTTGTTGGAATTAGAAAAGACAGATATATTAGGAAATGCTTTTTCTCTTCATATCTCAGTTGCTTTCTTTGGACAAAGTTTATGCCTTGTAACACTAGGCTTAAAGAATTCAGCCACCAGAGACAAAAATAATTAAACAACAAAATTTGTGTTCCTTGACTAACTGATTTGTATTAGGAGAGCTTATTGTTTACGCTTGCTATAAATGATGAATATTGCTATTCTCATTTTCAATGTTTCCTTTCATAAAGAAGACTAGCGGCTATGAGTTACATTGGGAGAGAAATATGGTCTGCAATAATATGCTCTCTAGGTTTAGCCTGGTTCAGTGGAGTTTATTAAAATTTCAATTCTATTTTTTTCTCCCTCTCTCCCTTTCTTCTCTCACTCTGTACCTCTCTCTCATGATGGTGACTGATTAATTTAACTAAAACAGAGTCAACCAATGTGGACATAAACTGAGTGTCATTGACATCCAGTAAATAAATGCTCTGCTCTCCATTTTATACATAAAAACATAACCCTAGTATAACCTTAGAGTAAGTCAATGTCTCTATTATTACATCAAATCATAGCAATAACATAACTGAAAGAAATGATTTATCATTTCATTTCCAGAAATGACTTTACAATGTTTTTTGTATGTGCAATTTAAGGCCTAATTTTATTTTATTTATTTTGAGAGCAAGAATGTGCATGCAAGTAGCAGAGGGGCAAAGAGAGAGGGAGAGAGAGAATCCCAAGCAGGCTCTGCACTCACAGTGGAGCCTGACATGGGGCTCCATCCCACAGACTATAAGATCATGACCTGAACAGAAAACAAATGGGAATCAGTTAGACACCTAACCAACCGAGCCACCCAGGCACCCCAGAATCCCATTAGCATTATTTTTTTTAAATTTCTTATGTTTATGGGTTTTTTTTTTTTTTTTTTTTTTTTTTGAGAGAGAGAGAGAGAGCTGGGGAGGGGTGAGAGAGAGGGAAACACAAAATCTGAAGCAGACTCCAGGCTCGGAGCTGTCAGCACAGAGCCCGATATGGGGTTCAAACTCATAGACCAGGAGATCAGGACCTGAGCTGAAGTCAGACCTTAACTGACTGAGCCACCCAGGTGCCCCCCATTAGCTTCCTTTAATCTGAAATGGCTTTTGCATAAGATACATTAGTGTAATAATGTAGTTTTTCTAATGGTAGTATACACAGAAAATTTTTCTCGGTATGTGGAGAATGTATTTTAATGGATGTTTAAAGAAACCATGGTAGAACAAATCATTAATGTCTTAAGAACAATAATGAAAAGATAACCTGTTAAAATGCCGACATAAAGCTTGAGGTTGATAACTATAAACACTTTATACAGATTATGAGGAAGATGTATTGTGATTTTTTTTAATTCTAAAAACACTGAGCACTGTATTTTACCATATTCAAATATTAAGACAGGATATACAGATACCGAGAATCTGTGTTATGTAACCAGTCTGTGCTTCTAATGGAGTATATTTGTAATTTAATATACATCAATTAATATATACATTATTAATGTGTAATTCCTTTTGAGAAAGATGCCATTTTCCCTTCACATTTGATGAATACATTCTAGATAACACTACCATCATTCTCATTAATGACTTACTATACAATATTGTCTTTCACAGGAAATTATGGTAACTACACGGTCTATAACACTACCGTGGCTTCATGTTAATCCTACTGTGTAAATATGTTCTACCCATGGTGTTTCGTGCTGCTTGGTACCACTACGCTAGAGTAACTTGTTTCACATTCCAACTTTGTAAGTAGCAGATGGCTTAAATATATTATTTGCCTTTAATTTAAATACGGTCAACTAAGTGATTATAAAATAGCTCTGTTAATCATAATTTAAATACCAAATTTTACAGGGTATGTTTTGCAAATATTTGTACCATTTATTTTTTTTATTTACTGTTTTTATTTTTATTTTTGAAGGAGAGACAGAGCATGAGAGGGGGAGGGGCAGAGAGAGAGGGAGATAGAATCAAAAATGGGCTCCAGGCTCTGAGCTGTCAGCACAAAGCCCCAGGCTGGGCTTGAACTCACAAACTGTGAGATCATGACCTGAGCCAAAGTCAGATGCTTAACCAGCTGAGCCACCCAGGCATCCTTATATTTGTCCCATTTAGAGGGAGGGGAGGACTTTTGGTAATTTTTATTTTTCCACCCATGTGCACACACATGCGTGTCATAATCAGTACTATGATATGGTGGACTTTATTCAAACTGACATATGTTCTAATCTCATTAAATGTTAACTTCTTACCATCCCTTAACATTAAATGTTAACTTATGAATTTGCGTGACTTTGGGAAAGTTTAACTGCTTTATAGCTCGGATTGGACTTTTTTATAATAAATTATTGGTATGATAGGATCTTTTTATAATGAGTTGTAGGTATGATAAGAGGATTGATTATTTGATATTGTAAATAAGCAAAACTTGGTTTCTAATAGATGCTCAGTAAATGGTACCTAAAACCAATTCTGTGTTTTCAAGGTAAAAATAGTCTTATTCTTTCTACTACTCTCCTTTGATCTTTCTCCCTTTAATTCTTTCACTATTCACTTTATCACCTGATACATTTCCACTTCGTTGTTAAAGAGAGAGATTAGCAAATAAAATTAAGTAACTGCAAACTAAATTGTAAAACATTTATTTTCCTGTACAATTCAACTTGTATACAGTGCTTTGCTTGAATTTTTCTACTTAGAAATACAGAACACAAAGATTTGTATGAGTACTATACATTTTTTTGCCTGAGTGTCTACATTGCTGTTTTATTGTGCCTTCAGTTGCATTTGACATGTGTGTGTGTGTATAGGGGGGGGTGGATTAAGTTCTGAGTAAGACATAAGCATAATTGTCTTTCAATAAACATTACATTAAACCACATCACATTAAGTTGCTGTAATATTAGCATATAAACTTAATGGTTTTATTGTGTAAAAAGAATTTTAATGTACCATTTCATTAAAACAAAGCTTTTAAGATATCTGCAAGAGAGAGAGAGATCACCTAGATTCTTTCAGTTATGGAATTAACTACTTCAGAATTAATATTAAGTCATTGAAGTATATTTCCATACTGGAGAATAAAATTAGGATAATAGAAATCCTAATGTTTGACTCTGGTCCATGTTGCTTTCCTATTTTTTTAATCTGTTAGCTATTTTATGTGTGTGTCTTGTAAAAGTAAATTCTTCAGTATTGTAGGCTAAGCATTTAGGGACTACTGGGTTTCAACTTCATAGTCACAATAAAAGAAATATATGTGAAAACTCTATGACTTCATGCTTTGCCTACTGTCTGAAATATTTTACTTTAAGTATATTTCAAGTGTCTGGAAATAATTATCTGCGGAATATGTACTCTTATTAAACTTAGACTACCTAGCATTTGGTCAAATTGATATTTCTTTCATGTAGATTTTTTGGCTTCTAACATCTTCGGAGTGTGTCTGAGGACATTTCAGGAAGAAAAAGTAGTTCAGATACCATAATATTAAGTCTTGTAAAGTGTCCAATTCATGTGGTTTTACTAAAGTGGTACAACCACCACCGCTATTTAATTCTAAACAATTTTCATCACCCTAAAATGAAACCTGTTTTCACTGGCAGCTACTCTTCACTGCCTTTCCTCCAATTCCTGGCAACCACTAATCCACTCTTTGTCTTTATTGATTTGCCTATTCTGGGCATTACGTATAAATAGATTCATAATATATGGCCTTTTATCTGGCTTCCTTCACTTAGCCTAATGTTTCCAAGGCTCATCCTTAATTCATTTTATATAGTAAGAGTTTTAATTTTGCAACACAGTTCTTACCAGTTCGAGTAATATTCAAACCATTTCAACTTGTGAAAAGTTTGATTTATTGCAATTCTGCAATTTTTTTCCAAAGGTGAAAAGACAAATGTAAGCCATGTCCCTTCTAAATGAAGTGAGTTGGAATTCTCATCCTTCACTTTATCTCTTTCCTTAATTCGCTAGCTGTTTTGTGAGATCTGTGAAATAAAGGTGATGTCTGGCCCTTGTCTGTCACAGGTGCCTGCCAGCAGCCATTATGGGCTGCATAAAAACTACATAAGATCCTTTTATCATGCACTGGAAGGTTGGCAGTGGAGGTAAAACCTTTCTCTGTCAGGTAATTCATTGTTCTCACCTTAGAACACAATTTAAAAAGGCCCAAGAGAAATGGAAAATGATCTTAATGTAGATCTAACACTTTTAAGCAGAAGAAAAATGATGAACTGCTTTTACCTCCTTCAGAAATTTAATAGATAAATCAATCTCTAAATTTTATATAAATGGTGGAATGCATCAAAGATAAATCAAAGAGCCAGATAAGAGCAAAGTAGGTGCTTGAAAATCTCTGCGAAGTTACCAGTAGCCATATTTTAGCATGCACAGCCAGTTTTCAGGGCTCCAATTAATGTTGAATGTTTTTAAATCATGCAAGCCAATACTAATGACAGGCAAGAATGGATATCCAGAAAAGTACACATGCTGAAATATAATTGTACAGTTGTATTACTAACCTAGTTCATATTAATTTTTTAATGGGATACAGTAGCTGAGAAGATAAAACTATGAAGACCTTAAAATGAAAAATTTTCTAAGGCTCAATTTAGAGTTAATAGTGTAGGAATTGTGCTGTTCACTTCAGTTCTTTATTAGGATTGAATAGGAAGCCAACAGAGAAAGACCTTACTTTGACAATTGATTAATTTTAATGTGGGGACACTCATTCTAAATTTAATCCTAGTCATATAAAAGTGATATTACGTTTACTGAATAATTATCTATTCAAAAATAGAAGGAAAATCTAGCATAGTCACCAGACAACCACCTGTGAGAGTAATCTTGGAATTATAGGTGAAAACTGACTTAAAATGTAAATATTCTACACTGCCTCTGACATTTCCACATTAGAACCCTGGGCCTTCTGTATCCTAGCTGGGTAACTTTTAATTAACTAATGATGTTTGCTGGGTCTCACATTTCCCCTCTATAAAGAGATTGTTAGTAACAGCATGTATTGGAAAATTGTGAAAACTAAAAGATGGTTAAAAGGCCAGGTATTTTGCTGGGCACATGATTGACTCTTGGCATTATAATAATGGCTTCTATTCACTCTCTCTTCAAATTGGATCCTCATGTTAATTTTTCCCACCTGAAGTTTTAATCCAATTAACCTAGTTTAATTCAATCTTTACTTTCTTACATATTCCAGCTCATGTAGCTAAGCTTAGTAAAGTGGAGAAAAGACGAGCTAAAACCAGAGAAGCACAAACGCACTGAATTCTTATTCCATCAATAGTACCTTTAGGGTATATTTCAAAAGTTCACATCTTCAACGTCTTTCAGGGTAATGAAGAATAACAGCATTTTTTAGGAAGATGAACATGGTTGACTTTGCAAAGTAAACTGGTTTGAATCTGGATTCACCATTTTCTGTGACTCCTTTCCAATTATTAGCATTAATAATTTTCAACATTAGCATAAGCATAGAAACTCACATTCTACTCATTGCTTTCAGGTTCAGTATCCTTATGTCATAAAGCCTGTAAGACACATAGAAAAAGAGGTCAATAACCTTTCCAAAGTCATAAAAATAAATGAATAAATAGAGCCATAAAAATCAAGTCTTAAGCATTTTGTTTCCTAAAATGGCTTATGTTTGGAACTGGTAAATAGTTCAACGAATCCATAAAACTTACCATCCATGAGTTTGTAATTTAGTTTTAACTCAGCAGCCCTTTCCTTTTTTTTTTTTTTTTTATTTTGCAAAGGTTTGACCATTTGATATCTCCCTGGCATCTGTGTCAGAGACCATAATGAAGCAGAGAAATTTATGCTAATAGTAAAGGCTGTTTTGTTACATTTTTAGTATAGGGAAATTGAAGAGATTAAGTACAATTAAAGCTGGGAATTTTCTCTAAATTGTGCTTATTCTCATACCATTCTATTCATTTGCATCTAATATATAGTTAATAATTTCCTAATTTTGAGATATTTATATAGGTATCCACAGCAAATGTCATACATAACTTCCTATTTTCTGTTAGGAAGTAATGGCTTGAAAACATAACCAGCTAATAAACACTAGGGTGAGAAAGTTTCTAAAAATACTAAACAGAATCATGTCACCTAATATTCCTAAGAATTAGTAACTTTTAGCATGGGGATATATCGTAATCATATTTGAGATTGAACAGTGAAGGTGGTATTTTCTGCATGGCTACAAGTAAATCTCCTTTCTTTAAATTAAAGTCACTCTTTGAGTATTTTTGTAACCTTTCCATAAGTGTCTAGTAGTGCAATTGCTGGGTCATAGGGTAATTCTATTTTTAACTTTCTGAGAAACCTCCTACTGTTTTCAAGAGTGGCTGCACCAGTTTGTGTTCCGACCAACAGTTCAAGAGAATTCCCCTTTCTCTGCATATTTCCCAACACCTGTTGTTTCCTGTGTTGTTAATTACAGTCATTCTGACAAGTGTCAGGTGGTATCTCATTGTGGTTTTGATTTGTATTTCCTTGATCATGAGTAATATTGAGCATCTTTCCATGTGTCTGTTAGCCATCTGGATGTCTTTGGAAAAATGTCTGATCATATCTTCTGCCCATTTCTTCACTGGATTATTTGTTTTTTTGGTGTTGAATTTGGTAAGTTCTTTATAGATTTTGAATACCAACCCTTTATCAGATATGTCATTTGCTACTATCTTCTCCCATTCCCTAGGTTGTCTTAGTTTTGTTGATTGTTCCTTTGCTGTACAGATGCTTTATACTTGATTAAGTCCCAATAGTTCATTTTTGCTTTTGCTTCCCTTGCCTCTGATGGGCACTTGTGATGAGCACTGGGTGTTATATGTAAGTGATGAATCACTAAATTCTACATCTGAAACCAACTTTACCATATATGTTAACTATAATTTAAATAAAAACTTGAAGTTAAAAAATTATAATAACATTGTGCTTAGATCTCTAATATGTTGAAATGTATAAGGTTTTGATTCTTTTTTCTTTCAGGCTTTGATTTTCTAAAAAAAACTCCTAAAATCAAATACTTCAGCATTTGTTGGTAGATTTTTAGAAAATTACATTTTTGTAGCAGTCTTAGATTTATTTTGATTTTTGTAAATTAGTACTTTAGAGTTGTCATATCCTATCCAACACTAACACTAGAAATCTCAAAGTCACCTTTTAACCCTCACCTTAAAGAATGCATTAAATTATTTTGTCATATTTCCTTGTTTAATTGTTCACTCAAAATCCAGTCTCTTGGTTTGTTTATATTTCTTCATATGGTGGTTATTGTCTTAATACACAGTTTAGATTAAGCTATTCCTTTCACAACTGTTTAGTGAGGATTAAAAAACAAATTCCTTAATTTACATTCAAGGCCTTCTGAAATATGTCACTACACCTTTCAATACTTCTGATTGTTATCCTCAAATCTGTCTTTTTTAGTATTTATGACATGGCAAATTATCTGTAATCTTAACAACACTGTGCTAAATAAATCTAGTTGAAGATGAGTATTATGAGGGTCTGAAAAGTTGTCCCAGACCAGAAGGCTAATTATGTGGCTGGATTAAGATGCTTACTTAGCCTAGCTTCTTCCAAATTTTAGCCAGATACCAATTTGCTATTCTCTGAGAATAGAGGTATATAGTATTTTCCAAAAATTGCCTTTTCTAAAACTCATCCCTTCTTTTCCCTCCTCTCTATTCAAAACCTGTTATTTTCTAAAGTTGAACCCGAATCTCTTTACAAGATTCTAGTTCCTTACCCAGATGAATAATTCCATCTTTTATAATCAACTGGAATTATTTATACCTGTACTACAAAGATAATTTAGTCTGCTTTCTATTAAATTAGGTATTATCTTCTGTATTTTATTTATTTAAGGCATCTTGAATACAAAAACTATACCATTTTTTTGTCTTCTTTCTCCTTCTATGTTTGTTCCCATTCATGATCAGAAACATACTTTTACCCTTACATAATCTGAATGTCAGGCAGATTCAGTTTGTTGGTTGTAATTCAATTTACTTGTATTTGTTTGCTAGTTTATACAATAGAAATTTAACTACAGCTTTCAAATACATTATTTACTGTATTTTGGATTCTTTGTAATAAAATGGATTTCCAAAGTTTGAGACAATATTAGGACAATATCTGCTGATTCTAAGAATCCTACTGAATACTAATACTGATTACATTTTAAATCTTGGCCAAGAACATTATAAATTAGGACCGTGAAGAAAGGAAAGAATAAAAAATCTCTTTAGTAATTAATTTTTCTTTAAGCTCTTAGCTAAGTTTTGGAAGAAAAAACATGTTATCTTCAAAAATTTAAATGTATATGTCATTGTTTCTATATTAAAATATTTATCGTTGTATATTTTAAAAATAACTTTTGTAGTATCTTTACAAATGGTGTAAATTGAAATGACAATGAAGTCAGATTTATTTATACCATCAGTAAAGAAAGTTTACTCAAATGCACACACGTGTTTATGGTAAACATATTTAAGGCATTGTACCAGTTTCTACAAAACCCTTCCAAAAAGAATAGAAAACTCCAAAATTATAAGTTTGTGTCCTTTTTAACTTTATGTCAGTTTATAGGAAGATATAGGACTAGTTAAGTATTTTTCATATAACGTTTGAATTTAATATATTGGACTAATTTTTTCAAAATAGAAATAAAGTATAAATAAATAATGCTTTGCTAACTCCGAATCCAAGTCACTTATATTTTATGACTGATCAAAATTCTAAAGACTAGGAAAATCAATTCAAAGATTTAAATTATCTATTCCTGAAGATATTTGGATTTGATTTTTCAGTAGCAATAAAAACATGTAATTGTAGAAATCACTAGATAGAATATTCATAGAATTAAAATAATAAATAGTAATACTTGGTATGTAATTCAGCAAACTAAGTAATTTACTTTTGAAAGTGTTTTAATATCTTATTTTTTAAGTCACATAGAATTTCAGCTCTGTAAAATGCCATTAATTTTTTAAAAATTTTTTAACATTTATTTATTTTTAAGAGACAGAGAGAGACAGAACACAAGCAAGGAGGAACGGAGGGAGAGGGAGACACAGAATCTGAAGCAGATTCCAGGCTCTGAGCTGTCAGCACAGAGCCTGACACGGGGCTTGAATTCACAAACCATGAGATCCTGACCTGAGCTGAAGTTGGACACAACTCACTGAGCCACCCAGGTGCCCCAATGTTAATTTTTTAGATTATAAATATAATAATAATAATATAATATAATTTTAATTATAATTTGATGTGGGTTGCAATGATATGTGCCTATCCTAATTATAAAAATATGTTATATGATGAATATATTGATTGATTTTAAAAGGCTTTTAAATTTACCTAATATTCTGGGGCAATTTTTATGAGACCAACTTTACTGGCCTTATAAAAGATGTCATTTATAGGGTATTTATGACATGCCAAATTATCTCTAATTTTAACCACACTGTACTAAATAGGTCTAATCAAAGAAGAGTATTATGAGATTCTGAAAAGTTGTTCCAGACCAGACAGCTAATTACATGGCTGAACTAGGATGCTTACCTAGGCTAGCTGATTCCCATGCTGTAGGAATAATAGAAACTTAAAGAATCCTTTATAGTCTGGGTGAGTCTATCTCATTTTCAGAAAGACTTGAAGAACTAGGATTTCCTGGACTTGCTATCAATATATTGAATTAAAATGTCAATGACTCAATAAAGTAGATTTTTAAAATATCTTCCAAATGACTTTCATGATCAGCAAGATATGAATATCTAGGTGAACATGGTAGTCAAGTATAGTACAAACAGTACTGCATCAGAAGGGAAACTTATGTTTCATTTCTATCCTGCTATTTAAAACTTTTAGGCATATCATATAATGTTTAATGAAATGCCATGTGGTATCTACTTTTTCTCTTCATTTGCTTCCTGGTATGAATAACTCCTGTTATTGATGACAGGAAGCTTCAAGTACTACCAAGAATGCTAGGAAATCAGCTGTAAACCAGTACAAAGCATATGGCATAGCTGTCTCTTTAACAAGTGCCCCAGAAACAAAAAGTCTTGCCAGTGTTGTACGTTATGGATTATATCTCGTGGTTGTGTCTATGTCATCATTTTCCAGCAATAATCCTAATTAATCCTCAATAATCCTTGGTTAAGTAGGCTACAGAACCATGGTACTTTTTTTCCTTTAAAGGTCAGACATATTTATTTTAGTGACATTTTCTTCCTAGGAATCAAGCATCAGCCCCTTCAGGCTGAGTCAGAAGGTGATCTAAATGACTCATGCTCTTCAGTACTTAACTATTCTTTCTGACCCTGAGGATTTTTCCTGGCTCATACTAAATACTGTAGCTACTTTTCCATGAGAGTGAATTCTTTCTCAGAGGCTGACTTGATATCTTCTCTAACTAGATCCCCAAAACAATTTCTCAACTAGCCTTGAAAGAATTTCTATGATACAAATTATGGTCATTACAATATAAACTATAGTATATATGTATATTTATATATACACATACAGCTCATAACTTACTCTATATTGTACTATATATAGTATATATCTAGTGCATATATATTATATACATACATACACAAATATTTAGTAAATATTTGAATATTTAATTTCTGGCTATTTCATTTATCCTCCATTTATTTTGTACCAAAAAAGTGTATGAAGTGGTTATAAATTATCAAAGGTTTATGAATGAAGACATTAAGACACAGAAGTTACTTAGTATGCCCAAGATAAAATAGCTAATATATGACAGGTGAGATTAGGAATCTAGGCATTTTGGGTCGCCGAGATGGCTCAGTCAGTGAAGCATCAGGCTCATGATCTTGGCTCAGGGCATGACCTCACAGTTCAGTTGGTGAGATGGAGCCACCTCTGGTTCTGCACTGACAGAGCCTGCTTGGGATTTTCTCTCCCCCACTCTCTGCCCCTCCCCTCTTGCGTGCACTCTCTCTCTCTCAAAATAAATAGACTTTAAAACTCTAGGCATTTTGGTTTAGAGCTAATACTCTTTATAGGGGCAATATTCATATTGTCTGTCACTGACTTTCTTCTTTCTCCATATTAAATTAATATAGCACATATATGCAACATCTACAAATTTCATTTCAATATGAATGAATAAGTCTAAACCTACAAAAAAAGATGCATTATTATTCAGATTATTTAAATATATTAGCACAAGGATATCTTTTCTTTGGATGGTTTCTTAGAAAAGGTCACATTAATAAAATGCTTACACTTTCTACTCAATTAGCCATGTATATATAATATATCCACTTTGTGTTTAGTAGTGTATTTGATGGATTGTTTGTTAAAATAGAAAAATATAACAGAAAAATAAATTGTTATTGGTGATCTGAGAGAACTTTTTGTGTAACTAATGGGCATAATTTATATAGTTTAAAATTAGATGTCAATAAAGTAGTAAATTATTATATGTTGTACACTAGTAATAATGAAAATTAATTTTAAGCCAGAGGTATCAATGAGGAGATGAGACTTGAACTCAATATTTAAGGATGGTCTTTAAAATCAGCAAAAAACATGGAATTTTCTATGATATATTTCAAAAATCCTATAAATATAAAAATGTTTACACATAGAATGATGTATGTGGAAATGGATAAAATAGAATAGATCTGTTGCTAATTTCCAGACACTGTTCTGTAATACGGAGTGATTCTCATCACATGCATATGTTTATTCATTCAGAAATACAGTTGAGTGATAGTATTTGTACAGGGTCCTTAGTAGGGCCTGTTTCCTGCTGCTGCTGAAAGATTTTACTTCCTTTTCTAATGGTAATATAAAACTCTTTTAAGATAGAAATTATATATTAGCTATCGAACCATAATAGACTCCGCAAATGGACAAAATAGCCTAGATAAAAGGGAGAATCTCAAGTGTTAGCAAATTCTACCAATGTCTACATAATTTCAAAGAAATGGCTTAGGAGAAAAATAAAATGGTATATAGATATAGATATAGATAGATATAAATGTAATATTTTTCATTCACTGTAAGATTTAAAATATTTTTAATGACAAGAGTACTTACATTCAGTTCTTATGAGAATTTTTCTCCTAGTAGATTCTGATTATTACTCTTAACAATCTTTCAGTCGAAGTCCAGGGGCCTATGTAATTTTAGCTATAATTAAAAAATAAAACAAATTTCTAGTTTCAGCTTTCTAATTACACATAGGTCATGCATTTAGAGTAATTGAAATTTTCAATCATCATCTAAATAAGTGACATTATAAAGACACAGTCTCACTGATCATTGGACCAAAACTAGTTTGATCCGTATACACTGTAGAGGAAAACAGTCTTACTGTTTATTGGATCAAAACTAGTTTGCTCCATATACACTGTAGAGGAAAAAAAGTAATCAAATTAGTGTAATGAAGATGCGCTCTAATAGATTAAACAAGGATTTCATTGCCAAATAGTTAATAATCTTGACTAATAAATATGACTTTTGTATAACCACCATGCTTAATCTTTAAAAAATTACCGTGTTCTATTCTTTACAAAAAGATCTAACCTTATATCAAATAAATATTGTCAAGATTGATTAATATAGTTATTATTTTGACCTCAGATGTCCAAATTGCAATATACTGACAAAATGTTTCTATGAACATTTATAAGGACTTTTCAAGTTGAGAGAAGATAACACATAATTGTCACATTCATTCATGCAAAGAGCAATTAGAATAGGTTTATTCTGAACATGAAGGAAACTTAGAGACAAACAAGCATTGTTCCTCATCTGAGAAAGAAGCCTTGTTTACTTAAGGGTAATCATAAAAATAACTTACTTCATAGAATACACATAATATAGTAAATCCAGATATAGGGGGAAAAGTACATTATGAAAACCATGTACAGATGCATGCACTTTGCTCAAATAATTTCAACAAGAAATATTAAATACCTATACATTGTTGTTACCATGGAACTAGGTTCTGGGGATAAATAAAGATAAAATCATTTTTGAGGAGCTAACAGTATGCCATGGAAAACAGTTACATGAGCATTATAAAAGATGTATAAGTACCATAATGGAAATATATATAAGGCTTGATAAAAATACTAAAAGTACCTTACTCCAGCTATTTTGGGATTGGTTGTGGGTTCTGGAATGGGAAGGACTTGGTAGACGGTAATTGGGAAAGTACCCTGGAGAAGTGATTCCTAAGCTGAGTATAAAATAATCATATTAGATAATATCTATGTCTGTAAGGACATGTACTCAAAATGGGTGCAGGAATATAAGCATTGTGTTTAGGAAAATATATAATCATTTTGGTGTTTCTACAACATCAATTTGAATTAGGGACAGATGTTGGAGAAATAAGAGGCTACACCTAAAAAAATAAGAGTAACTTCTATCAAAAAATGTAAACTTTATTCAAAAGGCAATTATGTTATCCCAACTGGTCTGACACCAACTGTATGTACCACAATTCACTTCTGATCCTAACCACCGGAACTTGGCACAAACTCACAGATTAAGAGCAGATTCTTCTGTAAGACTGCTCTCACTCCAGATGCCAGCTGCACGCTCAGGCCATCCCACTTCTGGCCAACTGCCTACAAATTTAGGGGTTTCCATGATCAATGCCGTCAGGTTTACTAATTTGCTAGAGTGATTCACAGAAGCTAGGAAAATATTGTATGATCATTACAGTTTTGTTACACAGGATACACACAGGATATAACCTGGGAGAGAATGCAGAACTTCTGTGCCCTCTCTTCATAGAATCAAGGAGTGTCATCCTTCTGGCACATCAATGTGTTCGCCAACAAGGAAGCTCCATTGGGTTTCGGTGTACAGAGAATAAATTGAGATTTCATTATATGGGTATGACTGATTGAATTCAAATATGTGGACAGATTTAATCTCCAGCCACATTCCCCTTCCTAGAATTTGGGCTAGTTCCAATTTCCAACACACTAATCAGGAGGTTGTTCTTCCTAGTGACCAGCCTCTCTTCTGAAGATATATAGGGGCTGACCATGAGTAACAGCATGAAGAAGCTTCAATAGTTATCAACCCTTGACTAATATGGTTTCACCTATTTTCCTTTCTTCTTTCCTCACATTATTTTGAGTCAAATCCTAGATACCATCCCAATTTACTTATACATATTTTGAAAGGATTTCAGTTTTAATATATCTTTACTCTTAGTCACAAACATTACTAAAGACTAAAAGCGCAAAGAAATACTGAGATTGATATAAAACTATGCAATTGGAACAAGGTCTTATTAATTTAAATAGCCAACTTTAGGGCTATAACAAGTGAAGGGGAGCTATAATTTTTAGAGTCAAAGAGCTTAGGCATTATCACCACATGTTAATTCATTTTACAGTCCTCAGTGAGACTATTGTATGTATTTCTGTACCTTCCACATATAAAAGCAGAGAAGATATTTGATATGTAATTTACAATATAGTTTACTGGCTTGGCACATAGTGCATATATAGAGTACATCAAAGTAGTACATGGGGCCTGGGTAAACCCTGAAAAAAACAGTACCTCAGGTGTCTGCTAACTTTAAAAAAACAAAAAAAAAAGCAGTTTGCTGTTTAGGAGCGATACAAATTCAAAGCCCTGCAAAATACAAAAAAGCTGAAAAAATGTATACCATTCTTCTAACACAAGTTAGTAAATAAAAGTTTGATGTGAAGTAATATAAATGAAGCCTTTAAGAGGTAATAATTTACAACCAAATAAATTATGAAACAGAACTGCCAATTGATCGTGAAAGCAAATTTTATCCATTTTTGTTAATCTCTTGGTCTGTGGGGTTTTTCTTCTATAATTAATATAAACTAATTTTATAAAATCTGTTAAATGGGGAAGTGTTTTACTCCACAATAAAACACTTTGTTAAAATGACTAAATCCTGAAAATGCCTAGAGACATTCTTTAGAAAAAGATGATTCCTAGAAAAGAAATTAAGAAACCCTGCTCAATTTGTAGATATTTGTAGGAGTCAGATCAACTAGAGATCGGCCACTAAGAATGGTATGCTTCAAATCATTTATGACAGGGATTTGTTTATGGACTTGAGGAAAAGCTTACACAGTTTAGCTACAGTTGTTGCTTTGTGTCTCGTGGTCACTCTGAAATAACTAGGGCAGGCAGTACAGAAGGTCATGGTGTCAGAGAGAGCAAAGGCAAACTGGAACTTATAAAGGTGAGCTAGAACACAGAAGCATGAACTGGAAACCAGATCAGCCTCTCAACATGTCAGATTGTCCAACTTCAGTGATAGGGATGATTTGCAGAGGAGTCTGGTGCTATTTGTCAAGGGCATAAACAAAAATCTGGCTCAGGAGCCAGTGGATCTGGAGGAGGAGATGTGGCAGATGGCAGAGGAGGCGGAAGCCCAGTTACTGTTTCAAGCCAACAAGGTGAGTCAGCAAGTTTGCGACACTGTGCCTGAGCTATAATTGTATCCAATCCTACACTGACACCCTGAGCCTCAATCTAGACGTTGTTCACTTCCACCTTCCAAATCTTACACATCATGTTTTCCTTATGGCCAAGCTTAGCCCAGAACACAGAGGGAAAGAAATTCTGGGAAACCTTGTTCCAGCTCAGCTAAGTTGACGCAATAGAAAACCATCAAGATTTTCTTGCCATCTTGGAATCTACACATCTTTAATAACCACAGATAAGCTCTAAAATCCTACTTCTTCTTAACATGATGTACACACTAACCATCCTACTAAACAAATTTACAAACTCCTTATATTTGTCTTCGGCTGATGATGCTCAGTCCTCTTCAGGATGAGTCACACTTTCTCTTTGATGTTCTCTAACCCAAATATTGAGAAAGAAGGTTAGCTACTATTAACATATCTAACATTTGTTGATTTTGTGGAAAAAAATGTTTAAACTATATCCCTTACTGAAATAAGTAACTATTCCTTAACTATTGTAGACTTTATTTCAGCAGATTAGTTATGAGTTCATAATTGGTGTTTGTCACTACCTCTTCCCACTCCCAGTCTGTATTGCCTTTGCCCTCAGCAATCACCTCAGACCTTGTAGATTCTTGCTTGGTTGAATGAGCAAAACCTTTATCCCTAAAGTGGCTGGGTCATTATACATTCTGACTGTATTGGGTTGATGGTTTTCCCATGGACTTTACTACATGACATTGGAGTGCCCATAGGATCCCCAGAAAACCAAGCAGTCTCCTCCTTATATCTTATTTTCTAATAGCATCACAATTTCTCTTTTTAAATTTTTTTATTTTTAGAGAAAGAGAGCATGAGTGCGGGAGAGGGGCAGAGGGAGAGAGGGAGAGAATCCTAAGCAGGCTCCATGCTCAGTGCAGAGCTAAACGTGGGGCTCTATCCCACGACATTGGGATCATGACCAGAGGTGAAATCAAGAGTCGATGCTCAATGACTGAGCCACCCAGGTGCCCCCACAATTTCTCTTTTATACTAAAGATCAACCACCCCAGACATATAGCAACCTCTTCCTAGCCTATTTATTTACTGGTGTGAGTAGCTAGAAGCGGTCATAGGGTAGAATTTCAGTTTAAAATTATTTGAAATCATTACAATGTCTCCTAGTGGAAGCAGCATTTTATTTAATGATACTGAATCTGTCCTCGTATATAAAAGTTTTTTTTATTTTTCATTTTTGTTACACTTGCCTGGTCAGAGTATAATCATAGAATGAGTTGAAAAGTTTTTCATTAACCCCTCCCTTTAACCTACTTCGGCAATTTGAAATTCCTTTCCAATTTTTTTTTAATCTTTTCACATTTTCTGCTACGGTTTGAAAATGAAACTCTCCTTTAAATAATTAACCTACTGGCTAATCAATGCAGTCCTTCTTATGGTGCCTGCCTGTTCTCTCAGATTTTGATATTACTCTGTGGTCACACTGGGAAAAGTCCTCTTTTTGGAGGCTAATTATTCCAGTTTTTAGGTTCAAAATTTTTATTGCCGCATTTCATCATGAATCTAATAATATGTGCCTTATTTTATAAAAATCTAAATTTATTCTTGTTGTAGAAATATAGTTCTCTACTGCTTATATGTACAGAACTCAATTATCACTGTTTTATAAGTGTTACATTCTATTTCTTTCATTGTTTTAAATGTTATTCATCTTTTGGATGTGAAATGTATAAAAAATGTCCAGAGAATAGTGTAACATACATGTGTCTCAAACAAGAGCGACAAAACAGTATATGTGCTTTTTATAAATTATGAGTTAAGGAAATATCACTTGTAAAGTTAACACTCCAGTTTGATTCCCTTGCTTCACACTTGCTATGGATTGTTGTACATTCATCAAATTCATGTTGAAATCCTATGCCCATTGTGATGGTATTAGGAAACTAGGAGACAAGGCCTTTGGGAGGTAATTAAGTCAGAAGGGTGGAGCCCTCATGAGTGACATTAATGCCTTTATTAAAAGAGGCCCTAGAGAGCTCTTGCCCCTTCTATCAGGTGAGGATAGAAGAAGTCTGGGATCCTCAGGGGGCCCTCACCTGAACATGCTGGCCTTCTGTTGTCCTACTGCCAGCTCTCAGAACAGTGAGAACGCTTTTTTTTTTTATAAGCCATGCAGTCTGTGCTATTTTGTTACAGTAGCATGAACAGACTAAATCACCACTTGTAGAATCAAACGTGTGAAGTCATTGAATATACTTAAAGTTGGCATATTAACATTTTTTTTATCATTCATTCTATTTATTTAATAAATATTTCCCTGGTGCCTAATATGTGGCTGACGATGATCTAGATATTGGGAATCCAGCAGGGTATAAACCATAGTGTTTGCCTTCTTGGCAATTATATACACATTGACTCTCACTTTGATATGTTCACATGTCAAATGATCTTGTACTCCACTCTTCTTCAGACATTCAATTACAGGTTTATTCCCTAGATCTTTTCATGATCAGTAATAGCCACCTCCTCCTTAAACTAATCTCAGTCGCAAGAATGTCAGTATGTGATTAACACCTTCTATTTTCTAGCTCACTAACTGTATTACTGCAATTACAACAATCCTTCTTACCCACTATAATCTACAATCAATTAATACTTCCATCTCCTTATTGTCTCATAATACCCATATCTTCTTTTTCCCCATAACCTGATTCAATTCCCTGATCAATCATTATAATCATTCTCTTGCAAACATCCTCATTCCTTTCAATGCTCTTATTTTTTTACTCTCATTTCCTAAAGCTGCTCCCCTGGCCTGGAACTCTAACACTAAACTTGCTGAATTTGGCTAAAAGAAAACCAGTCTTGCTGAATCTTCCAGTTTAAATCCTGATCAATGATTGCAGTTAAACACTCAATGCTACTCCACCATCACAATTTATTTCTCCAATCCATCCCTTCTCCCAGTCTGAAAGATGACTAGTTTGCATTTTTATGTGACTTCAAGCATTTAACATTTCCTTCCTATACTTACACTCAACTAATACCCCTGCTTTATATTTCCCCAACAGAATTGAAGAATACAGAAGAGAATATCCATAAGCTCTCGTAATTTTATATACCCCATGTCCTTGTGCTATATCTATGTTCTCTCAAATTACCATTAATGAACAATCAGACTCCTTTCTAGATTTAACACTTTTACTTATGCATCCAATTCCATATCGTCAGTGCTACTTAAAGCCATTGCTCCAGTATTTCTCCCTTTTCCTCTTGTAACATTTTTTCTCTTGTTACTAAATCTATACTTAACAGTATAAAATTATGTTCTTATGATTCTCATATTGAATAAAATATAGGATTTCCCTCAATTTTATTTCTTCATAAAATTATCCCTACTTCTCCCCCTTCCATTTCAGCAAAAATTCTTCACTTCATATATTCAGTCTCTGACCTTACTTCCCTTCTTCCCTTTCTCAATCTGCTGTCAGGCTTTTGCCACTATCATTACATCAAAATATCTTTAGTCAAGGTGCCAAGACCACAGGTGATTTCTCAGTTGCTAAAATGTGTGTCATTTCTCCACTCTCCTCCTGATCCACAGCACCATCTGATATAAATGATTACTCACTCTCTCTGGGGAAGCCCTTTCTTCCCTCGTCCTCCAAGTATCTTCCGTGGTTTGGTGCCTACTTCCCTGACCATGACCACTACTTCTGAATTTCCTTTGTTGCTTTCTCATTTCTTTGCATATAGATCTTGGAGTACTTCAACTGTTTATCCCTGACATATTTTATTTTTGGCTTACCTGCACTCACTCGGAAATTTCATTAAGTGTCGTGCTCTATTTCCATACTCTGAAGAATTACAAATGTGTATCTCCAGTCAGAATCTCTCTCCCAAAATTGACACAATTATTTAAAGGCCTACTGATATCTTACGTGAATGTCTAATAGATATTTCTACAGTAAAATACAAAAAATTGAGCCCTTAATATGCTCTCCCACCTCCTCCTAAATTCTTTCCTGTTATATTAGTTTTCACAAGTTCCTTATTTCTAGTTGTTCACACCAAAATTCCTAAGGTTCTCCTAAACTGCCCCCCTCCAACATTACTCAAGTTTATATAGTAATCTTGTTTGTTTCACGTTCAAAATTAACTTGAATCCAAACATTTCTTAATACTTCTGATATTATTAACATTTTGGTCAAAGCCAACAAAATAGGTCAAAGAGAATAAAGCTTGAACTTCTTCACTACTGTCTCTGCTCCTGCCTTTGTTCTTATTACAGTCCATTCCCTTTAAGTTTTTTTGTTTGTATGTTTTGTTTTTAATTAAAGTAAGTACATTATTTTGAGAGAGAGAATGAACATGCAAGTGGGAGAGGGGCAGAAGGACAGGGAAAGAGAGAATCTTAAGCAGACTCCACACTGGGCCAGTGTGGAGCTCAGTCTCATGAGATCATGACCTGAGCTGAAATCAAGGGTCGGGGGGTGGGGGGGGTCTCAACGGACTAAGCCACCCAAGCACCCTGGTCAATTCCCTTTAAAACAATGGTCAGATCACATTACCTTAGCTCAAAATCCTTCAGTGGCTTCTTATCTTGTTTATATAGTATATATAAACAAGTTTATATCTTGTTTATAGCTATGTAATCTTTAGCTCCATAGGTACATTATGGGTGTTTTATGCAGGTACACTAGAACCCCCATCTGTGCCTTGTCCCTCCCTTTACTTCTCACAGCACAAGACTGCAAGTCTTTTCTGAGGACTAACCTGAGCAACTGCAGTCATTTTGCCCTCAGCTGAGTATCCCTGGGAATTTAGATTCCTTCAAGCAGTCTTGGGCTTGAGGACTAACCTGTGCTGGTGTAAGAACCCCCAGCCATGTTGATTGTAGGTGAGATCATATCTCAGGGGGGCAAAGAGGGGTGATTTGTACTCCAGAACTCCCCTACAAGATCATAGTTTTGCTTTGCTCCTCTGCCTTCTGTTTTTGATTACACCCTTCTTTTATCAGGTTCTTTCTGGAGAAGATTTCCATAATAAATCATTTGTGTGTATGTATACTCTCAGGGTTTGCTTCTGGATACCCAAACCCAAGACAAGTCTCTATTCCAGTTTTCTCTTGGGCCATATCTCCTACTACTGGACTCCTTACTTACTCGGCTCCAGCTTTTTATCCTCCCCTTTTTGATTTTCCCCATGACAGCAGGCATGTCCCCTTCTCAGGTCTTTTGCATTTATTCCCTATGCCCTCTTACTCCAAATATCTGTAAAGCTCAGTATTTCACCGCTTTCTTGTTCTTGTTCAAATTATACCTTCCTAGGGAGCCCTCACTACCAGCCTACACTGTATCCTATCTTCCCATCTTTCTTTTTGCCATTGCATTTATCAGCCTAAAGTACAATGTGTTTAATGGATAACACTTATTTACTGTCTCCTTCCATCACAATGTAAACATCCTGAAGGCAGGAAGTTTCTCTGGATCTCCAGATCCTTGAACAGTCCTTGGCCCACTAATGTGTCAAAACAACTAGTTTTGGATGAACTGAATAAATACATTCAATAATAATATGTAAACATCATGTTAATTTGTACAGAAAATAGATCATACTCCATATCATTGTGAAACATTTTTTTATCATTCACATTGTTTCTGAAATCAATCTATAGTGATATACATAAGGGTCATTCATTTTTAATTGTTTTGTATTTTATCATTTCAAAGTAGTTTTAAAAGGAAAAATGTATTTTTAGTCAACACTTATATACAATTTTCTAAAATGTCTACTTACAGAAGAAAAAGTCTGTACAGTTAAATTTTCTAGCAATGAAAAATGTTAATATAAAAACCAATTCAATATGAAAATATTGTCTCAATCACTAAGTATTTCTGTCATGGTTTTCTTTTTTACTTTTATACTTTCACTTCTAAATTAAATTGAAATTTTTGGGTACAAAGGTCACATTGTCATATCTTATAAATATAGATAATCTTACCCTTTAAAAAGAACAATTAAATTGCAGAACACTTCCCTGCAATGAATGACAAAATAGCATAAAACAGTAGTTCATTCTTTAAAATCTAGGCAAGAGAGGCTAATTTCAAGGCCCAACATTTCAGCTTCTTCTTTAGTTTTGAAATAATTGCCAAAATACTTTCTTAGATGAAGAAATACAATTGAAATGAATGACAAAGATCTCTACTAAAAACAATGTCTCTAAATGTTAGGAATATATTCATAAAATGTAACTCATGAGAGATTTTTCTTGAAAGCTCAGAAATAAATGTAAGATTACATATTTTGAAATATCTTAGGATGGTGGGTTTAAAATGCACGCACAAAATATTTTGAAATATACTGATTTTTAAATACTTAAGAACAAAGTGCCATTTGTGAAACAGGGTAGATATTATCAATTTGATCTTCCAACACAGAAATGTGATTTGAAAATCATCAATCTATAGAAAAGTCTTCTTTTTTTTTTTTAAATACCACACTAACATAAAATATTTCTCATTGTCACTAGTTGTTCTTTGTGATCAGAGACCAGCTTTAACAGTGTATTTGAGTGGAAGGAGCTGTACTATGCAAATTAGGAGACCTGGACTCTGGTCCTCCTCTACCTAATATTTCAAAGAGGACGAAAATCTGGAGATTCATTCAGATACAAACAGTGTTCCTATATTTGAAACACATACAGTTTTTAGAATTGTCTATAAATAAAATATACTATTTTCACCAGAATGTAAGCTATAACAGTACAAAGCAGTTTCTCAGTGTTCATTTTATAGTTTTAGTATGAAAAATCAGATAGTGAAGTAACACATCATGTTATCTACTGGAGAAACCTCACTGTTACTAAGGAAGCAGTTGTAAGGTAGCTTCTAATAATGAAGCCGTTACACATTAAATTTCCAAGTGTTTTCAATTATTACCTATCATTGTGCTAAACACAAATTTGTGAGACAATGCAGACACCATTCCTATCTTATGAAGTAATTCATACAGTTTCATTGTTATTCCCAAAGTGTGGCTGGTTAACTGTGGTCACACATTATCTGTCACTGAAAAGTTGGATGTATGAAGTAGTGTGCTGGAACTGGCTTGTAACAGCTCAAAAGGACAGGTTTTCCTCATTTCTTTCCAATTATGTGTGTAGTGACATAATATTGATAACTCTAATTATACCAGCAAAATTGGTAAATACTATAAATCACAATTGTTTTGTTTTGGGTTTTGTTGTTGAGAAACAGTTTACTAGCACACCACTGACTGTTCCTCTCTTTGAATCAATTTTGGCTCTGAGACGACTTCAACCAATAGATTTTGGCAGAAGAGATCTGTACCAGTTTCCTGGCCTAATTCTTCAGAAATTGTCCTTCCTTTTCCGCCTCTTAGAATATTTGCTCTTATAAAATGCCCAAGCAATCAGTGAACAGGCCCACATAGACAAAACCGAGGGTTCCAGTTGATGGCTAGCATTAGCTTGTCAGTCACCTTCAGCTGGATCCTTAAGCTGTGGTCAATCCATCCCAGGTGACTGCATAAAACAGAGATGCACTTCCCCCACCAAGCCCAACCTGAACTGCAGATTTGTGAGCAAGGTGAATTATTGTATTGGTTTTCAGCCACTGCATTTTTGGGTGGTTTGTAATGGTGAATTAGATAACTGGAACACAGAGACACAGCTTGAATGTAGACAAATTAGAACTGGACCCCATATTTATTAACAACTTAAAGAAGGTTCTTCATGCTTCTATTTCCTTCCTGTCCCCCCATAACAGTACTGGAAAACTAAAGAATATATACCTCATCCTGAAGAATGCAGAGAAAATCCAAAACTAGTGGTCAAACTACTGTTTTTCTAATGGTATTTGACAGACAGACAGACAGTCACTATTGTGGAATATTGCAGGCATTCTGAGTCAATGTTTCATGAGTATATAATAATTGCTTTCTCTTTTCCTGATTGTAAATTTCCACATAATAAGAATAACATTTAAAAGTCAAGTCATTTATCTTTGTTATGTGTCTAAAATTAGCATCTATTTTGTTTATTTGCTGACTACTACAAATACGATGAATAATAATATTGGAAGAATTGGCAGGAAACTGAGCATGCATATGAATCACTAAGTAAAATTATAGTAACATTAAAAAATTAACTGTAGGGAAATGTAGGTTATCTTTCTTATTGGTATATTTGAAAACAATTTTGTAGATGTTTAAAACAAAGCAGTCAAGAGAGAATCATATTGGTAACACGTTAAAGTGTTAGTAATTGTAGACATGTCCACAATAGCATTAAATTATTTAATAACCTGCTATTAGTAAGTAAAAAATAAAAGTACAAGTCAAAACATTAAATCTCCTTTCAAATATCACAGACTCAGGTCTTGATTACCTGTCACCATGAATATTGTTGCGGCATGCTAAATGGTTCTATCATTATCTTCCTTCTCTAGACCTATTACTACAAAAATACACCTCTAATGTAAATATATTCTTGCACAGAACCTACCTTTTCATTCTAAGGAATAAACAAACCCTAAATCCCTGTATTCTATGCAGTTTCCCTTTTCAAATTTCAAAACTTCATTCCACTTCTTAATAAACTAGGTTACTCTCTTCCCTAATATTTCCCACACATGCTCATCCCTACTTTTGACCATATTGATGCCTCTATTTGAAAGTCCCTTCCCTCTATCTATATATATTGAAGATCAAGTCAAATATTAAGAACTAGTTCAAAAATGATGTATGAAATATTCCCAACTACCCACCTCCAAAATAATAGCTCATGCTCATGTATTCACAATTCTCTATTATAGTACTTTAGTTATATTAATATTTTGTTTATTTCTATAAAGCACATTTGTACTACTAATAATTCTCCAATTTCCATATTCCTTTTTTTCATTATTAGTATTCTTTCTTAGATTTAATTTAGTAAATGGGTGCACAGAGTCACTTCCTTTCCCTTTTATAGCTAGAGGTAGTTTTGATTGGTCTTATCAGCATTAGCCCATCTTATAGTCCTCTATTAAAATAATTAGATCCTTACTTATACTAAAACATTAAGATATTCATTGTTTATAATAAAAATCAGTATGTTTCAGAATTAGAGTATATGTGGAAATGAGATGCTGGCTGAGAGGATAAAAAGAACAGAGAAGAAAGACTTCATAAAGTATCTGTGCTTCATTTATAGTAATGTTATGTGCATAAAGGAACCTCTTAAAAATGATCCACAAAGCAAATGGTATTTCAATAGTAAATATCACAAAGACCAAAGGAAATTTAAATCTAATTCAGAAGTATTCAATAAAGGTCAGTAAGAAGTAGGTGGGGAAAAAAAGAACATCAGATGATAGGAATTTTCAATAATGTCCTCATCAGAAAGGTCAATCAAAGTTATTTCCCTACTGTTTTCAAAGAAGATAAAACTTTTCAATTAAGAATTGTTGAGTAGTATTAAAGACAGAAGACTTTGCCCTCAGCAATTTTTTAACTGAAAAAACCCAAATCATTTTATCTTAATTCCTCACTGTACACAAGAATCAGGACTTAAAAAATAACAAGGCTAAGAGTTTGCTATTAGCCCCCAGGCATAGGTAATATTTCTCTTCTCACATGGTTTCTGTCATCTTGTAAGCAGAAAAGTAAAAATCCTACTAAAGCCTGCCTCTGTGCAGTTTGATTATTAAACATCATTCTGAGTCACAGAGTTCTCACAACTTCTGTAAAAGCGATGGGAAAAGATGCAATTCAAACAAAATGTTCCATGTAAATTCAGGCAGACCATGGGCATCATGGACCTATGTGAAATGAATCACAAGATTTCACCATGAATATAGAGTTGATGGCTTTCATGTTTCTAGTTGAAGGGTTCCACAAAGTATCTGATTTCTGAGTATCTGATTTCTGGTATATTTAGGGAATTGGCTTCATGGTATGTTATAGGAGCCACAAATGCCCCGGGAGTGGAGAGGGGGTGATGGGAGGCGAAGTTCCCTGCATAACAGAGAGTGATTACAGGATGATGTGGTCTAGAATTTGGATGGTTTGGACATTTCCAAGTGGTCTCAAAAGAAAGTTGCTGCAAGTCACTGTGTTAGTGAACAAAAGGCTCATCCAGACACAGTGGGATCGTAACACAAGGGACTTTTATGAGGAAAATATCTCAGAGGTGGACAGAATGACAATAGTATATAATACAGCACAATTAAATTTGGAAGGAAGTAGAACTGATTTCCTTATATTTGTGTCTAACATAACACATAGCTTTAAATGTGGCAGGAAACAAAAATCTTAGCATATACAAGCATCTTTAAGATGAGCAGTTAGAGAAATCACTCCTTGGGCACATAACAAAAGCAGTGGTGTCATTTGGACATCAGAAGTCTCAATAATAAATTACCGTAGGGACCAGATTAGGGAACATGACATTTGTTAAATCATAGAAACAATGTTATATCGGTTCATTTGAAATATCCAATGGGACCTTCTAAATATCACATAAAATATGATGTGGGAAAAAGCACAAGGTTTTAATTACAAGTAATCTATGAAATTAAAATGTGAGATTATTTTGCCATTAAAAATGCTAAAGCAATCTTGTTAAACATATGAAGAGTGGGCATTCTAATACACTGTTGAAATAAATATAAATTTATATTATAAAAAATAATTGACTACTTTTATAAAAACCCTAAAAATATTCTTTTAGTAATTCCAGTAGGGAATTTGTTCCTAGGAAATATTCAGAGAACAAATTAAGATTTACAAATATATTTACAAATATTAATAAAACATTTTGCAGTAAATAACCTATATAAGGAAATGTAATAAAAATGGCATAGTTACATATGGAATATACACAACTATTGTGAATTATATTTGATTTTTCCTGGTATCTATTAATGTGGAAAGTATATAATATTGAACAGAAAGAGTAAATTACTTGAAACAAAGAAGTAATGATCTTATTTCTGAGAAAAAAGTGAATCAAGTTTCTTAATTCTTACTTTGAGTAGGTCAGTGTTGTTGGAATATCTAACACTGATATTTGAAGTCAGAGAAAAGATATTGGCAGGTTAGTATAACATGGTTCTCTTGAGTGAAGAGATCAATACCTGGGCCTTGATTGCCATGGAAAATATCTGGGTTTTGCCAAACCAAGTCTTGGGCCAGAACTAATCTCAAATAAGGTAACTTAACACTGTGAGCATGCACTTGGGAGAATGTGTGTGTGTGTGTGTGTGTGTGTGTGTGTACTCAAATGGTATTTCATTGGGAACCAAGAATTAAGGTGGTATCAAATATTATGGTTTAGAATAACACTGGAGAGAGAAATTTTTTTTTCATCCAAGAAGCAAATGTTAAAACTCTAAACAGCAATGTCCATTGTTACATGAACACATAAGGAGAATACCATATAGAAATTGCCTGCTTGCAATAATAATATTGTATGCCAGTAAAAGCAGCAATGGAAGCAGAGAATCGACTCTGATTCTGAAGAGAACAGAGAATCAATTCTGAAGATCAAATCTTCACGTTTTACCCATTGGACCAAATGAAGCCACTGACTCCTTGGACTCAGTAAGTACCAGGCTTTAGTTTTTGCATTTTTTAAAACTTGTCAATGGAGTGGATGCTGTACCAAGAAGAAAAGAAAATTTTCCACAATAAGCAAAATGGGAAAATTGAAATGTGATATTGTGACTTTGTATTTTTAGGCAGCCTATAAAAATGTGCTTGAACACTTACTATGAAGTGATATGATCGTATTTGCATTATGATTTGATGTTGACTCTCTGAAGAATGGGTATAGGGGGATAGGATATTTCTATAATAATTATATCTAATTATAGAGAGAAAAGACTTGATCTTGAGTAGCTGAAATAGAAATGAAAATTAAGCAACTTAGGAATACAGACTATTCATTAAATATAAGTGAAAGATAATTAAAAATATCAATAGTTTCTTAGGATTGGAAAATGGATAATACCACAAACTTAGAAAATACAGAATTGTTTACACAGAGACAAAACTGATTCAGTTTTGGAGTTTGTTCAATTTGGCATACCTGTATGGTATCTAGATGGAGAGGTGAGGAAAAGCAAACATGGTTATTTACACAAATCTTAATTTCAAGGTCTGCTATTAAAATAATATGTTTGAGAGTCAACACATACAAGAGTATTGATGCCACAAGAATAAGCAAGTTGGCAAAAAGAGAAACTAGGAAAGTTTGTGAAGTGAGAAGAGCAACGGGTCTAGGAAACTGTAAAACATAAATATATAGAATGTAAAAAGATATAAATTTGCTCATAAGAAGATATAAAAATAAGAATGAGGAAACATAGAAATAAATGGAATAGTGTTTCACTAATATCAAATGAAGTAATGTTCATTAGATATGGGAATTAGGAACTCCTTGGTGACCTTCCAAATAATAGAACTTTTAGCTGAGTGCTGAGAACAGAAGCCAGACTGCAGTGGGTTGAATAGTGAATGGGAGGTGCAGAAGTAGACAAAGAGAGTCAAGGTTATTCCTTTGAGAATTCTGGAGTAGAAATGAAAACAGCAACTTTGAAGTCACTGAAAGAAAGAAAGATCTGTGCTAGCATATCAAAGTCATTTTTATCTTCTGCCTAAAGATCCCCCTTTAAGTATATTTAATAGTCTGGATGTTGGTAAAAGTCGAAACATGGTAAGGATTATTCTTTGTGTTTGAAAAAAATCAAGGTCCCTTTGATAAGACTCTTTAATCCTGTGATTCTTACTTATGGTTATAAATGTAGTTAAAATTACACATTCAATCTCATCAGAAATATAGCATCTTAAAAGATTTTGGAGGATAAATGAGAATCAACTGAATTTCTCTGTATCCCTAAAATTCTTTTTATATCTAGTTTTTTAATACCTGAAATGATATTAACAATATTTGACCTCAGGGCAGCATTTGCATCTACCATCAGAAATATGCACTAACTGGGAAGACCTGGGAAGTGACCAATTATGATTAGAGGACAGCCAAAACCAACCAGTTCCATCAACAGTGTACCATAAAGGGAATGCAATAAGGGAAGGGAGTTATATCCTCCATGGAAAATTTCAAAACAATAATGAAAAAGAATAAAAGTGGGTGTACGTTTTATCATCATTATATGTCAACAATTCTAAACAATGTCTGTCATAAAATACTGCTTCCTTCTTTGCTGGACTCTATCAAATTCCACGTTTATCCACTGTCCAGGTATGTACCAATTACTTATCAGTCTTGTAACCAATCAGCATAACATATTTTTTAAGCATACACTATGTTTCTAGGATCTCTTTAGCTGCATAAAGACACACACACCTAAGCAGACATATACTAAGCAGACAATTGTGACCTTGGCTTATTTTAGGTTTCCTCAAAACTGAAAGGAAGGATAGGTAATAATTTTTGTATGTGTACTGTGCCTGGTTAACACCCCAGAAACGTTACACATTTAATTATGCAAATTTTAATCCACCCAAATAAATTATGCATTATAAAAATATCTATTTTATACACTGAATAAACTGAAATTCAGAAGGTTAAGTGGCCTCCCAGAGGACATACAACCACTAACTGGTAGAATTAAGACTTGACTTCAGCCTGCTTTTTTCTCCACTAGTAGTTCTTAAAATTGTATGCCAAAGTTTTCCTAATTGCAAAATCTCTCAAGCTGCCAACTTTATACACAAGTATAATGCAAATTACCTCCCCCCTCCCCACGTATAGGATATTGAAGGAAATAGAATACTACAGATAGTAAGATTTAATTAAACAAAACACGCTGCATGAAACAAGTTTACAGAAAATGTGTTTGATCTTCTAGTGAGCACTTTTAATGGGTGTTAGAAACTGCTCAGAAGTGAGAGACTGAGGCTATAAGACATGGGCTGCTTCATCAGCCAGCTCTGTCCTGATTCAACACTCAGAATCTTTTCACAGCGTCATATTTCTGCTCTACTTAAGAAGAGAGGAAGAAGATTTTTCAATACCAAAAAATAGGGAGGAAAAGGTATGTATAGTACTAATGTCATGGAAAAATACCAAATGCATTAAATTTGTCATGCAATTCATTCTAAATAACAGTGCACTTCAAAAATGACATCCATAATGATATTCCAAAAGCTATAGTGCCTGCAAAAATCTTTACAATGTACAGTATTAGCGTACAACATTTTAAACCAATTATTTCATTAACTGCCTTGCTATTATATGTAAGACAGATTTTCTTTGGTGAGTGAATAGAGATGCAGATCAGGTTTGGTAATAATAGAGGCAGAGCATGAATAAGAGCTTTATGTACCAGTAGTTCTGAAAGTGGTAGCAAACTGAAAGGTAAATTAGAAACTGAAGGTGATGTCACATTACAGTGTGACTTAAAGAGAAGGAGTCTGGAAGCTTTTATTTTCACCATATTACCTGTCAAGGCCAAATGGGAAGCTAAGATTCAGTTTATTTTTATATAAACTGTAAAATGTTAAATGATATTCTGACCTTTCCAGTTTTACTATATGGAGATTACAGAGAGTTTAGTTGTAATGTATAATTTACTTGGTCTTGTCTATTTATGCTTGATATTTACATGCAGAATAACTTTTAAATGCACAGAGCACATAGGAAAAGTTCACAAGCTATGTTCAAATTTTATTTTGAAGCACTTAATGCAGAATACTGATTCTTCATATTAATTCTGTCTGAGCAGAGATAATTTTTTTGCAACATAGCTGTACTTAGTTTTGTCATGTGAAGGAAAATGAGATATTAACTCATTTTGGACAAGTTCACCAGCCATTATATAAGGTATTATTCTGATAAAGGCAGTGACCAACTGTGCTGAAAAGAGGAGCCTTTGTAGTTATTAAAAGGCAATTATTAGTAAAGTTTGGAAAATGCTCTCTTTATAAAAAGCTGATGATTATATAACAGGTGAAATGGATAGAGGAATAAAAACTAATCAGTTTACTGAAGAACAAGTAGAAAAGTAATTGCAAGTAGAGAATTGATTTCCTAATTTTGATGATAGATGTATTATTGTCCTTCACTTTCAACCAAACTCAAATGACAAATTGTTCAGATTTAAGAATAGCTTTCTTTATAGAGAATTCAGATCATCTCTTACTGAAAATTTCTTTTAAATTTTGAACACAATTCAAGGATATCACAAAAAGGAACATATATTTTCAACTATATAGACATGGTTACCTATTCATATATGCACAGAGGCACTTTCACACATGCATACAAACACACCACATAGAATACAGATTATGAGGAAATACATTAAAACAGGGATTTTAGGGTTACAGAGGACATTATCCTATTGTATTTTTATATGTTTTCTACAAAAATTATATCACAAATTAATTGATTGGAAAATGTTATTTCTGAATTAATCAGAAAAGTTTCCATTTGGGCCAAGAAAAAATGTATTTATGGTGGAATTGACTGAGAAATTCAACATTTGGGGGTTGACATCTCAGGTCCTCCACATCCTTCAGCTGTGTGAAAATAGGCAAATAATTTAACTACATATTTTTTCTGCCTAATCTTCTAAAAAATGTAATATTTGAAGGATTCTTATAAGAATTACATATAATTTTTGTCACCTTCACAACATGAGTTCTAATATATGGTGAGTTCTTTAAATAACTTGTTTTCTTTACTTTTATTATTTTATTTATTTTTAGTTTTTTTAATGTTTATTTATTTTTGAGAGAGAGACAAAGAGACAGAGCATGAGTGGGGGAAGTACAGAGAGAGGGGGAGACACAGAATCCAAAGCAGGCTCCAGGCTCTGAGCTGTCAGCACAACCCACGAACCATGAGATCATGACTTGAGCCGAAGCTGGATGCTCAACCGACTGAGCCACCCAGGCGCTCTTGTTTTAGAAGAGTTAAATTCATAATAATTTTAAAGTATGCTTTTATTTCACAATAAACTATTTTGAATAGAAGCAGCTACTATTTGAACAAGCACCTGGCTTTAAATAAAGATATTGGAAAAAACATTCTTCCATTCTTTCATACGATTATTCTTCTGGTTTGTTAAAATACGGTTCACAGTAAATGTTTTAGGATCTAAATCTTTATTATTATTATTATCATTATTATTATTATTTTAGTTTTTACTTATTTATTTTGAGAGAGAGAGAGAGAGAAAGCGCAAGTGAGGGAGGGGCAGAGAGAGTCCCAAGCAGGCTCTACACTGTCAATAGGCAGCCACATGCCGGCTGAGAACATGACCTGAGCAGAAGTCGCATGCTTAACAGACTGAGCCACCCAGGGGCCCCAGTGTCTAAATCTCTGAGAAAAAGATCTTTTACAAAATATTTATGGAGTTGTGGTTTTTTTTCTTTTCTTTGTAAAGGACATTAAAATCTGAGAAAAATCACAAAACAGTAACAAACTCAAATGCTAATCTCCTAATCTTCTTTCCTATTGCCAATAAGGTAATAGGGAGTCTTTTGACTAAATGGACACATCATCTTTTCTTTAAAATTTTGTTACAGGGGTGCCTAGGTGGCTCAGTCGGTTAAGCCTCCTACTTCGGCTCAGGTCATGATCTCAGGTTCGTGGGTTCGAGCCTGGCGTCGGGCTCTGTGCTGACAGCTCAGAGCCTGGCACCTGTTTCAGATTCTGTGTCTCCCTCTCTCTCTGCCCCTCTCCCCCTCATGCTCTGTCTCTCTCTGTATCAAAAATAAATAAAACATTAAAAAAATAAAATTTTGTTACAGATCACTATTCTTACTCTACCATTTTATTTTTTTAAACTATTAAGAAAATATTCATGGTTTGATTGGATCATGAGGCATTGAGACATCTGAACAAATCAATATCTGGGCCCTGAGGCAGCTGCTTTCTCCTTCACTTCTTTGGGTTGCCAGAGCAACTTATAAGTAGATTAAAACAAAACAAAACAAAACAATCTTTCGCATTCCTTAAATTTTTCCAAGGCATGTTCTGGTACAACATAAACTTCTGACAGATGCAACAAGTCAAAACTTCATGCACAATACCTTGGACTACAGTGCTCCCATAGCAGCCCTGCTCATTTGTGTCTGATATTTGGGGTTTCTGGAGGAGTATGAATAGTATTGAGAAGAAGAGGAAGGATGAAACAGCATAAGTGCCTGGCTGGGAGTGGGTGAGAGGAAGTTGTGCATGGCAAGCCTGAACTTGTCATTGGTGCAAACCCAAGAACCATTGATGGTTTTTAATAGGAAAGTCTGGTGGAACCTCATGATGGGGTCTTCATCAGCCTTGAGCTGGTCCACAGCCAAGCTAATGATGCAGCTCCTGGCATGGGCTGATGGTCCTGCACTGTGATGCTGTGCTGGATTTTCTGGGACAGAAGGCTAAACAACTTTTCCACAATGGCAGCTTTCCCCCAGAACTTCTGTCCTTCCCATGTAAGGCATATGTGTCAATATAAATTGCACCTTGTTGGGTTCTATCATTATCAAATAACTGGTAGTAATGTTGAATGAAGCTGGATCCAGTCTCCTCCCAAGTTGACTAGGTGTCATGGGTCCTGATGAGACTCAAGGGGCTAGCACGACAGCAGCAGCAGCAGTGGCGGCAACCCAGCGTGGTCTCGTTACTTTACCATTTTAGAACTAAGATCAACTGTAACATCTTTTGTAGTTTCAAGTAAAAAAAATGAATTTATAAAGCTTTCTGACAACTGATTAATACACTCAGGAATTTGATATACTCTCAGATATTTGAAGTTTATTTTCAAAACTTGCCTTAGCTGAAAATAAGTTGAAATAGATTTTTCCTCAAGCAATTTATCTTGTAATATTATAGGTAATAGTATGGTTATGTGGATTGAGGACAAAAGTAAGAATGCAAAAGATGCAATAACACAAATGCATCTGTTTAGGAAAATGGGCATTTATGTTTAAGAAAATTTCATTTCTTAATGAAAATATTGTAATCATTATATATGTATATATATATATACATGTGTTGGATATACATGTGTTTATACTCAGAGAAGATGATTAAAGGGTCCAGAGACTACCACAAACACCTCTCCATTCCTTAATTACTAAAATTACTTATAATCAGCTTTCTGAAATTACTCTTATCTAACTTATTTGAGCAGCCCCCAAAACCTCTGGCAGAGAGAATATGTCTTATCAGCCACAGCAGCAACCCTAAGCCATTTCTTAGGATTAGCCCAAGAACCCTTTTTAGATGACCCTACTGAACTTCCAGATCATGACATTAAAACACAGTGACAGTTAGCTGGAAGGTTGCAGCATTTCCTTCCTTCTGTTAATGGTAAAACTATGAAATCTGCTTAAGGGAAGGATTGCACAACTTCCATTTTCTGACTGCCTAAAATTATTTTTCTGAAAATGATCCTTATAGATCACTAGCAGTCAAATATTTCTATTTTAGAAGACCCTCAAAAACAGGTAGAATATATAAGAAGGATTATTCTCTCCAAAATATAGAATTAATGTGCTACCTTTAAAGAAGTATTTTTAGATAGAAAGCTTTAAAAACAAGCAGGAAGGGTAAAAGCACATTGGGGCTCAGTGCCAGAAGTAAACACACATTGTATTAAAATTCACCTGAATGTGAGGACTGTTTCACTTCATTATCTCCTCTGCCTTCCAACAAATGAATTTCTGTTTATTAGTATCCTCCAGTCATCATTGCCATCCATAGACCTAAAAAAGAAAGAACCTTAATATATGAAAAAATGCAGAGAGCTTCTGTACTAACTTTAGAGAATGTGCATCAGTCAACATTATTTACATGTAGTTACATTCAGTAGATGGACCTTTGCTAGAAACATATACAATTTCCACCCCAAATAGAAATATGTACTTCTTGTCAGAGTTAGGACAAAGGATTTTGCATTTTTATAACCAGGTTAAAGTAAATTCATATATATTTGCAAACACTGCTTTAGATTTATTATAAATACATTGTAGATGGTACTGATCATATGGTAGCAATTGCTACATTGTTTATAATAGTTTATACTTAATTTCAAGAATTAAAAAAAAATAGAAGGGAACAAATTTTTCATTGCCAGAATATATGTCCATGTGCATTGTGATTTCATAATAAAAACACTACATTACACTATTTTTAGTCAGAATTTGGCAATAAGTAAGTTTTAAATATAGAAGCAAGGATATAATTGTTTAAGAATTTTTTATTTAGGTATTTCATTTGTAGAGCACAGATTCATTCATTTCTGTTAACCAAGTATTTCTTGAAAACTTAGGCCCAGTGCTTTATACTAAGATTAAACAATTAGAAGAAGTGGTTCTTGACTTTAAGAAATGTACTAAGTGAAAGTGAAGCAAACAAAAAAAAAGATTATAATGTTATGATGAGTCCTATAATAAAAATATGCGAAGCATATGCTGAGAAATCATAAAGGTAGACACTTAGTCATTAAAAGGTTGCAGAAAGAATCCTATCAGTGTTAAATCTCAGATGTTTGATCAGCAGATTTTGCCTTGTTTTATAAGGTTATATAATAATATGTAATATTCATATATTGTATAATATAAATGTATTAGAATATAGGAAAATGTATTAAAGAAGAATGTGTCTTTAGTCGTTGGAACAATTCAAACTCACTCCTATCCTAGCATTGACAGTTAATATACTTTTCTCTCTTCTACATTGCATAGGGTAGCTGTGGGCTGTTGTAGAGTCTCACAAATAGACAGACACCCTATTAAACCTGAAAATTCATAGTCACCAGTTTCAACTTGGCTTTCAGTAATCCCTTAGTACCTATCAGTCTGTTTGGTCTGCTATAACAAAAATGCCATAAACTAGATGGTTTATAAACAACATTTATTTCTCACAGTTCTGAAGGCTAGGAAGTCCAAGATCATGGCACCTGCAGAAGTTCAATGTCTGGTGAGAGCCAGTTTCTTCATAGATGGCCATCTTTTCATAATAACCACACATGGCAGAAGGGACAAAAAAGCCCTCTGGAGTTTCTTGTATAAAGGCACTAATTCCATTCATGAGGGCCTTGCTTTCAGGACCTAATCACTTCCCATAAGCCCCACCTCTTAAATGCACCATATTGGGCATCAAGTTTCAACTTATGAATTTGGAGGTTTATTGTAATATTCTAATGTATTTTCTAATAAGTTTTCTTTAATATCTGCAACGTTTTAATATTTTAGGGGTGTCTGGGTGGTTCAGTCAGTTCATTGTCTGACTGGCTCAGCTCATGATCTCGCAGTTTGTGAGCTTGAGCCCTGAATTGGGCTCTGTGCTAACAGCTCAGAGCCTGGAGCCTGCTTTGGATTCTGTGTCTTCCTCTCTCTCTCTCTCTGCTCCTCCCCCACTTTCTCTCTCTCTCTCTCTCTCTCAATAAATAAACATTAAAAATATTAATAAAATAAAATTGTATGCATTCTGAGCATTTGACATTGTTCATATTTCACTAAAAGATTCATAAGACAAAAAAAATCCAATTCCTTGCACACATGATTCAACCCTACTTCTGCAGACCTACCATCTGTAATTTCATACATGCTTTGGTCGAGATTGTGTCCCTCTTTCATTTTTGCTCTAAATCCCAGCCTCTCCCCGAACCCTTTTAGTTCCAGTTTTTCTGCTCTTCTATCTTCTGTTTGTAGGTCATTATCTACCCCCTTTGAATTTTATTCATATGTTTATTTATGTTATCTAGTGACTTCTATCATAAAATTAAAAGTTGAGATTTTATGATTCAATAACTGTACACATACTCTTCAGAGTCACATATAGTATGTGCTGACTACAATCCCTGTTTCCATTTTCCCATCTCTCATTAACTCTCAGTGCCCTCCAGTCTACCATCTAACAGCACCAGATAACTCCAGGTCAGTCTAGCAGGACTTTCCATTCAATGAACATTTTATTCTTCACAGTATTTGATATAGTATTCAAGACTGTCAAGAACTCAGGTAAGTAAATATTTGCTAGTCTTTTTATTTCTAAGGAAATATTTAAATAAAATATAAATATAAACATATGAAGTGATGGGACCCCAAGAACAAAAAACAGTCATTAAATGTTTTCAATTATTTATGTCTTTATACTCCAAAGTGACAGAAAACAACACAATCCCCCTCAACTATAAATGACAGTAAATAAATTTTAAAAGGAAGAAGCCTAGGTAGTGTTAATTGGGAAGACAATTCTTTATTTAGAATGGTGATAGCAAGTGTTTTCTCTAAGGAGAATTGCTAATTTTTAAGGTCATGCTTCCAAGCAGGAGTTACAGTAAGAGAAATTCCAGGCCATGACTTCTTGTCATGTAAGGAGAAAAGCTAGAAAGGGAGTTTTGCTGGATTTTAACATGGACTGAAACCTATGCCCAATCTGAAGCCTGAAGGAAAGGGCAAAGGGATGGACAAAAAAGGTCCTGTGTTTGAGGCAGGGACAAAGGTCACAGAACTGAAAGGTGAGGAGGAGGAAGTGCAAGGAAGAATGGATATGAAACCAGGAGAGTCTGTTCTGTGAAGAAAGCCTCCATGGTGTCATATAGTATCCGAAAGCTGAAGTTTGAGAGGTTTCTCCTATGCTGTGCAAGTCAAAGTCCAAGTTAACTGGAACTTGAGTCTTAGTACTTTCTTGGTTTTAACTCCATTTTGAGATTTCCCAGGGCTTCCAAGCAGAACTTTGCATTCCAGAATACTATTCTCATGAAGTCTAACTGGAACAGAATAACAGGGAATGGAGGCCTTATGCATCCTACTCCCTTTCTGTCTCCACAGAAGTAAGGACCATCCCCATGAGGAGACCTTTATGAGGAGTCCCCATGACAGGAGGAGGCAGTGAAGACACCCACAGTTTTGGAACTGTTGGTCTCTACAAATGTGGGACAGAAAGTAAAACCACACTTGATAGTACTCTGTAAGTTAGTCTGGGGATATCCTTTCAGAGGGAAGTAGGCAGAAGTACCTAGGACACACGTAATGATAACCCCCTTCTTTATACATGCCTTTAAGAAAATTATTTCTAGATTTCTGACACTTATCCCACTCTCCTCCCATGATTTGTATTAACCAAAACTTTAAATGTTTGAATTTCTGGCTTGGCCCAAATTTATCAGTCACCATAAACCAAGTGAATTCTTTTTTTTAAAATTTTTTATGTTTATTTATTATTGAGACAGAAACAGAGCATAAATGGGGGAGGCGCAGAGAGAGAGGGAAACAGAATCTGAAGCAGGCTCCAGGCTCTGAGCTGTTAGCACAAGCCCGACGAGGGGCTCAAACTCACAAACCGTGAGACCATGACCTGAGCCGAAGTCGGACGCTTAACTGACTGAGCCACCCAGGCGCCCCATAAACCAAGTAAATTCTATCTCAAAAATGTTTCTTCAATACAAAACTTGTCTAGCTGCATGTCAGCATTTGGTCTAAGCCACTAAGATTTCTTGCTTTATTTCCTGCAATAGCTTTTTAGTTATGAACATTCACTCTTGCTTGTTGCTTCCAGATGATTCTCTACAAAAGATCCAGACAGTTCTTTAAAATTGCAAGTTTTATCTCTTGTTTTCTTGCATAAAATATTTCAGTGGCCCTCCTTGCTTTTAAATGAAATATCCTAATTTTTACCATGGCATATAAAATCATGCCTAAATGTTTCATCTAAGAATGCTACACTCTCCCTTACTCCTAAGCCCCGAACCACAATCACAGTACTGGAGTTTCTCATACTTTCTAAACTACTAGAGACCTCATTCATTCTCTTTTTATATCTCTGCCACAAAAGAACTTTCCTTTAGCCTTTAACAATCACTTCCTTGTTTTCATCTTGGATAATTTCCATATGTCTTTTATAAATGATCTTAAATATCAGATATTTGTGGATACGTTCCTCTGAACCCAAACTCAAACGATGTTCCTCTGGTGTCTGTGTGTGTGCATGTGGTATGTACTCCCTGTATCTTAGTTTTTCATGGTACTTCTCTACTCTAAGTTAGTGTATAATTATTATTTAGGTCTATCTTACCCTACTTGACAGAAACTTTATTTTGTAAAGGGACTGGGTCCATCTGAATTTAATTTTGTGCCTTCAGGAGCACAAAGCAGCCTTCTCCTTCTTCCATCCTTTTTCTTCCCTCCCTAATAGTGTTTTTTTGGATATAAAAACATATATTTTTTCTTTATTTTAATTTTTATTTTGAGAAAGAGAGACAGAGTGTGAGGTGAGGGAATGGACAGAGAGAGATGGAGAGAAAGAGAATCCTAAGCAGGCTCCATGCTCAGCACAGGGCCTGACACAGAACTTGATCCCACTAACTGAGATCATGCTGAATCAAGAGTTGGATGCTCAACTGACTGAGCCACCCGGGCACCCCTCAAGACATATATGCTTTAAAATAAGAGTTGAGAGAAATAATGGATCAGGCTGTGAGAATAAATATAATCAAACATCAAAATAGTAACAACAGACAAGTGAGCCAAAAGAAAGGATATGAAGAGACTAAAAGAGAAGTACAAGCTTAGAAGAGAGAGATCTGGAAAACTAATGTCCCAAGCCAGTGCCAATTATCTTTTCAGAAATTAAAAATTTGAAAAAACCCATATGGCTTAAAACTTCTTTTTCATTTTTCATGTGTTAATAAAATATGCTTTTTGAAATATCACCCACCATTCTACTTTCAAACACAACAGTTGTTTTAAGTTCTTCATGGCTTCTTATAGTCATTCCTGCCTGCATATGGCTTTTTTAACCATTACAATGGAGGTTTATTTTGTCTACTGACTGTTTCACTCAACTCACTGTGAACATTTTCCTGCAGTGTTTATAGTAATCACTTTAGAAAGGGTATAGTATGCCACTGAATTACTACAATTCACTGTTGCCTTATTTCTAACCATTTTTCTTCTATTTTTTTTTCTATAAAAATAAGTGTATAGTAACAGCTGGTGTAATGGTAATTTAGTTTTCAAAGTCTTTAATATTTTTAGGTTCCTCTTCTAAGAAAGATATTGTGAAAGAATGAATATTACTATGTGTATAAATATAAACTTCAAAATGCTTTACATGAATCTTTTAAAAGCCACGAACGAGAGATGGCATAACTGTATATCAAAGTTGATGGAATGTATGTAAGGAGAGAAAATATGGATTAAAGTAAGAGTAACTGGACTAAATACTTTGGCTCTGTAAATTAACTATCTTCCTTTCTTATCTTTCCTCTCCTTTCCCCCACCTCTCACTCTCTTTTTTGTCTTTTGTTATCTGCTGCGATTGTTGACAGTCTGCAAAAGCATCCTAGTCTATGTGAAATTAGCTTTCCAAAAGGCAAAATTTCTATTTGAGAAGATAACATTCAAAATGATTCCTGTGAATCAGATAGTCTATTGTGAGACGGACTGAATTATGCATTGAGTTGCCACAGATTGAATATTACTATTTCAAGAACTTTTTTTTCCTCTCATAATTTATAAAATAGGAGCCAATAAGTGGAAAGAATTAAAGGTTTCCTCTTTCTTTTTGATTTTACCCCTTCCTGTCAGCCTCCTTTCTTACCTCATTCTCTTTCCCAGTCATCTTCCTGACAATATATATTTAAAACACAAGTAATACATTCTAATTGTTTTGTTGATGTTTAATTGAAAGGAAGAGCTTCATCACTATAGCAAACTCATTTTACATTTCAGAAGAACACATTAACTTTCAGTCGAAATATTTCTGCCAAAGACTTTGTTTTGATACTGCTTTAATTTTCTTTAAGCCTAATTTTCTTTCTGTATTCGTTATGTAATGGAGCTTTGAAAACACTGGCAATCTCTGTGTTTTGCCTTGAGCTAGCAAAGGATTTTTTTTAAGGAAGTACAATTGCTAAGAGAAATTAATGGATAATTCAGCAACAATTTCACTCCCATAAACATAAAGGAAAAAGGGATACATGAAAAATAAAAAGCTTAGAGAATAATGGATGAATGGTTACAATGTCTATTGGAATGCCCAGTGTAAAAAAATACAGATGGTGTAGATTTAAAAGGGCATATACATCCAACTTAAATATATTTTCTTTAAATAACATAATTCTCTAGAGTATGTCCCTAGGTATTTACAGAGATTTAATTGCATTTTAATTGATCAGTGGAAAAACTAAATATTCTGCAATTATGAGAATGAGTGAAAGAATAAATCAAAGGATGATGTTTAAACTCCGCTCAGTATCCTTACTCTGCTAAATTAAATAATAATGTGGACTATTTAGGAATCTTGTAGGAAAAAATGGATAGATACATGCAAATAGTGAAAAGATCAGGCCTTCTATGTAGCATTTTCTACACAATATAAAGCATCATAAATGTTGATTGCACGTTCAGCACCAAGGTCATAAAACCTATAGACCATTCACCAGGTTCATCTTTACAACCCCCCTTCACTCTAACCCCGCATCCAACCCCCCTCACACAATTTCTCAGATTGTTCCCTGCTCCTTTCTAGGTCTTGGTTCCCACTGCAGCATCTATTATATGAAATGTAGCTTCATCCCTTTTTGGCCAGAGTATGATCAGAGAAATAGACTAGTAGGACATACAATTTCAGAGATTACATGCAAAAAATGTCATGTGTGCTTCTGGGGGCTGGTTAAGCCAGTCCCCAAATCCATAGGGCAGGCTATAGGAAGGGCAGGATGGAACTCTCAGGCATAAGCTAAACTTACTGTCCACTATGGAATTTCTCTTCAAGAAAACCTCAGTTCTACTCTTAAGGTCTTTCAACAAGACTGAGCTAGGTTCACCCAGATGAATTAGAATAATCTCACTTACTTAAAGTCAACTGACTATGGAATTTAATTATGCTTACAAAATGCCATCACCACAATACCTAGATTAAAGTTTGAATGAGTAACTGAAGGCAATAGCCTAACAAGTTAAAACCGAAAATGGACAGCCACAGTCCATGCCTCGTAAACTTGGCACACATACACATCTGAAGCAAAATGTAATCCTCAAATAAAGACAATAACATGGGGTGCCTGGCTGGCTCAATCAGTTGAGTGTCAACTCTTGGTTTTGGCTCAGGCTATGATCCTAGAGTCATGGGATTGAGCCCTGTATTGGGCTCCTCACCGAGCGTGGAGTCTGCTTAAGATTCTCTCTCTGGAGAAGATTCTCCCTTTGCCCCTTCTCTGCTTATGCATGCATGCTCTCTGTCACACATTCTTTCTCTCTCTCTCTCAAAAAAAAAAAAAGATAATAAAAAAGTCATATTTCCAAAAAACATGATTCAGTTATCTTGCGTAAATCTGAAAACAGGCCAATCCTTTCCTTAGGAGAGAATGCAAAATATTGAGGTAATGCTCATTTTCTTTTCTGATATGCTTTAAATTATATACTGTGATATAAAGTTTATTATAAATACCTCTTACATTACATGATAGAGGAATAATAGAAAGAAGAAAATATATTTGGCAGGTGTATGATATAAATGTGCATATATACGAACATATTTATAATAAGAAAAATATACATAGCTATTGAAATCCTCGTTTCTGCAACTGATCACAGAGTTGTAGCAGGAATTTATAACTACTTTCTCCTCTACCAATTCCAATTCCATTATTCAAGGGTCTAGGCCATTAGCAGTCCTATCTGAATTGTACTTTAACCCTGACTTTAATCGTAGGACATGATAGTACTAGGAGATACCCTAGGGAATGTTCTGTATTTCAGACATACTCTTCCTCATTTCTATTGTTCAGTAACAACCCAATTCCCCCTTGGTAATCTGGATCAGTCAGCCCAGACAGTAATATTATAATTCTCATCTTAGCCTGCTAATTCAGAGGCATACAGAGCTCAGTGTGGCCAGAAGCCAGTCTCAGCTTCCAGTTCAGTAATATTATTGTTGCATCTTCTTGTGGACACATTCTTTTTCCTTTACTTTGGAACTAAGGACTCTAGACCAACAAAACCTAAGGTCATGGTGATAAGACATCAAATATTTATGTAATACAGAATGGAATCACTCCCATTTCCATTCTTCAATTCCTGCATCAATGAATGCTAGCTATGGAAGAAATTGCACCATATAATAGATGCACATACAGAATCCTGCAGGACACTGCATAGGTCCCATAAGGCATTGCCACCTATCTGGCACTATAACAGAGTCTTCAGAAGGCTATTTTACTGTTCATTTCAGGATGATGCAAATGTGATAAGACCAATGATTTTCATGAGCATGGGTCCCTGCCACACTTTATTTGCCATCCAGTGAATTTCTTGAATAAAAGCAATGCCATGTGGAATACCATGGAGGTGGATAAGGCATGGTAGCAGTCCATGGGTGGTAGTTTTGACAGAAATATTGGGTGCAGGGCAAGTAAATCATATCCAGAGTAACTGTATATTCCAGTATGAATAAAGTACTGCTATTTCTGTGATGGAAGCTGTCCAGAATCATCAGTCTACCATAAGGTAGCTGGCTGATCAACTTGGGGATCCAGCTGTATTCTAGCATGCCTAGTTTTATTCTCTACTTCTGGCACAGTAGACAATCATCAGTAGCTGTAGTCAGCCCTGACTTGAGTATAATTCTGTGTTGTTAAGAGTATGTGAAACCTCCATCCATGTCACCATGGTCAATCTGCTCATGAGCCCAGTGGGCAATAACAGGGGGCTAGGAAAAGAGGTTGACTTATGTTCAAAGAATGGGTATTTTTACTCACTTGATTTTATTTTTTTTAATTTTTAAAATGTTTTATTATTTATTTTTGAGAGAGAGACAGAGAGAGACAGAGTGCAAGTGGGAGAGGGGCAGAGAGAGAGGGAGACACAAAATTCAAGGCAGGCTCCAGGCTCTGAGCTGTCAGCACAGAGCCCAATATGGGTCTTGAACCCATGAACCATGAGATCATGACCTGAGCTGAAGTCGGATGCTCAACCAACTGAGCCACCCAGGCACCCCACCCACTTGATCTTAAAGATCTACTGCAGTCACTATTTCAGGAGCAGTCATATGGGAGGCAAGTATCTTTACATCTTTTTCCCACTCATAATAATCTATGCACGTGCCTCTTCCTCAAATCTTGTCACCAGTTTTTTCAGTCATGTTCCTACTAAATCCTGATCATTTGGCTAAATCATTAACCACAGCCAATGAGCTGCTATAGACTTGTGCCTCTGGTCATTTCTTCATCCAAGCAAAATGAACAACCAGGTTCTGCCATCACGAAGGATTTCCCTTTACTACTGTCCTTTAGGGATGTTTAGGATGTAGCCTTACAAGTATCCACTTTAGGTGATGCTTGGATATCATGCAGAACCATCCATAAGAGAATCATTTTCCTTCTTCAGTCAACTATTCACAGCAAACTTTCCATGAGAATATTGGTGTAGACTTCAACAGTGAAGGTAATGGAGGATGAATGAGGAGCAAAGGGAATTTGAGCCACTTCTTTATGCAACATACTTATGCTTTCAGGGCCTGGAGTAGCCTCATCTTGTTTGTATCATTTCCATTGAACAATGTAGTACTACTTGGCATGCCAAAATTTATGGCTTGAAGGCTCAGACAATACCCAGTTCATGGTTTCAACATCTATGCAAAATCTGCATACCTTCTGCAATGATCACTTTGTTCAAAAGCTCATTGGGCACTGAGAAGAGTAGCTATGGGAAAGGGCTGACTGGTATCCAGGAAGGAGTAATCCTATACATTTGATTAGTAAAATCTGCTCAAGTCACCATTTCATGGGGCATCTCAGATTGCCCGCTAACTTGGTAAACTGTGGCTAAGCATCCAACTTTCTACTAAGGCCCATAGTAAAAAAAGGGCTTCTTAAATTGAAAGTAGTTAGCTCTAGGGGATGATTGGGCTTTGTTCAAAAAACCTAAGGGTCATGCTACCACTAACCTATTGATGCCTGCCAAAGCCATTACACTTGCAGTATCATTGGATTTACTCGATTATATGGTCCAAGTGTTACAGCAGTTTGCATTGCAATCCAGACCTATTGCAGAGCCTTCTCTTATTCTGGGCCTAACTCATATTGAACAGTTTTGGTCACTTGGTAAATGGTTCAAAGTAGCATAAAGCAATATAAGAATATGTTTCCAGGGACATCTGGGTGGCTCAGTTGGTTAAGTGTCTGACTCTTGGTTGTGGCTCAGGTCATGATCTCACAGTTTATGGGTTCAAGCCCCACATCGAGCTCTGCACTACAGTGTGGAGCTTGTTTGGGATTCTGTCTCTCTCTCTCTCTCTCTCTCTCTCTCTGCCTCTTCCCTGCTTGCTTGCTCTCTCTCGCTCAAAAAAAAAATATATGTTTCCATATTCTGTGAAGGCCCATTAGGTTTTGCACTTTTTTTGTGGTAAGAAAGGCCAGATGCAGCTACATATTCACCTTGGCAGAAATATTTCAATATGCCTACCCCAATGGACCCTTAGAAATATACCTAAATGAGAGGGCCCTGAATTTTTGTTAGGTTTATTTCTCACTGTCTGACACACAACAGTTGATATATTATTTAATATGTAAATATAAATCAGGTGGCTGGGTGGCTCAGTCATTTAAACATCAGACTCTTGGTTTCAGCTCAGGTCACAATCTCACAGTTTCGTGTGTTCAAGCCCCACGGCGGGCTCTGTGCTGGTAGTGTGGAGCCTGCTTGGGATTCTTTCTCTCCCTCTCTCTCTCTCTCTCTTTCTCCATCCATCTCTCTCTGCTCCCCCTGACTTGCACTGTCTCTGTCTCTCTCAAAATAAAGAAATAAACTAATATATATATATATATATATATATGGTATTAATATCAAATAATGTAACAAGTATAGTCTGCTCACCAGGTCCAATCAGCAGAATATCAGTAGAATGGGCCAGCATAATATCTTGTGCAAGGGAAAGGCAATCAAGGTAACCCATGAAGTAAATTATGATTCAGGGCTAGAGAGTTGAGATACCTGTGAAGTAGGGCAGTGAAGATAATGGCACTGATTTCTTTGCCAGCTGAAAGCAGTACATTTGGTGGTACCAAATAGATATTCAGAAAATAGTGTTTGCCAGATTGATAGTTGTATATGAGTTTTAGGGAATATGCTGATTTGCTCAAGCAATAAAATCTTCCACATGTAAAACAGCAATTGCAACTGGAGTCTACTTAGTTAAGCATATGATAATCTACTGTCATTCTCTTAGATCTGTTTTCTGCACTGGTCAAATAGGTAAATTGAATGAGGATTGTAGGAATTTCCACATCACTTCCTTCAACTCCTTGATGAAGGCAATCCCTACAACCCCCTGAAATGGAGCATTGCTTTTGCTTTACTTTTTTTCCCTAGGTAAAGGTGTTTCTAGTAGCTTCCACTTAGTCTTTCCACCATAACAGCCATCACTCCATAGTTTGGGAAACCAAGATGAAATTATGCCAGTTACTGAGTCTATCTGTTCCAATTATACAGTCTGGAACTGAGGAAATAACCACAGTATATGTTTAGTAGACAACTGGACTGACTACCAGATGGATCTGAGCTAAAATTCATCTGACCTCCATAAGCCCCTCTTCTGAATGATGGACACAGTGTGTGTCTCCAGGAATTAATTTTAGTTCAAGGACAGTGTCCAGAAATTGCCAAAAGTACTATTTCCCTTTCTCTAGTACTCTCATTCTGCTAAGTCCTTTTGGAGAAAGGTTCATAATACACACTTTGGCAAGATCACAGGATCCTTCCTCAAGTAGACTTCTAGGTCTGTAAACTGGCTCAAGTCTGAGAGTTGACTGAAGTGCCATGACTCCGTGTTTCACTTATTCAAGATGGACTTCTGTGCACCTAATCTAAAGCTTTTCTGCTTATATAGTTTAAGTAGGAATTTAGCAGCCTTTACTTTTATTTCTTTTTAAAGTCACCACTAATCTAAAGCTTTTCTGCTTATATAGTTTAAGTAGGAATTTAGCAGCCTTTCCTTTTATTTCTTTTTAAAGTCACCATATTCAGTTAATCACTGCCATACCTATGAGTCAGATATTCTCACTGCTTAGACTCCACTGTCTATTAAGTTAAACATATCCACCTTATCTTTGCTGATTAAATGTCACCATCTGGCTTGTGCAATTCTGAGATTGCATTATCTCCATTGCTTTTAGGAACCTGGTTAGATGGGAGCAATTCCCACTATAATTTATGATTTATAGACAAGAACAACCACAGGGCTTTTCAGGGATTTTAGGTCCCTACTCACAAGTCTTTTTCTCAGTTTTAGTGATAGGTATGTCCTTTGGACCATCTGGGATGGATGAACAGTTCTTACCTGATAAATTCACTCTAACACTCTCAGCTCCCTAAACCCTTGGATACTTTAAAGGATGGCAAAGAAGTTCCTGTATAGTCTACCTTAGAGTTTCAGCCCTAGAACTGGCAAACTGTTGGAGCATTTTCTAATTCCTCAAGCTAAAACATGGAATCCAGAATCTCTGCTTAGTGAATCCATATCAAAAAATTCAACCTCATCCAACTTTTTGCTCTTTCCACCATGATCTCATATCCTTAGACTTTATTCACACATATATTTTCCAGATTTCTGTAGGTATAAATTGGAAAAAGTATACCATTTTTTATTGTATAATACAGAGTTTCACGGGTTATAGTTTATACCATATTGTTTGGGGTCTGCTGGAAATGGAGTTTTGCTTTAGGTCTAGAAGCAAATTGTGGTCATGGGAGTAGGTTTCAGGAGATCACCAATGGCCTGCAAGTCAACTACCTCACGTCCACCCAATAATATCCCTTACATAAAGTCAACCAATTGCAAACTTTAATCACACAAAGTATAGTACAAAGCATAGCAACAGCTAAATTAATGTTTGATTGAATAACTGGGAATTAGAGTCTAGCCAAGATGACACCTTCCTCTTCCCCCAGAGGTAGGTACCACACCCAATCACTCAGTTCTTGGAAATGTAACCATAAGACATCATTTCTTTATAATTGCTGAAGATACAACATACAAAGTTTGGGTGCTGAAGATGTACACTGCTTTGGGAACAGCAAAGCATAAAATGACAAAATGCAGAGAGAGAGAGAGGAATATAGAAATGCAAAGAGTGGTAGAGACAAATGGATCAGAAAGTGTCAATTCTGCTTCCAGTTGTTCCTGAGGTCCTGCATGCTCCTATCCTTGGATTGACAAACCCCAATATCCCTGAAATTCCTCTTTTAAGCTTATTTTAATTGTTTCTGTTGCTTGCAATTAAAAAGTATTCTAATTCTATAATGTTTTCAAACAAACGACGGGGGGGAAGCATTATTGAAAAATGCAACACAATGAATAAAAAGCAAAGCAGGACATTTTGACAAAAAGAAAAAATAAAAGAATGCAATATGATTCAGAGCCCAGCCTCTGAAGTTAGATATAACTACTTCAAATCATGTGAGCAGTGTGACTTTCCATTCATTAATGCCCCACCACCAAAAAAAAAAAAAAAAAAAAAAAAAAAAAAAAAAAATTACCTCCCCTGCGTCAAACATCAATCATCCTTGGCATGGAGTTTATTAGGAATACACAATCCTTACTCACATAAAATTTAAAGATTAATGAATATTCCATATTTACTGTCCCCAGGATCCTGTGTGCAGACTGAAGCTTAATGTTAAATGCCTTAACGAAAATCACAGGTAGTAAGTATTTATGCCATCGTCACAGACATAGTAAGGACATGAAATAAGATATTACACAAAAAGTTTTTAGCACATTGCCTGTCATATAAGTTAGTGCTTAAATCTTAGTTAACAAGCAAATGGCCTCATTTCTAACATTATTTTAGTTCAAGTTTTCTCTAAAGTCATTTTCAGCTTAGTCAATCATGACTCTAGATTAAAGATAAAATATTACATGATTATATCAGGGACTAGCAGCTGCCAATACTATTTTCATTCTATTTTTTCTTCTTAATGAAAGAGTCCTAATTTTATTCAAGGTGGCAGTATATCCATTAAAAATTACATTTTCAAGTTTTTCTTGCAGGTTGGTATGAGTCCATACTTCCTTCTGGCAACTGAGATAGATGTAAAAGCATTGAATGGTTCTGTTGAAGGCCCTCAATCAAATGTGGGACAGGCATTATGTAATGGGCTTTCTTTTGGTTTTCTCCCCTCCCTCTCCTCTCCTTTCTGGAAACTATTTTGAGATGGAGCTGCAGCAGCCAACTTGTAAACCTGCAGGAAACCACTCACTATGGATGACAGAGCAGAAAGACAGAAGAAGCTTCAGTCTTCATTGATTGCACAGAGCTACTAAGCTAACGTTCAACTGCTTACCGCTGGGGTTCTTTTATGTGAAAGAATAAATCATGTTGTGTTTCATCACTGTAGTGTGGAGTCAATTATAACAGTTAAATGTAACTCCTACAGTAATTTTTTGTAAGTAACAAATTAAGGTCAATGTCAATAGACATAGATTGCAAAACTCAAAGGCATAAGGACAGAATTCAGGTATGAATAGCTATTGGTATATGCCTTCTCTTCTCAGCGCTTTCCTCTCTGTAAGTCTAGCTCCAGCTTGAAAAAGGAATTTGCTTTAAAGAAGGTTATATGCACTAAGAGAATATCATATATATTTTTAGGAACAAATATAAAGTACTTGCTAAAAAACTGTTAGAAACCAACAAGACTAAAGAACACATGTCAATCAGAGATAAGGAATCACTTGCATCTAAAGGTTAAAGTATTTAAACCCTAAGATTTGGAAACACCCTGCTGATACTGGTACACTTCTTTGGCATTTATCTTGTCATTTAAAATGTTCACAGTGTGCAATATATTGGGTTTATTCTTCTTGCTCTATAGGAGATGGAAGACAGTGAAGGGACTGGAGAGAGAGGTAGCAGGGCACTAACCCTCTCTGATGGCATACAAGGTGTTTTGGGACACAGGTATAGAAATAAATGCGTATGTATGTAAGTATATATATATATATATATATATATATAATTTTTTAAAATGTGTCAATATATGTGTCAATATACTATGATATAAAAATAGAGACAGAAACAGCTTCACTTTAAGCAGATAATTAATGTTCACCCTTTCCATTAAAAATGGTTTTATAACATTGAAATATGAGAATTTAGTTCTCCATTCTCCATTTCCTGCTGCTTCGTCTCCTTTCTTCTTCCTCCCCTTCTTCCATGACCCCTCCTCACTCCCCACATACACACACCTTTGGGGGGGGTGGTTAGCACGAATCTGAAAATTCTCTGGTTTCCTGGTATTTAGTGTCCTTTTTGCAAAAGTTGAAATCTTGGAAAAAAGATTAATCCATAAAACTATATCAGCTAAAACAACTTATACAGGTAAATTTAAAAGGCAGATGAGGGGCTCCTGGGTGGCTCAGTAGGTTGGGTGTCAGACGTCACCTCAGGTCATGATCTCACAGTTCCTGGGTTCAAGCCCCACATTGGGTTCTGTGCTGACAGCTAGCTCAGAGCCTGGAGACTATCTTCTGATTCTGTGTCACCCTCTCTCTCTGACCCTCCCCTGCTCATGCTTTCTCTCTCTCTCTCTCTCAAAAATAAATGAAACATTTTAAAAAAAGGCAGATGAACTACTCCTGATCTTAAAAACCGAAATTAGGGTCACCTGGGTGCCTCAGTCAGAAAGGCAAGAAACTCTTGATCTCAGGGCTGGAAGTTCAAGTCCCATGTTGGATGTAGATTACTTAAATAAAAATTTTTTAAAAGTCAAAATTGAAGAACAACAGCCTAAACATATACATCAAAGGGACACATATCACATATACCAAAAACTGAACTGGAATTTTAAAGCTGAAATTGCCTTTTTATATTCTCTTCCATGTGCTTTGCCTTTTTAAAATGATTCCACTTTGGCACTGCTAGTGTGCCACCAGAATGGCTTGCTACTCTTTTCATATTGCCGCATCAGCCCACCCCCATCAGGGACTCCCTCCTCCTCTTTTCCCCCCTCCCCCAAGACCCAACAGTAAAAGGTCTCCCTTTTCTAATGGCAAATCACAGGGCTGGATATTACTAACTCCTGGGAGACAACTGTTACCTAATGGTTAATAAGGCAAGTCAGACTGTCTTAGTTCATTTCTCAGTCTTGAAATCTTAGTCACATTATATAAATTAAGACTTGGTTTCTTTTTTTCTTTTTTTTTCTTTGTACAGTGGAGCTAATAACATTATTATCCTCTTGTGCCTGTAACAAGGATTAACAAAGAAAATATATGAACAACTTACAGCACAGTGTCTGGCACACAGCAGATTTCCAGTAAATGCCAATTCTTATTTAAGTCATGTTATAGTCTTGTATTTAATCTCTTAAACCAAATTAGTTTGCAAACTTCTTTGAAGATAGCATGCTTCTCTCAATATACATCACTTTTAAAACTTAGCATATTGCCTTACATATAGAGAGCTTTCAGTATAAAATTGTGGAATAATGCATCAACAATTTAATTTAAAATATTTAGTGAACATCTACATTGTACCAGTCATTGTTCTAACAACAGGGAATATGTTGGCATATAAAACAGGAAGTAGACAAGTTCTTTAAGTTCTGTCAAAAAAAATTGAAACCAGAAATTCCTTATCTTTGATTCAGATTATCATGCCTGCTTCAGTGACACTTCTCTATAAAATTTCTGCCTGAAATCTTCTGCAGTATCACAAAATAGATAACCTGTCTTGTCAGAATTGCAAATAGGCTCTATACTAAACTAGGCCTGTCTTTGGAAAGCAAAATCCCCACATATCAGGGTCTTTAATGCTGATGTAGGTCAGGGTTCTTAAGAACTGCAGTGGAAGGGTAATGACGAAGTTTTCTTCACATAACATGCAGTAATCTATGGCAGTACAGAAAGGTTCTCGGGAGCAATTGAGGGGCCGTTTATCTAGGGCCAAGGGAATGGCCACATGAACAGGGACATGTGTGTATTCACATAGCCAGCAGCATCCGTTTAAGACACATATTCCCTGCCCCAAAACTTTCAGTGACTTTCCATCACAGTTCAGATGAAATCCAAATTTACCATGGATGGTCCTTTGCTACTTTCTCAGTCTCATTCCCTACCAGTCTTCTTTGTTTTCCTCTTAAATGTAAACCCCATCAGGAAAAGGACAGTATTTTGTTGATTGCTCCAGCCCCAATTCCTGAAACAATGAGTGGCAAGATATATGTAGAAGTTCTTGATTCATATTTATTAAATAATGAACGATTAGGGAGAAAAAAACCTAAAAAACTGTTATTTTCTAAAAAGTGAGGGTAATTCCTTAGAGCAGCCTACATAACATGGCATCAGTCAACATTAATTAGCTTCAGAGTTTCAGGAACATTATGGACATTGATTTACTTACTTTTTATGAAAGTATAGTTGACATACAATATTATATTAGTTTTAGGTGTACAACATGGTGATCTGACATTTAAATACCTTACAAAATGATCACTGCGACCAGTCTAATTACCATCTGTCACTGTACAAAGTTATTATAATATTATTGACTATATTCCCTATGCTGTACATTATATCCCTGTGACTTACTTGTTTTATAACTGTAAGTTTGCACATTGAGTTTAATAGCACTGAGCTTTAAAGAGAGGTGTCTTCACTGGCGGTGGGGCGGAGGGCGGTGGTTGTATAGTGAGTCACTACAGAGCTTTACACACCCTCTGCAGTGCAAGCAAATATTCTGTCTTCAATTTAAGATTGCATCCAGGAGAAATAGATCTTTCTGGGGCTCAGACTCATCTGCCAATGTATCAAGAAGCAGTCTTCAGACAAGCTCTGAGTGGATTAAGGCTGGCTTCTGGCAGGGATCTATCGCCTGGTGGTACCTGAAGCTACGGGACTACTGGCTATACATTTTGTTCTATCACATAGAGGCAGATTCTGCTTTTCATTGAGTGAAGTAGAACACATAAGATGATCTGTGTTTTCATGCACCTCTTCCCAGTGACATAGTCAGCCATGATTTACAGTCCAGGTTCTGGATTAGAAATACCATTGGTACAGAAAAACTCCTCTGTTTTACTGTTGTTAGGTAAGCTCTACATCCAACATGGGGGTCAAATTAATGATACTGAGGTCAAGAGTGGCATGCTCCACCGACTAAACCAGCCAGGTACCCTTTATTCACTTTGAAGAAAACTAAATATTACCTAATCATTGTGCTTGGCAACAGACCTGGCACAAGAAAAGCTCTCAGTAGATGTTATCTAGTATTATTTCCTTTCGTATTTCTTGGAAGAGTCTAAAACATTTTCATTTATGACCTTTTTTTCTTTTATAGTTTATTGTCAAGTTGGTTTCCATGTAACACCCAGTGCTCATCCCCACAAGTACCCTCTTCCATGTCCATCACCCCCCTTCCCTTCTCCCACTCCCCCATCAGCCCTCTGTTTTCAGTATTCAAGACTCTCTCATGGTTTGCCTCCCTCCCTCTCCCCAACTATTTTCCCCTCTTCCGCTCCCCATGGTCCTGTGTTAAGTTTCTCCTGTTCCACTTATGAGTGAAAATATATGGTATTTGTCCTTCTCCGCCTGACTTATTTCACTTAGCATGACACCCTCGAGTTCCATCCACGTTGCTACAAATGGCTAGATTTCATTCTTCCTCAATGCCATGTAGTACTCCATTGTATATATAAACCACATCTTCTTGATCAAGTCATCAGTTGATGGACATTTAGGCTCTTTCCATGATTTGACTATTGTTGAAAGTGCTGCTGTGAACATTGGGGTACATGTGCCCCTATGCATCAGCACTTCTGTATCCCTTGGGTAAATCCCTAGAGGTGCTATTTCTGGGTCATAGGGGAGTTCTATTGTTAATTTTTTGGGGTCATAGGGGAGTTCTATTGTTAATTTTTTGGGGAACCTCCACACTGTTTTCCAGAGTGGTTGTACCAGTTTATATTCCCACCAACAGTGTAGGAGGGTGCCTGTTTCTCCACATCTTCGCCAGCATCTATAGTCTCCTGATTTGTTCATTTATGACTTTTACTAGATTTAACTGTACATACAGAGAGTTACCTTTTAAAAAAGATAGACATTTAAAAAATTATATTCTGCTTTACCAAGAAAAATGCTAAATTAATTTTCAAATTTATAATTATGGAAGAAAGCATTGGTAGGAAAATTGTTTTATGGTTTAACTATTGATTATTACCAAATTAATGTCTAAAATAAAGCACTGACGCAATTTTCTACTTGCAATTTGGACACATATTTATACAGAAGTCACTTTTAATATCAGATCTTAGTGTCTGTTTTCTTCCTATGGATGTTAGAAAATAACATTTATGCAGCACGGTAGGTTCTTAATCTTTTTTTCCTGCATCATAATCTGACCTCCTATATTCTTCTTCCCCTAAAAGCTGAAGCATCTAATGGTGACAGAAACTGAATTATTTCAGCAACATTCATTAACCTATCCTTTTGGGCAGCTGCTGCAATAAGTTCAGGAGATTTGACAGGAATGAAGACACTAGCATATTTGGAGATTAGACTTAAGTTAGTTAGAACTAAGGTTTATTAGCTGTCATGTGCAATAAACCAACTGGGATGTTGCTCAAAGAAAATATAGGCAAAAAAGAATTGTTGTTCCCCTTTATTAAATAATTATATTGGGGGTATATACCATACCATAGAAACAGGAGTTTCTATTACACAAAATGTATTTATTTCCATATATAAAATATATTCTTTTTTAACTTTTTTAACGTCTATTTATTTTTGAGAGACTGAGAGAGACAGAGTGTGAGCAGGGCAGGGGCAGAGAGAGGGAGACACAGAATCTGAAGCAGGCTCCAGGCTCCAAGCTGTCAGCACAAAACCCAATGCGGGGCTCGAACCCACGAACCGTGAGATCATGACCCAAGCCGATGTAGGGCCCTTAACCCATTGAGCCACCCAGAAGCCCCCTATACAAAATATATTCTTAAATAAATCTCAAAAATTCTCAAAGATCTAAAAATATATAAAAATATTTTAAAGAATTAACATAATTTGTTCTTCCTTAAATTGTGAATCTATAAGACACTAAAATATTCATTAGATAATGTGTATCAGTCATGTTAAATATACCTTATATATAATTGTTATGTGTGATAAATACCTATTTATATTTTATATTTATGTAATAGTTATACAATATTTATATGTATTACATATAATATATAATGATATACTATGTTCATATGTAGAAATACTAAGAGGTAAAACATCCTGAAGGAAATGATGGAACATTTGAAAAGGCGGCCATAATATCTAAAGTATAGCTTAAAAAATTCTTGGCATAAAATCATCTGGAAACACAGATAACCAGTAGTATCTGATGAAACTTCCATGGCTACATGGAAATTTTTTATTTATCACTCTGTATGTAGCTCACTGACACTCATCCCCACCACACACATATAGGCGCAGGTCCCTTTCATGTCAGATAATAAAGGTTTATTGAATCATTATTTTCTTTGTTCTATAGTATTTGAAAACACTCTATCCTTGCTCACCTAAAAGTAATCTAACATTTGATCTCTAGTGATTTCTCACCCATACCACATGCCATAACTTTCTAACATAATTTTAGTTGCACATGTAAGTAGAGGTAATATTTAGAAGTACAAACTACTGTATGTGTATGCATGTGTGTTTTACTCTATTTACCTTTCTTTTTTCCTTGTTAGATGAAGGAGCCGTAGTAGAACTACAGTGAGAAATTAAATAAATTGAATTAGTCTTTTTGAATGATTAAAGCTTAAGAAGACTTAAGTTTGAAATATACTTGCTGAACTATCATTTTCTAATACAGAGGTTAGCAGATACATTCTCCTTAGACCAGAATCAAAGGAAAATTATTGGAAACATTTAGAGTTAAGTTCTGGTATGAAGAGGAGAGTCAGGATAGAAATTCAGTTTGAGGATATGAAATTAGGGGGCAACTGATGCCATATTTCCAGGCAGCAAGTCTTTTGACAGGCAGCGAGTTTCACAGATAAGAGACTGATAATAGTGTGTAAATAACCAAACTCAGTCACCCTACAGGGACCTTAGGAGAGAGTAGTGTGGATAAGCCCAAGAATCAGTGTAACTGGAAGCACCTTCTGGCTGAAAAAGGAGGAGCCTCAAGCTTATGTTGGACAGTACAATAGTAACTAGAAAGAAGGAGGTCAGCAGAGGCCAGCATAAACATGACAAAGCCTGGGAGAAATAGAAAGCCCAATTCAAGTTAGATGCCAGATAGGGCAATATCTAAATGAAATTCTTTAAGAGTAAGAACTAGAGACAAACATCTGGATGTTAGCAGTTTACTCTTCAAGTAAAGAGAATAGTAGAGGAATAAACAAATGGAACCAGGAAGGCACCCTATAAAGTGAGCACTGAGTCAGTAGTGAGCTTCATTCAACTGGGGAAAACTAGGGGCCAGCCTCTGACACCTGATTCCAAATTATTCTTCCTGAGTGGCAAGGAAGTGGAATGTTCCAGTTCCACCAACTCCCATTGTCACTGTACTGTCATTGATTCAGAGCCTTTCCCAGGTGTCATCAAGTTCTCCACATCCCCAGCATGCCATGATGCTGGCAAAGTGGACTCAAAGTGTGCAGAGCAATCTCTGGCACGTGCAATACCCCTCAGCAGTCAAATGCAGGTGATGGAAGTTAGAAGTTAGACCTGTATATACTGAAGAGGCAAGAGTGAGAGCATAATAATGGAGCATCTACACCACCTGCCACCATACTGCACAGATCTACAAAAGCTGCACATAAATTCATTCCATCCTGTCATGTATTCTTCCAGAGTGGTAACTGCTCACAATTCCCCATGGATGGATGGATGGATGGATGGATGGATGGGACAGAAAGATTCATTCAGGTGGCACTCATAATTTTACATTTGGTTGAAAGCTTATCGTGTCTCCTGATAGAAGTAGCCTCCTTGAGAACCAGGGATTCTAGCCCAGCAAGCCTTAATGTTGCAGATAAACTGCAAATTGGCCAGTTGGGTCACAAGGGGTTACAGTGATAAGGGGCCACTGCTACATCTATCCCTTAAGTCTTCAACATGTGTTATACTATATGGGACACTACAACATAAAGTGACAAACTTGAAGTACATTTGCCCAAACTGCTTACCTCCAAGATGACACAATCTAGGTTGCTGACAGCTTTGATGAAATAATCAGGATAACTTTCCAATTGTTGCACTTCCTTATCCATGAAGAGTTTTCTTTGTGAAAGGAAGTGTTATATGGGATCATGAGGATAGGTCAGCCCCCCTCTGTGAACTTCTAGATACTGGTGTTATGCTAAGAATTTCATTCAAGGAAGGAAAAAACCAAGCCAAGAAAATGTATTAATCCAAGTCAAAATGAATTCCAGACCCCAGTAAGGAATGACTTTTAACATAATTAATTGTCATAAAGTATTTGAAAGATCAAGAAGAGGTAAAAGCCAGAGAAGCCTTCTGAGAGAAAACCTTTCTCACAGAGGTATGCAAAATTCCTGTCCATGATCATAATGGCTATAGCATTATTGGTCCATTTTTTAGGTACTGGGATAGCTGAGGAGTGTGCCTGGCTGAGCTCTCCTAGATGGTTTTTAGGGTCCCTTCTGTGGCATATCCTCCTGGATAGGAGATAATACACCCCTATGCTCACTCCCATAAGACCATCCACATGCTTCCTAGCCACACTATATAACGTCTAATCTTCCAGTAGTCTTCCTGGCTTCTGCCACTGAACAATGAGCCACAACAATCACACCTTAGGAGTTCTCTCAGGCTACTCTCCCTCCATACCAAGTTGATGTTCAGGTGTACTTCTCAGAGATCTGTCTACTGGGAAGTTTTCTCCTCACCATGGTCTTGCAGGGGCACCTCTAAGTGATGCTTTGAGCATCAGTGCACCATAGGATTAAATAAAGCCATCCATAAACTACAGTTTTCTGCCTGCTTTTTCAATCATCTGGTATACATGAAACACCACAGGGCTATGGCATGATCTAAAGGGTGAGTGCAACAGAGATGAGTGATGTGGATATACAGCCCACATTTTTGTTCAACTACCTTGTGTCCACTACACCTTCTCAAGACCAAATATGTATATACCGTTTTATTTGCACAGCGAGTTGATGCTTTGACAACAAAGCCTCATGACTTAACAGGGGTGCCACCTCCAGCTTGTGATGGGCAATTCAGCTGCAGAGTCGCTTATTTTTCCATGTTTATGCATTTAGTCTCTATTAGCGTTACTAGCAGGGCAGGGCAGGCTCTGCTTTTCACCTGGAGAAGAGTTTTCTGCTGAGGATGGCATAATTTTTTTTTAACATTTATTTATTTTTGAGAGACAGAGAGAGACAGAGTGTGAACGGACAGAGCGTGAACAGGGGAGGGGCAGAGAGAGAGAGAAAAAGACGCAGAATCTGAAGCAGGCTCCAGGCTCTGAGCTAGCGGTCAGCACAGAGCCCGATGCGGGGCTCGAACCCACAAACTGTGACATCATGACCTAAGCCGAAGTTGGACGCTCAACTGACTGAGCCACCCAGGTGCCCCTGCTGAGGATGGCATAGACTTGAAATATGGACGTCTATGGTAACTACAGTCCAGTTCTTTAATCTAGGCTTACAAAACACATAACTAAGCACCACTAATTACTATCTATCATGGACACCTGTAGCAACCTGAGATCTGCCGAGCCATATGGTCTAATTGGCTACAAACATCACAGCTTGAATCTATTCCAAACCTGCTCTTCCTCTGCACCACACTCAGAAGACACTTTTCAAGTTACTAATAGTTTGAAGCCATCTTCCCCAGTGTGGTAGGTGGAGCCCTCAGAATACAAAGAAGTCCATAAGCGCTGCGCCTTGTTCTTTGAAGCAAAGGCAAGGTGCAATAACTTGCTCCTTTTCTTGAAAGATGGGATATGATGGAGACCATGAATACTATGTTTTAAAAGTCTATGAGAATGACCCTAATCTCTGCCACCTCCCTGGATGAATTATTGCCTCTCATATTTTACCTCCACCTGAGCAGAGGACTGTAGTATTAGGGCTTCCACTTGGCGCTTCCATTTTGTTCTTTGTCCACAGGCCTTGGGAAAAGTGAAAATTCTTGAAACTTGAAGTATGTCTATCCCGATTACATACTAAGCTCACAGAGAAATGAACATAGGATGGATCGATGGCCTACTGGCCTCTAAGAGATGGACTTGGATCAGGTTGCCATTTATCTACTAGGCTCCATAGTAATGAAGGGAGCTGATAGTGCTTTAAGAAGAGTGGAAGGGGAATTCCTTGTAAATTATTTTTTTTTAATTCTTTAAATATTTATTTACTTTTGAGAGAGAGAGACAGAGTGTGAGCAGGGGAGAGGCAGAGAGAAAGAGGGAGACACAGAATCTGAAGGAGGCTCCAGGCTCTGAGCTGTCAGCATAGAGCCTGACACAGGGCTCGAACCCATGAACTTGACCGCGAGATCATGACTTGAGTTGAAATTGGATGCTTAATGGACTGAGGCACCCAGTCACCTCTCCTTGTAAATTCTTAATACAAAGATTCTGATATTCCCAACTTGCTTAAAGAGTCTCATTTGTGGCCATGAGACTATATTATATTATAGAAAATATCTGTTAGCTTTTCAGAGCTAGTGGTATTGGAATCAAGATGGGAGAGGGAATTCACAAGAAGAAGCTTGATTAATACCCTCCAAATTAGCCATTTAAAAAAATATTTTGGGGGCACCTGGGTGGCTCAGTCAGTTGAGTGTCCGACTTCGGCTCAGGTCATGATCTTGCGGTTTGTGAGTTGGAGCCCTGCATGGGGCTCTGTGCTGACAGCTCAGAGTCTGGAGCCTGCTTTGGATTCTGTCTCCATCTCTCTGCCTTTTCCCTGCTCGCACTCTGTCTCTCTCTCTAATATAGAGTAAAACATTAAAAAAAATTTAAAAAGTTATTTTTGAGAGAGAGTGGGGGAGGGGCAGAGGGACAGGGAGAGAAAATCTTAAATGGCCTCCAGGTAGGGCTTAATCTCATGGCTGTGAGACCATGACCTGAGCCAAAATCAAGAGTTGAACCCTTAACCGACTAAGCCATTCAGGCACCCCTAAACATTTTTAAATAATAGACCAACATGTTAATCTGTAAATGAGAAATTTTATATAAAGTATTATAATCTCTCACATGGAAGTTAGCCATGATGTTACACAGAAGTCAGAATTCATATTCCTTAGAGGAGAAATGACAGCTATGGACTATCGATTGTACGTCGTAGTGTCTCTTACCCAGATTAAAATGGAAAGACTGGAGCAATTGTAAATGCAACATGAAAGGAAAATATCTTCTAATAACATTAAAAAACTGGTGCACGCCTGGATAACTAGGTCTTTCTGAGGAAGATTATAGTCAAAAACTGACACACACACACAAATAATTGAAAATAGCTTCCTTGTTCTGAAAATGTGTAATCCACTCTTTCTATGTAAGAAAACAAAAACTGAAGGAATTCACCCAGTTAAACCATAAGAGAAATAACAGCGAAACAACCTAGAAGCTAAAGAACTAATTTAGGGATTTACCAGTATTACCGAGTTATGAGCTTCTGGCATCTGTAAGCTACTTCACTTTGGAAAATTAATTTCATGCTTGCCTACTCCTGTAAAACTCCTGACTGAAGGGTCTCATCTAGGTTTGGAATGGTCAAAAGGATGTCAAAATTGTGCTTGAAGAAAGCTAAGGAAAAAGCTGTCAACGTCACAGTAGTCAAGGATATTTTTCTTTCTTTTGAAAAAATCAACCATATATACTAAATTAAGGATATTCAATTAAGGACATAAGGTATAAACTTTGGTTTGTTAAGAGATGAAAGAAAGAACTTATTTTTCTGAGGAAGATAAACTCTCATTTTGAGTACTAAGCTCTTCATGTATTATTTGAAGAAATAACTTCTTAAAATAGGAAACATAACACAGAATTTTTTTAGTTTACTTTAGGCTTAGATTTCAAATCTAGAATATTAAAAAAAATTTTCTGGACTAGGATTATCTATTATAAGTCTACAATTATTGATTTTGTTCCTATATAGTAAGTTGTTATTCTTTCAAATATATTTGGAGAAAACAATACCACCACAGAGAGCATTACCTTTCCTGGTTTCATGTGGAAAAGCAGGTGTTCAACATTTATATATCTATGTAAAAAAAGAAACAAATGAGAAACTAAAACTAATGCTATGATATTAAGAGAAATCAAGGAAACTGCTCAAGTATCAGTCTATGTACTGGAAAACATGGAATATATATATATATATTTATATATATGTAGGTATGTATATATATTTATGTATGTATGTATATATTACACCTGGTAGATATTTAGAAGACTGCATAGTTCAGGTGTATATTATACTCTTTGTTGGGCTTACAAAGGAAATAAATACGGTTTCCATAGGAGTGGAGAATTAAAATACAAAGAATCAAAACTGGTAGAAGTACAGAATTTGGCTGAGCTTTTGTCTATCAATGCCATTTTAGAATGTTTACACTACAGAAGTGCTGGACTTGGAGACGTGCCACTCAGACCACCCATCAGGGCAAGACTTGATGGGCGCTATAGGAGGGTGGGGCGGGCTGTAGGGGGGCGGGGCTGGTTGTAGGGGGCGGGACTGGCTGTAGGGGGCAGGGATGGCTGTAGGGGGGCTGGCAACAGACAAGCTCCAGTTTGCTACTGCTCCTTCAGGTCTAGTCTAGCTGCAGAGCTCCTTTGCTCAATGCGTCACCCTGAAATGCAGGGGTAATGGCAGAGGAAAACAGCTTATATCGCTGACTGAGCAAGATGCTGTATAAAGGCCCAACCGTTTCAGGCCAACCTGGGACAACTCTGTTGGGCAGTACTTGCTGTAGGGCTCTCCAGTGGCTGGCTGGGACTTTGCCACAGTTATAACACCGTTGGACTTCTTTTGCCCATCCTGCTTCTGCCTCCTTTCCTTCACAGGTGCCATTCCTTAATAAATATTTTATACTCCATATCCATTTCAGCATCTGTAGAAAATCCAAGCCATAACACAAATATTCCTGCACATCTAAGGGTTTCCCTAGACCCACATTGGGCTGTGACTGAATATTTCTCCCTGGTCTCTGTCTCCCTTCTCTGATAGTCCATGGAAAGAAATGGTTTTAGAAATAAATGCAAAGTATTCCCAAAACTAAAAAATTAAACAAGCAAATTTCTAAAACGATGTGGCTTTGTACACAACAGTCATATTCAAGTTATGCCTCATCCAGTCCATCTTTCTAAATGGCCACATCTGCTCCCAGTCAGCTATTCTGCCTCAAGAACTTTGGTGGGTATTTGGGATTAACATGTTGTTTTCTAGATGGATTTCTACATTTTCTCCTGGGCACCAAAAGATCAGAGCTCCTCTCAGAACATCACTGCTTATTTGATTTCACCTGAAGTAAATCCCTGTACCTTCCCAGCACTCCTTGCTGGCATTTCTTCCACGGCCTCCTATTTTCATGCCCAGGAAGTGTTAAAAGGTTCACTTCAGGTGAATTCACCAGAGGTGAATTTTATACCTTTTTTTCTGTCTTGAATGGGGAACAAATCCCAAAGGACTGCTTATTTCACCAAAATTTCTTCTCATAAGGCAGTTTCTTAGATTTTTCTTAAGTGGGTACTTCTCACCTGGATGTCATTGGACTCCTTGCTAGGGACTACTCTGGGAAAATCTAGTTTCACCTCTAATTGAATATCTGCATATTTGGCCTAAAGGAAGCAGAGGACTTTATGCCTATTCATAAAAGCTCATGCCATATGATGCACACAAAGACTCTTATCTATGGCTTGCCATTAATTCTTATCCCTCTGATCATCCACAGTTCTGGTTATTTGGGCTAATTTTTCAAATTTCTAGGACTTTGTATCTGAGTTAGTTACATTTATATCACCTGCTAACCAAAGTCTACTTATGGTTTCCTTTTTAAATTAATTAAATAGGATATTTATACGAATAATTAAAATTCAAAACATTCCCTTAGTCTCCTAGTTTGCTGGCCCAGGGGTATCTACACTGCCTATTTTTGCCTATGTATGCTCCTATTTCAACCAAAATTTAGTATTTTAATTTACGAAAATTTTCCCATTCCTATTATTCCACATGAGGAAACCAAATTCCTGAAAGGTTAATTATTTTTCCCAAGGTCACACAGCTAGAAGATGAAGAAATCTTTGAGCTAGGTTTTCCTCCACAAAAACACTTTGTTGTATTGTTTGCTTAAAGGTATTTGAATGAATGCAATCTCTAGATTCCTTGTGACAACAGTGAAGGCCAATGCTGGTGGCTCATATGATCTTTCTCCATGTTTTAAAAATGGACCTCTAGGGGTGCCTGGGTGGCTCAGTCAATGAAGCATCTGGCTTCAGCTCAGGTCATGATCTCACTGTTCCTGAGTTCCAGCCCCACATGGGGCTTTGTGCTGACAGCTCAGAGCCACGAGCCTGCTTCAGATTCTGTGTTTCCTTCTCTCTCTGCCCCTCCCCTGATCACACTCTGTCTCTCTTTCTCTCAAAACTAAATAAACATTAAAAGAAAATGAAAAATGTGCCTCTCTTTCCATATATCTGAACATGGTTAAAATGTAGGAGTTTTGTTGCACCAAAATACTTTCCTGTCTTCTGACAGAAATCATCCCAACATTCAAATCAGTGAGGTCTATAATGTGAACTTCTTCTGGTGTTACACAGTGCACATCTGGCACAACTGTAGATAGTAGCCCTGATAACACACAGAAGCTTTTAAGTTTAAGCTGCATTTCAGCCTATATATATATATATATATATATATATTTTTTTTTTTAATTGAGAGAGACAGAGCACAAACGGGATAGGAGCAGAGAGAGAAACAGACACAGAATCCAAAGCAAGCTCCAGGTTCTGAGCAAGCTATCAGCACCGAGCCCAAAGCGGGGCCCAAACCCGCGAACCGTGAGACATGACCTGAGCTGAAGTTGGTCGCTCAACCGACTGAGCCACCTAGGCGCCCCTCAGCCAATATGTTTGATAGCTTACTAAACGGTCAACGTGAACGTATTTCAGCAAAAGGGTGGGATTCATTTTCAAGACAGTTACTATTCCTTAAAAAAGAATAGTTTTCTTTTAAAAAAAATTTTTTTAATGTTTATTTAGTTTTGAGAGAGAGAGAACGTGAGCAGGGGAGGAGCAGACACAGACTCTGAAGCAAGCTCCAGGCTCCGAGCTGTCCTCGCAGGGCTGGAACTCACGGAGGGGGAGATTGTGTCCTGAGCTGAAGGCGCCCTGCGGAGAAAAGTTTTCAAGACCACTCCTAGCACCAAAATACGTGTAGAACACAGAACCAGCAGCAGAGTGAATTCAGAGATATACAGGAAGCTTCGGTACTATGTAAAGAAGGAATCTTTTTCTACTAATACATAACTAGAGGCAGAGATTTGTAGCACATATTGGAGGGAAGCTTATCCTCCTAAGAGATGGATTCCTGAGGATAGAAAACTCAAAGCTAATTTTCACAAATTGTAGATGTGGAAATCTGTAATTTTAATAAAAAATAATAAGAATACTCCTATCAGAAAGGGACATCTCAGATATCATTGTATAAAAACAGAATATTAACAAAACTGAAACAAAGCAAAATGAGAAATTTTAATGGAAAAAACAGACAAAACAGGAAAGGTATCGCTTAGCTAAATGCTTTCCATGAGTGTTGGTAAACTATAATTGAATGTTAATGTCAACTCCACCAAATCTTTAGTTTTAATGCACAGATAGCCTGTCAGATAAATACATACACACTTTTCATTCCATGTTGAGGTTCTATGTACTTCAAATCTTTTTACCTTGTTCACAAAATATGGAGTTAGATAAATCTAAGCTATTATTACAGGAGAGAAATATATGCTGGACGGACTCCACCCAACTACTATTGCTGCCTTGATTCTGGAACCAAAAGTAAGCAGTTCAGATAAGACAAGGACTATCCTGTGGTTAATTCTTCTTTATAACAGAAAATACTTTACTTTGAATGGGCTACATGTTGTACATAATTCAAAAACACATCAATTTTCCAATTCTGGATTAGAAGAATTCATCGAGTGGAAGGTGGTTAGCAACAACTGATAAGCATCTAACAACTTCCAACATGCCCATGAAGACACATAGAAAGGAATAATGCATACAACATCAAAACAGTAGGACTATGAAACCAGAATGGAAACCACCGTCAATGCCTCATCTGTGTTATCCATCTCTAAATGTGTAAAGTCCTTGTTCAGACCCTATTACTTTTACTCCGGTTAACAATGGTGAAGAAAATATTGGACTGTCATTTCCTATGTCTATGTTCCTTAAAATACTTCTCTGATGACAATGAATTACATGTTTCTTAGCGAAAAGGTAGAAAAACAAACACCAATAAGGAAAATAAGTTTCTCCACATTCCACCACCAGGAAACAACGCATATCCTGTTTAGTCCAATAGTTCACAGCACATTTTAATTGGATTTTATTTGATTCCACTAGAATTAAAATCATATAAGAATTTAATGTTCTATTATGAAAACCTCCTATTACCACTTTATTCTTCAATATGTTGTTTACTGCCCCCACCCTACTGCTTTACACAGTGCTTTAAAATTTTAAGTACCTTATAAAATGTGCTATTAGTGTTCCTCCCTTATCCTAAATCCTCCATTGACCAGATAATAGAAAATCTCTGGGTGTTTCATACTTTGAATTTTTGTACACATATAACTTTGGAGTATATAAAAGGTCCACATATGTATTCAAGTGTGTTATAACTGCTTGGATGTGTTTGTCTATATGGTACTTTGGGGAGAGATTAGTGGAATCTGATGTCCAAAGTCTAGAAGACTTATTCCAGGGAAACAAACACACTTCAATTTCTCATGAGAATGTAAACTGTTGTAAAGTTTCAGGAGGACAGTTAGGTTACAAGCAGAGAAAAAAAAAAAACACTTTGTAAGGTAATATAGGCATATGTTAAAATTCACTATGAAACAATTACAGTAAGTCTGTCTCTCAGCCTAGACTTCCAGGTCCCATGACACTCTTCCCAATATTAAATTTGACTAGTTTTTACATATGGTCTATAAAAATTCTATGTGCCGTTGTACAGGATATATGCCTTTATACAAATGAGATCATAACATAGCATTCTTCAGCACCTTGATTATTTTCATTCAAAAAATGATTTGGAGGACACTTTTCTGATAAACCATTCTGCATCCAATTCCTACATGTAGAGTGGGGAGGTTTCCACATACCACCAAGCAATTCTCTAACACCAGCCGGGAGTCTTAGAATTTTTTTTTTTTTACATTTTATTTATTTTTGAGAGACAGAGAGAGAGACAGAGCGTGAACAAGGGAGTGGCAGAGAGAGAAAGAGACACAGAATCCGAAGCAGGGTCCAGGCTCTGAGCTAGCAGTCACCACAGAGCCTTACTCGGGACTCAAACCCACGAACCGTGAGATCATGACCTGAGCTGAAGTTGGATGGTCAACCGACTGAGCCACCCAGGCGCCCCTGGGTGTCTTAGAATTTAACTCTGTTCTGACACTATTTACTGAAGATAGCATCAGATCCCACTGATTAAGGGCTCAGTCCCACAAGACCACATCCCTTCCTCGCATCTCAGATGCCAGCCACAAATCCAGGGTATCACCTGTGCCTCTGAACAACCAGCTATAGATTGTAGGCTTCAACAACTCCTTGCTTGGGTTTGATTAATTTGCTGGAATATGTCACAGAACTCAAAGAAATGTTTTATTTACTGGATTACTATTTTATAATAAAAGGATATTACTTAGGAACATCCAGATAGAAGAGAAGCAGAGGGCAAGGTATGGAGGAAGGGAATGGAACCTAATGGTCCTCCATGTGTACACCATTCCTGAACCTCTCTGAAACCTATCGGTTAGGGTTTTTCCTGCAGGCTTCATTACATAAGCATGATTGATTTATTCATTGGCCATTGATTCAATATCCAACCCCTTTCCTTTCCCTGGAAATTAGGAGGAGGGACTGAAACTTCCAACCCTCTAATCACATAGTTGGCTCTGTGGGCAGCCAGCTCCCATCTTCAGGTGTTTTCAAAAGTCACCTTATTAGTCTAACTCCAGTTGTGGTGGAAGGGGTTTGTTATGAATAACAAGACACTCATCTCACCCTTATGGTTTTGAAAGGATTTCTGAGATTGAGGACAGGAGACCAAATATTATAACAAAAGTTGATCTCATTGCTCTCATGGCTCAGGGAATTCCAAAGACTTTGGGATCTGTGAGCCAGGAGCCATGGACAAAGACCAAACATATACAAGAAACATATTTTGGTCATCTGAATGGCCAAATACATATTTCTTATAAATCACAATATCACACATGACAACAAATATACCCACTTCACCATGAAAATTGCTGCCTGGCATTCCATTGCATGGATATCCCATATTAAACATCATTGAAACTCTACTACTCTTTCTTTACAAACAGTTCTAAAATGGACACTCATACATGTCTTTGCTTCAGGTGGGGGGTATATCTATGATTAGATTTATATAAATGGAATTATCAAATGACATGTGAATTTTAATCTTCACACATAATGACAAATGGCTATTAAATATCATGACAAATTAATATTGTCACAAACTATTTACAATACCACGCTTGTTAACATGAGATTTAACATATTTTTTAGCTTTGGCAATCCCATTGGTGGAAAAGCTAATAAACATTTCAATATGTTTATTACTAATTGGCTGTAATTTCAGGAACTATTTATGTTAGGTTTTTATTGCTGCCAAAACAGATTAATGCAAACTTCATGGCATAAAACAACATCCACCAAGTTCTGTAGGTCACAAATCCCAGTGTTCAGTCAAAAGGTTGGTGTGAATGCTTCCCTCCCCGTAGTCTCTGGAGAAGAATCCATTTCTGAGCTCATTCTGGTTGTTGGCCAAATTCAGTTCCTCTTATGGGGGCAAAAATGCAGTCCCCGTTTCCTTCTGGCTGTCAGCTGGGGCTCAGGCTTTGTTTCTAGAAGCTTCCCATGTTTCTTCTCATGGTTTCCTATGTTGTACTCTCCAGCAGCAGCTAAGTCTCTCCTGCTATGCGAATCTATCTGGCTTCATCTGGAGATGTGTTTTTTTGTTTGTTTGTTTGTTTATTTGTTTGTTTGTTTTTTTGGTTTTAAAGGGTCATGTGATTAGATTGGGCCCTGATGAATCTTGCCTAACACCTTCTCTATCTTAAGGTTCATAACCTTAATCATGTCTGCAAACTCTTTTTTTCTCCATGTAACATAATATACTCACACATTATAGGAATGAGGGCATTGACATCTTTATGTGAGAGGCATTCTACCTACATATACATATAGTATACACACACACACACACACATTCACACACACAGTAAATTTTCTAAACCTACAACAGGGAAAAATTTATGTCCATCTATTATTTTAGCTTCCCTTTTCTCCTTTGAAATGCTGGATGACAGTAAAAAATGGTATATTTATAGCTCTTCAATGGGAAATAATTATAACCATGAATTACACACTAAGAATTACTCTTTTGTATATAAAATCAACATAAATAAATTCACAGATGTGTACAGATCCTAAAAATATACCCTAAGAATAAAAATATCAAAACATATTCCAAGAACTAACGCATTAGACAAAATTATGAATTGAGAAATGGGAAATTTGTAGCAGTTAAACATTATATAATGTGTATGTGTGATTTCCTACTATTTTTAGGTATGTATAATCTCAGTGTTAATAAATGTCTTATCACTTTCTTAATACCCTAAGGAGACAATATCAGTGTTAATAACATGTATTCAGGTATAGGATTCTGGTAGCATAAAGTATTAGGATATTGTTCTAGATATAATATTAGACATTGTGGTAGGCAGCATAGTGCCCTCCTCCCACCAAAGATGTCTATGTCCTCATCAACAGAATCTAAATAAGGTAGTTTTCAAGGCACAAGGGAATTAAGGTTGCTGATGAAACTAAGGTTGCTAATCACTTCAACCTAAATTAGGAAGATTATTTAGGATTATACCCAGGTGGCCTCAATGTTTATGAAGTGTTCTTAGCAATGGAAGGGCGAGGTGGAAATGTAGACCAGGGTGATGTGGTGTGAGAAGGACTGAATCCACTATTGCTGGGTTTCAAGATGAGTATGGTCGTGAGGCAAGGAATGTAGACAGTCTCTAGAAGAAAAAAGCGAAGAAAACAGTTTCTTTTGGAGCCTCCACAGTGAAGTATCGTCCTGCCAACAGCTTCATTTTATCCCAGTAACACCTGCATTGGACTCTGACTCTCAGGATTATAATGCAATAAAGTTGTATTATTTTAAACCATAAAATTTGTGGCAATTCATTACAGCAACAATAGAATACTAATACAGATATTAGTTAACGTATATTTGAGAGGAGTTTTAATATCATGGAAAATATTTGTTTTACAAAGTTAAGCTACACATGCAGAGGCAAGCTTATATAGAATTATACACAGTTTAAGAAATAAATGATACTGTTCACACTGACTTTAGTGACAAACTCTTGCTGTCTGAAAATATTAATATTTCATAGCAGTTAAGAGCATGGTATTTACAGTTAAACTTTTATTTGAATGCTATCTATTATTTATTAGGTCTACATGGCCATTGGAAAAATAAAAACATGTTAATGCTTGGCTTAACCATTTGTAAAATGGGAAAAATTATTATGACCCCAAATGATTTTTATAGATGTCCAATAAGATAATATATATAGTCCAGTACACGACACATCATACACATTTGGCAAATGTGAGCTGGTGGTGAACTGCTGTTCTTACCTTTATATCTCCCAGTTCTTTCTCTTTTTTAGTTTTTAAAATGTTTTTATTTATTTTTGAGAGAGAGAGAGAGAGAGAGAGAAAGAGAACGAGAGGATGAGCTGGAGAGGGGCAGGAAGAGAGAGGAAGACACAGAATTCGAAGCAGGCTCCAGGCTCTGAGCTGTTAGTATAGAGCCTGACATGGGGCTTGAACTTGTGAACCGTAGGGTCATAACCTGAGCCAAAGTCAGACACTTAACTAACAAGCCACCCAGGTGCCCCTATATCTCCCAGTTCTTAAGATCAAGGAAACAGTTATATTAAACATCCTCCTCACTACAGTTTTAAACTAATTTTCAGGATACATTTAAGTGAAGTTTGGTAACTCAAATGAATATCTAATTGACATGATGTCAGGAAGATGATCAGAGAAGAGTAAAAATTTCAGCCAGTGTAGGATAGATATTCAATAGGTATCACCATCATGCAGGAAGTAGAGTGTTCTGGCTCCTGAGAGTGTTCTAGTAAATTTGTTAAGTTTAATCAATTCATCACTATTTTTATAATTTTGTCAACTTCTCCCCTCCGATTGTGTAACAGTATTATTCAACGTTTCTTCTAATATCTTTAATGACAAAGCAAAACAGCCGTGTGTTTGGGAAGCAGGTGTGAAGCAGCCCAGAAAGAATCACCTGGAAGCTAATAACTGCCCTTACACATTACAGTGTCACACAACCAAAAACATAGACTGAGGGAGTTGGATAGAACAGTAAAATCATCTAGTCTAACTTTCCTATTTTATGTATAAAGATAATGAGTCCCAATAGAATAAATAACTTGCCAAAGGATACAATGCTTCAGACACTAGGAATAAATCCTAGATGTTCCTTCTCTTAGTAACACACACTTTATGTTTCAATGTTTATTTATCATTTTATAACAAAACCCCTTCCTTATGTTGGTTCTCTCACTGTTGAGCTTTTCACTGAAAGCAAAAATTGCTCAGTGTCCTCCTTAGAGTAGAGCTGTTTGCTGTTATTTTGCCTGTTAGGAAGAATTCTGACCCATGTGGCATGTTGCTGCTGTCAACAGAAAGGGCATTGGGGCAGCAGGTGGAAAGAGTCAGCAATATATAAAAATCCTCTAGAGCAAGGTTCACCCAGGTGTTTCTTTCAAATTCCAACCTCCTCCCTCCCGCATCTCCTTAAGAACAGGTGTGACCCCTGGAACATCCGAATCAGCAGGGGTAAGTGAAAGGTTATACAGAGTTGAAAAGCAGCAGAAAAACTGAAACATAAGCAAATTTAATAAATAACATCTGTTTTTTAATATGGGTTTCTCATATTTAAACTTAACATTCTATTTTTAGTTCTGGAGGAAAACAATGACTAATCTTGATCTAGAAATTAGTGACATAAAGCAGCACAGATTATAAAAGATAGTAATTCCAAAGGTCAAAGACATTATTATAAATGAGTTATTTTAAAATTTATACATGTTATTTCATAAAATCATAAAGTCATGGGGATGAAATATATCAGTCTGTCACTTAGACCAGTCTCATTTATTCTAATTATCTTGTTCTCAATTTGGGGGTTTTCTCATTAGGAATTATCATTAAAAGTTCATAAGCTATTCTTGACAGTGAATAATGAGCAAATTGTCAGATTTAGCCCATGCTGACATTTCTGTTCTCAATTTGATGGTTGTTGACCTCATTAGGTGCACTTATAAAACAAGGCTTAAAATCTAAAAAAGGTTAGAGGCTTGAAAGTAAACTACTCTATAACCTGTCATTATTCCAACCTTAAGAAAGTTGATTTTGATGTATTAACGTTCCGTTAGATGTTTGGAAAGAAAAAAAATAGTGAACAGAAATGTTTATACAAACAGACGTTAATTTTAGTTATTTTTACCAAAAGCATTGACAGTTTATTACCTTTAAATAGGTCATATGCAGTGCAGGTATAACAAATATAGGATATATGGTGCTCAAACTATAACCAAGGGATAAGAACCTATTTCTGCTAAAGGAGAGTATATTGCATATCTCTGAAATCTTTAGTCATTAGCTGGGTTCTAAGTGCACTCAAGTGCTTCCATTACTATTTTTTTTCATTGTAACAAATTAGAAGGTATTTTCTTTGGTATTAAAATCAGATAAATAGAGTTTTGCATTTGGAAAAAGAATCTGTTTTTTTTTTTAATTTTTAAATGTTTTTATTTATTTTTGAGAGAGACACAGAGTTCTAGCGGGGTAGGAAGAGAGAGAGAGAGAGATACAGAATCTGAAACAGGCTCCAGTCTCTAAGCTGCCAGCACAGAGCCCGATGTGGGGCTCAAACTCGTGAAGCATGAGATCATGACCTGAGCCAAAGTCAGATGCTTAACTGACTGAGCCATCTAGGCGCCCCAAGAATCTGTAATTTAAAGAGAGATTTTCTCTGACATGCCCAAATCAATGACTTTCACATATCAAAGCCAGCCTTTTTCTTGTTTTTTTTTGAATACATTTAAGTAAATGAATATCAAGTTATTTTTTATGAGTTTATTTTCTAAAAACATTATTCTATAGAGGTTAGGTTTGAAGAGTTCCTTATCTCTTGAGTGTTTATAATTGTGTTTACTTATCAGTAAGTACCATTGGAGAGAATAAACATGATCAAAGTTAAAAACTGAAGAAGTTAAAAACTAAAGCAGAATTGGTAGGGTAGGAGGATTGTAAATAAGAAATATTAATCATGGAAACTTAAAGGATACTCTCATATGGTAGAAATATACCTAATATGTAAAGCTTCTGTCATTTCCCTTCTCCTTTACAGAGCAAGAAAAGGGGATGGGAAGTAATATGTTACACAGGAATATGCCAGCACATAACAAATATATAACATAGAAAAAATGTGTGCACAAAGTAAGCAATACTGAATAAATTCAGGTTTCTATTTATTTGAAACAAATAAGCCAAATACGAAGATGAGTGATTAGTATTCTTTTAGTCTTCAGTGACCATCAGGTTTTCAAATAGATAATCTGAGTGTCTTATTTTTAAGTGTCATGATAGAAACAGAGTTGCTGTGGGTCAAACTGTGTTCCCTAAACATTCACATGGTAAAGTTCCAACACTCAGCACCTCAGAAGTGTGGACATCGTTGAAAATAGGGTTGTTGCACATGTAGTAAGTTGAGGTCATACTGGAGCAGGATGAGTCCTCAATCCAATATGACAGGTGTCCTTATAGAGATAGGAAATGTGAAGAGACAGACATAGACAGAGGAGGACATGACATGAACATTAAGGCAGAGATTGAGGTGATACATCTACAAGCAAAGTGATGCCAAATATCCTTCACTCAGAAGGAATCAACTGTGACAGCATCTTGATTTTGGACTTATAGCTTCTGGAACTGTGAGACAATAAATTTAGTGGTTTAAGCTACCCAGTTTGTGGTACCTTTTTTTTATGGCAGCCCTGGCAAAATATTATGGGTTGTATCTGTTCCCTTATGTTAGCATAGAGTTCTGAAAAGGTGGCATATTTGCACATATACATGAAGAGAATAAAGACAACCCTCAGATTACCTTGCACTTAATGATGATAATAAGTATATGTATTGCATCTTGTTGAGCAGAAATAGGCAAGAGAAAGAAATCCACAGAAGTACATTAAAGGACAATATCCATCTCTAATTAAACACTTGGAAGACTCTAACAATAGAACACATTAATTTGTGGCAGGCACAGACCTCATGCCCATTATGTATTATTTAAACTCCATCTCAAAATTTGTATATAATTAAGCACTGAGTTATGATAGAAGTTTTATAGAAAGTGGCGGCCATTGGTCATGTTTTTGTGAAAGTAATGAAATGTGTCAAAAGTATTCAGATAGTGTTATAGTAAGTCAATCACCTACATTGTCCATCAAATAAGCCAGATGTTTTTGTATGTAACTTTCATTCTTCCAGATAAAAATGCATGACCCTCTTCTCTACTATATATAAATCATTTTGAGTTTTAGGTCATTTGGGAGTGGGGAAGTCAATTAACTTCAGTCAGCAGCACCGCAGCAGTGACAGTGGGGGAAAAAAGGGAGGAGAGAAAAACAGAAGCTCAGACTTAAATGAAAATGCTGAATATAGATAAAGGTTTTCCTGGATGAAATCTATGAGAAACAAACAGCCAAAATCAAACACAGCAATGTAAGAATAACAATCATGACTAGCTGACAACATTGACAACATTCACTCATTTGTTCAACAAATATTCGTTGAGTACTTACTATGGGCCTGGCGTTAAACTAGACACTGGGAATATAAGAATACAAAAAAGAAACTGTCATTATCTTCATGTTGGAAAAAGAAGAATAACAAATTAGCAGTCAAATGCATATGATGACTTCAGGTTTTTGTAAGTACTTCAAAGAAAATCAAGGTGTTGTAGCTGCTTTAGATAAGGTCATAAGGAAGGTCCCTTCCAGGAGATTTGTAAGCTGAGGTGTAAGGGAAGGTAAGAAGTGACTGAAAGAAAAAGGAGCAGGTTTCTTGATTGAGAAAAGAAACAATAACAAAATACTGTGCTCTCCAAGAAAAGTCTGCACTTCCTGTGAATGCCTGCAGTGAAACGGAATGACTTTTCCTGAATTGAGAGGATATTCATCTGAGTTGGAAAAAAAATAATATTTTTATATAATATATGAAATACAATTTTAAAGTGTTCGACAGTATACCACATATTCCGTGATTTTCCTATTTGCCCTGGAGCACATGGTACATTCTATACCACATAGGTTTATATGAATGCAAGTCTTAATTGCGATTAATTAAAATATACTTTGGGTTTAACTTAGTATGGCTTGCACAATTTGCCCTTAAAATATTATGTAGTCCATCAGTCTTTCAATATTTACTGCTTACAACTAAACAGTGCTCATGATTTTCCGTAAACTATTTACACTTTAGATATGTAATTATTTCTACTTAGCACATGAGTAAACTGAGGCAAAGGCAAGTTGTGCAAATTATCCAAGGGCATAGAGCTGGTAAGTAGCAAAGGCAGGATTTAAACCCAGAAAGTCTGTGTTCACAGCTCATGGATGTAATACTCTTCTGTGATGCATTACCTATACTTTTTGTTCTGATTATTTCAGATTTATAACCAAACATATAAAATTCCATGGAGAATTTGTTTTTGCTTTACATGGCATGTCATGTTTAACAATATTTGTCATCAACAAGATCAAAAATGAGAAGAGCTATCTGTTTTGTAGCCTGCTCTTGTTCTCATCTCTCAATCCAAATGCTTTTACTTATAAATTTTTATACTGTACAAGTTTAAATAGTGGCAAGTCCTTTCAGACAAGTAGATTGTAAATGCATCTCACAGGCAAAGCAGACGTGGACTGGCTTTTATCCTTTGAAGAGAATACTGAAGGAAAAGATTCTAAGTATAGAAATGGAAGATCTATAAAGGGGGCTTTATTAGACACAGCATGAGGCTAGGAAAATGGCTGCATCATCCTGGGAACGTTTTCCTCATTCACTTCCTTGTATTAGACTTCATAGTTTTCTAATTCACTTTCCAAGTCGAAATCCTACCCAAACTCCCTAATTCTTTCCTTATGCCATTAATTACATAGAAGCATACTGAGGAAGAGTACCTGTGTGAACTCTTTAGATACTTACAAACCTTTATATAGAGCAAGATAAGGAGGCAGGTACTGAGATAGAGACCGTGTCCTAAAAATCTTAGAGGACTGTTGGAAAGCCAGCTATACAAAGGCCTGTGATCGAAGACAGAAATGAACTTTGCATTATCTAGACTGTAACAAATCCAGCTTGATATCACTAATGTAAACATATAAAATATCCTTGAAATATTTTTTCATTGAAGACTAAAATATCATATTTCACAGCAATTGTTTATGGTCCCCTTGTTAGAGATAGAAGTTGCTGTTTAAATATATTCAAAATAACTTCTGAACTTAATGCTTAGGAATACTGTGGTTCTATCTCTGGCATGTGATCATGCAGAAACACACACACACACATACACACACACACTTCACACACATTTAAATAAACATCTTATCTCCATGGAAGCTTTTATGTTTTCCACTATTTTTCCTTCTGAAACTATAAGTATATGAAGTCTAAATACCCCCAAGAGCTGTGGCTCAGTTTTATTTTTAGATTTTATTAACTGCTTTGTATATTCTACATTTAACTTACAATTTTTTATTGCTGTTCTCCCAACATCTATAAATAAGATTTGAAGACCTATCTACCTTTAGTTTACAAGAAAGAAAGTAGAACCTTATTGAATTTTACTGTTGGTGTTAGGAAAAGTTAACAAGGTGAATTGATTGTGCCTATGAGAAGCTAAGAATTTATTGCTGTTATTATAAGATTCTCTAAATTTAAATGTGTTTCATCATTGGTTGTGAGTTTATATGTGGGAAAGCAGATGTTAGTATCTTAGTTCTTTCTATTCAGAACTATATCACTTAAATTTAGTTTGTTCAATAGAAGATACTGTATAGCCAAATTGCCTTAGTATAAACTAGAGTATAAATTCAAAATTTTCAAATTACAGATAAGCAATGAATGTCCAGATCCTGATTAAAATTTGTCCACATTTACTAGTAGTAAATAGAAATACTTAATATATTATAATAAATATTTATGTCCACACACATTATAAAGATAGTCAAAAGTATTTCATCTTGTAAAAGCCTAAAGCTCTTTCATTTAAGCAACTTCTATTTCAATTTATTCTTTGATGTGTCAAGCTAAGCTCTAGAGAATTTCTCCCTTGAATGAGTGACTCTGCGTTGGAATATACTCTTTGACTAGAGATTGATGCTAGATTCGTGCTATCAGCATTCTATTGCTTGCAGAGGAAAGATAATCATTATTATACTACATTTAATTGCATTAATACTGAGAAGAAGAAAAAAGGTCACTGAAAGAAGTCATTTGAAATTTGCTTTCTATAGCTATTGCCTAAGTAGCTTGTTTATAAAATAAGCATTTGGGATGTACAGACTTGTCAGCATGGATGCAGATACCCTGGGTTCTAATTTTCTTTCTCCCAGTAACTCGTACAGCTATCAACATTAAGTCATAAAACTTCTCTGGACTAAATGTTTTAATCTTTGAAAAAATATATAATTTACTGCACAAGATTTATTACAAGAGTAATATATTTCTTAAACACTTTAACACATATGAGTGAACCAATATGTTGGAATATTATGAAGGTAAAGAAAATAAAGGCACTATTTTTCTTTTAGATATAAGTCAGCTGATCTTGAAAGAAAAAAAGGTCAATATAAATAAACATTCCAAGAAATATTTCTCTAAAGTCTCTGTGTTAGAAATATATGTGGATACACTGGGTTCTCCTTTGGAAAATATAGCACTTGTATTGATTATTTTGATAATCCCCTTATTCTCCGTGGATCCCAACCTGTTCCTGTGCACAGAATCTCTCCAGACCACACAGTACTATTGTGTTACTACAAGGATCACAGTTCATCAGTTACAGCATAATTAGCAATGCCCTACAAAGGAAAAGCACCCACGAAAACTTGTATGTTGCTCAGGCAATGATAAAAGAAATAAGAGAAAAGGGGAGCAAAGGAAAGTCAGGTCTTTTCCATGGTCATAAGTGAAATGCACAATGAGGCATCCCATAAATAACTAAAGAAAATTAAACAGGGCTGGATTTTTGTTTTACAGGTAGAAGCAAGAATTTCAGACTTCAGAATCACATAGTTATTATTACCATTATCATTATTTCTTTGCAGACTCTATGAGTTAAATGGTTCTCTTTAATGGGGGCGTTTAGTGCAAAAGCAATGTAGGTGGTTAAAAATACTGGGGAAGGGAATATTGAAGACAATCTAACATATCGTGATTAACTGAAGAATGAAAATAACTGACAAAAAAAAGAGGCAGACTGCTTTTCTAACATATAGTCACCACTGAACTTTTTTTAAAATTAACTATTGTTATTTACTTTCCAGAAATGTGCAAAGATAGAGACACTAACAGAGAAAGAACAGCCTTATTCCCCGCTCTAATCTGTTCATCTGTTTACACAGGAACCATGTAACCATGCTTGTACCACTTTGCATTTCGTGGTGGCCAGGCGGATAAAGGGAAGCTGGCTATTACTTCTGATCTAGTCATTTTATCAGCTAGATACACCATGGTGAAAGTACAACTGTAAGAAGGTGATAGGAGGCAATTTTCTCCATGGCTGTGCTAGTGTGTAGCTAGTGACCACACAACCCCTAAATAAAACAATTCATTTTCTGGACTTCCAATCTCCTTTACTGTTTTTTTCCCCCTAAGTTTTTTACCCTTTTCATATTTTCCATCACCTAAAGCCATCATTAGTCACAAGATTTCATACTGAAGACTGAAGATGTCTTAAATGAAATTTTTTCAATGATGAATATTCAAGAAATCAATAAATTTGCTCCTGGAACACTAGTTTATACTGGTAACAAAGAGTGATGGACAAAATTAGTAGAGTGTAATATGAAGCTATAGTAACTACTTTAGTAGATATCTACTTTCAGTTCCTTAGCAAAATAGAAGTTACTTTTCACTCATATCAAAGTTCAACATGCCTATTTCTGGTCAACAAGTGGGGTGACATTGCTACAAAAAGATCAGGGATCCAGCCACATGAAACACTAGGAATCAACATCCAACTTGTAGAAGCAGAGACTTGTGTCAGAAGTTTTTTGAGTAAAACCTGGATGTTGCACACATCATTTTTGCCAAAATTCCATTGGCTGCAACTACATAATATGACCTCTCCTAATGGCAGGGGATTCTGGGAGATATCATCTAGGTATCTGCTCAGGAGAGAGAAGAGATGGATTTTAGGAAGAACAATCAGCCATATCTTCCACAGTCTGTCCTTCTGGTCAATATGAAGTGATTTCCAGCTTTATTCAAACTCACATACTATATTCTACCCCTACCCCAAAGGAGAAAATCCAATGTCCATACCAGGTGCTGCTTGTATCACAAAGTCTATCTCAGTTGGAACACATTATTCAGGTCTGGTACCTCATGGTCTTGAAATTCATTAATTGAAAGATGAATTATTTGCCCCTTACCAAATTATTTGCCCCTTACCCCTTACTAAAAAATGTTTTGCAGTTCTACAAAAACCCTAGGACCTTAAATGTTTGCAATAAAGGAAGCACCTATCTCCCAAGCACAACGTACTCCTCACGTCAGATGTAATCATGGTGGAACTTGTGACATGAAGAAACTCCCAAAGATTGGAATCAAGTGCCAACAGAAAATGCCAGAGATCCTGAATCTAATCAAGAAAATCCCTCCTTTCTTAGGATGGAGACTCAGCCATCATTGCCAGAGAGCAGTGCCTGGTGTATTGTCTATTTTACCATGGGGTATTTTTACTGAGGTTATCTCACACCTGGTTTACCATTGCACATTGAGAGAGAGAGAGAGAGAAAATCCGAGCAGGAGAGAGGCAGAGAGAGAAAGAATCCTGAGCACTGTTAGCACAGAGCCCACTGCTGGGCTCAATCTCAAAAACCGTGAGATCATGACCTGAGGAGAAATCAAGAGTCAGACCCTTAACGGACTGAGCCACTCAGGCACCCCAGAACTGCAAAACATATAAATGAGGTTTTTTTTTGTTCTCAGCAATGTTTTTCTTAGAGAGCTTAGTAGATTTCTGATCCATTTGCTTCTAGTCAGTTACATGCTAGTAAACATAGCAAAGTTCCTTTTTAGTTACAATTTTCATGTCTCCTTTTTTTTTTTTTCCTTCTGGTCCTCATGCTTCTAAAATAGTTTGCTTAGATGGAAAGGAAACCCCCTGGCTATAATTTTTGCGACAGGACTGAAAATCCTTTTAGCTAAGAAATTGTAATTTATCTTTGTTGTGCAAATCTTTTTTTTTTTCTAGTATTCTATCTTATTATTTAGGATCTAGAGGGTTTTGCCTTTCCCAAACATGTGTGGCCCCAAATTTCTCACCCCTATTTCTTTCCACCTCTGCTCTGAAATTAGTCAATCCTTGCCTTTTCTTTTTTTTTTAACCCTTTGCTAAATATCAAATAAAAGCTAACAAACACGAAGCCTCTCACTTTTTCCAAATGCTTCCCTCGAGCTACAGACTTAATAGGGCATGGTTTGCCTTCTGAATTACCGCAATTAGTAGTCATTTTCTCAAATATCTCATCACTATATAAATCTTCCATGTTTTAACCTGTAGTGGTTGTTTCCTAATCAAGTGCAACATGACTGTTAAATCAATGGCAGCATCCCACTTCTATATATCTATGAATCAACTAGATTAAAGCTCTCTGAAATTAATGCCAACAGGTTAGAGGCACAGCAGACTAGAAGTCTCTCTCATAGATATATATATAACATTACAACACCAGTGTACTTGGTTGTAGATCGACTGTTTTTTCTTCATGTAATGAAAAATTTACTCCAGCTCTATTTTATGGCTCCAAATCCTGTAGTTTAGGGCCTCTTCATTCAAGCTATCCAGACACCAAAAGGGGAAAAGGGGTATGGAGAAGGCATACATAATTCTTAAAACCTTGGGCATGAGTAACACTGAGCACTTCTAGTCACATTTCTTTGCCAAGGACCAGTAATAAGGCCACACAGAGAGTAAAGGGAAGATGGGCTAGATGGGCTAATCCCTAGCTATATCTTTGCAAGAAAAGAATATAATTCTGGGGAAATGATACTGTCCCCATTTGTGACAGACTGTCACAGTACTTCATAATGTGACTGTGATAGGCTCTTTAAAGAGATAGTTAAGATAAAATGAAGTCATTAGTCCTTGTAAGAAGACAAAATGACACAGAAGGACACAGATGAACATGGAAGACTTCATGAAAACACATGAAGAAGGCCGCTGTGTACACCAAGTCAAGGAGAGAAGTCTGGAACAGACCCTCAGAGTCTCAGAGAAAAACAACTTTGCTGACAGCTTGATCTCAGACTTGTAGGCTGCTGAACTGGGAAAAAAACTAAATTTCTGTTGTTTGTCACTCAGTCTGTAGAACTTTGTTGTGGCAACTCTAGGAAACTCATATAAAATGATAAATAGGAGACATGACAATAATTAAAGTAAGTGTATGTATCAGTTATAATGAGGGCAGGTTGCATTCCTATTCTGAAGGGAAAAAAGGGAAATGATTACTATTGGATAAAGTTTTAAAAATATTTCATATATATTTCAAATAGATATAGCAACATACTAAAACACCAATTTTCTTTATATAAGCATATATATATATGCATACATGTATTATTCATATAGTCTAACAGAACAGTTCTCCTCTTTTACTCTTTGACATCTATGTTCATATTTTATCAATATTTAAAAACATTATGCTTTTGCCTGTCATAAGTCAATTATCTGTCATATAAAAGATGACTGTCCACCTGCCCTCTCTCCCCTCCCCCACTGTCTTCTCCATCTCTCTCCATGCCCCCCCTCAGATCCACAAGTCTCCATTGCAATCATCTCAAGCTGAAGATCTGCATATGACAAGTTGTCTTCTCCATAAGATCCGTTTATGTTTCCTTTTACATTCATAATCTCTGAATTTATAAACCCAGCCCTTGTAAGCTAATTACTTCTAGTACTCCTCATCCAAAATAATAACAAAAGAGAGAAAAGGTGGGGATGAGGAATGGAAAACACAAAATTATGCCTAGAAGCCATAGTCTTATTTTTCTTTTTAAAGTTTCTTTATTTTGAGAGAGAGAGCAGCAGAGAGGCAGAGAGAGATGGAGAGAATCCCAAGAAGGCTCCACGCTGTCAGCTCAGAGCCCAACACGGGGCTAGACCCCAGGAAGAATGAGATCATGACCTGAGACAGAACTGAGAGTGGATGCTTAACAGACTTAGCCACCCTGGAGCCCCCCACCCAAGTTTTGTCTTCCTAACTGGTCATGAAACCATCTTAGTTATCCTTGGTAATAGAGATTAATCACCTTGGCTGCCAAAGAAACTCCATTTTCTACATCTTTGTTTTCAGTGGCACAAAAATTCTCTAAGTAAATATGCAGGAGGACTTTTCAACTTCAAGTTTAATTAGACCATTTGGGGAAATATTTCTTCCCTGGGAATCAATATATCTTTAACAGCAGAATCCAAAGTTACTGGGTTGTTAGGTGTAATAGTGAGACAGTAAGAGGGGGCACTGCCATTTCTACCCATTGCCCTCTTGACTTGTATATTCTGCTTTTATAAAAATATATATTGGCCACCTATATTGGCCACTGGTTCATTCCTATATTACAATAGTCATAGGGCATTTTCTCCATAAAAGCACCATAACTAAACATTTTATTGGCCATTTCACTATTATTTCATGCCATCTTGTTTATTAAAAACAAAGAAAAAAACCAAACATGGCTATCAGCAAGAATAGGCATGGCTTTCCTTAGGTATTTGTGCCATGGTTCTCCTTTGGGGCTTTCCAGACTCCATTTAGCATTCTCACCAGTGACACTTCGAGCAATGCTGGGCCTGCAATGCCATCGTACAAAATGGTACATTTTCTTGTACCACATACCATTGTTTGAACTATGACTACTGTAGAGCCTTCTCTTGTACAAGGTCTCAGGAGCACTAGTGGTTTGCCCATCAGTTTAGTAAAATTCCTAGTATAGGTTACAGAGTAAATGGGTCAAAGCAGCATACTTAAATATGGTATATGTTGCCTACAAAATCCAAAAGGCCCACCACGTAATGTACTCCTCACCTAGTGATAAGGAGCACAAGGTAAAGCATCTTAGCTTATATTAAAAAAATATTCTCCATCACTAAAATCCCAGAAAATCTACTGTACTGATATGTTCCTGGATATTTGTCATGATGTGTCTTCTGCACTTTAGCTCTAAGCCATGCATTTTACTTGGGCGTCTAGGGTACCTGACACCTCCTGCTCACCAGATCCAAGGTCACCAGTGTCAGAATGTCATTTGTATAGCAGGCCAGTGTGACTTAATATGGGATGTGTAAATGATTGAGGTCCTTGAAGACTAAGACACAACAGCATAAGTTAACTAGTTCTGGGGAATGAGAATTAAGGTGGACTTCTGTCATTGCCACTGTTTATGATATCCTTTCTGAATGGCATGGAAAGAATCAATTTGCCAAATCCCAAGTTCTGCTAGGTGCAAGAGACTTCCTAACTTATTAGCAAAAATGTCACCTCTCTGGCCTCAACTATGATTACAGTTACCACCCAATTGCAAGACTAATTCACCAGACAGGTTATATAAAAGGCTAGTGATAAGACCATCATTTTTGTATTTGGATTATGATATTGGTGTGGATGGACAGTGCCAGGATTTTCCACTAAGTTCTTTCAGCAATAATGACCCTCACTCCACGGGTCAGGAAGCCCAGGTATAGATTATGCCATTTAGCAAGTGTGTCTACTTTAACTTTTCCCTCAAAGATTCAAGAGGTAACTTCAGGAAAGGTTTGTGGAATTACTGAGCCTTATATGAGATAAATTTTGATCCAAACTTGATATGTTGGCTGATGTTGGCTGCCCACGGAGTAGGAACCACATTTAAAACAAGTATCTAGTAACTTCCTTTCTTTCTCTCTCTCTCTCTCTCCCCCCCCCTCTTTAGTATATCTATTTCCTTGTACATAGTCACCCTGATAAATGGGCACAGTTCTCTTTAGGGCAGGCTGAGTAAATCATGCAAGAGTTGTAAGGTACATTCTTTTTTTTTTTTTTTCTTTTAAATGTTTATTTATTTATTTGTTTGTTTTTTTGAGAGAAGGAAAGAAAGCATGAGATAGAGAATCCCAAATAGGTTCACCTGACACAGGCTGGATGCTCAATCCCACAAACCGCAAGATTATGACGTGAGCTGAAATCGTTGCTTAATCGACTGAGCCACACAGGTGCCCCTGTAAGGTTTTCTTTCTTTCTTCCTTCCTTCCTTCCTCCCTTCCTTCCTTCCTTCCTCCCTCCCTCCCTCCCTCTTTTCCTTCTTTTTCTTTTTCTTTTTTTCTTTTCTTTCTTCCTTCCTTCCTTCCTTTTTTCTTTCTTTCTGTCTTTTTCTCTTTCTTTCTTTCTTTCTTTCTTTTTTAGAGAGAGAGGGCACAAGTGAGTGAGGGGCAGAGAGAGAGAGAGAGAGGCGGGACTCACCCAAGGCGGGGCTTGTGTTAACCTGAAGCGGGACTCCAGGTCACCCAATGAAGGACTCAAACTCACTAACCGAACTGTGAGATCATGACCTGAGCCAGAGTCAGATGTTTAACTGACTGAGCCACTCAGGCACTCTTTAAGGTTCTTTCTTAAGAACACTGGTTCTCAAACCATATATTTATTTATTTATTTATTTATTTATATTTATATTTATATTTATATTTATATTTATATAGATTTATTTATATATATATAGTTTATATATAGCTTATGTATATAGTTTATGTATAGACTGTATATATATAGACTGTATATATATAGCATGAATCAGTATCACCTGGAGGGCTTTTTAAAAGACACATTTATGAGCCCCAAACTTGAATTTCTAACCTGGTAACTCGGTGATATGTCCAAATGCCTTTGCTTTTAAAAAAATTTTTTTTTAAGTTTATTTATTTATTTTGAGAGAGAGTGAGCAGGGGAGGGGCAGAGAGAGAGGAAAAGAGAGAATCTCAAGCAGGCCTTCACTGTCAGCACAGAGCCTGATGTGGGGCTTGAACTCACAAACTGTGAGATTATGACCTGAGCTGAAACCAAGAGTCCAACGCTTACTGACTGAACCACCCAGGTGCTCCCAAGTACATTTGCTTTTATAACAAGTATCCAGGTGATACTGATGTTGCCAAACAAGGGATCATACTTTGAAAACTACTTATTAAGAAATTCAAACTTACCTTTGGTCATTGGGGTTCTAAGTATATGAATTTCCTTAAATCTGAAACTGAGAGAAAGCTCTTGGCTTTTGATTTGAAGTTTCTAAAAGGAGAATAAATTGTGTTTTTTAACCATCAGGACTTAACCATTGAATAGCTAAATATACTTCAGTGCACTGTCCATCCATTTTATTCCTGAAGATCCAGTTTTCAGTTAACCACATCAACAATCCTGTGATTTAAAATATATGGCTTACCAGGTATCTGGATGGCTCAGTCAGTAAAGGGTCTGACTCTTGGTTTTGGCTCAGGTCATGATCTCACAGTTTCATGAGTTTGAGCCCTACGTCGGGCTCTGCACTGGTGATGTAAAGCCTGCTTGGGATTCTCTCTCTCTCCCTCTCTCTCTGCCCCTCTCCACTCATACTGTCTCTCTCTCTCTCAGGATAAATAAATAAACTTAAAAAATATACTGCTTATTACTTTAAGTATAGTGTACTACCTTGACATGTCTATGGAAGAGAGACTTTATTTGATTTTGAGCAAATTTCTCCAATGTGTCCATACAAAGGCACTAAAGAAAAGAATATGCCTCTATAACAAATGTCCATAGTTATATCTAATGTACATCCCTTCATAATTTTAATAAAGCAAAGAAAGCTTTCTTGTTTTTCTTCATTTTTTCTTACTACAGAGGTATCAAGTTAGCTCTTCAATTCCCTGAAAATCTCTGGGATTTAAATGTAGCAGTGCATTGATGTTAAAACATACACTGTCTTCTAAAAGGACTCCAAAATATATTTAGGCTCTCCATAGTGTGACCATATTATTAAGTCTGTGTTATTAAAAAATATGCTGTTTTTTCAAGTTGATATTTTCATTTAAAAATTTCATTATTAATTTTACAATGTAACAGAAAATCAAACATTACGTAAGAGCCAATACCTCTTGGACTTAGGAGGGTTAATATTAAATTATAAATTAAACTTTTAAATTATTTATATTATAAATAATGATAAAAATATATTTCAGAAAATGAACATGATGAATATATATTTTGTGGTCACAAAAACTGATTTGTGCTGAAGACATGATATGATATTTTCTTCTCACTAATAATTCCATGTAAAACACATTTGAAATTTTTTCTTTTTTTCACATTTGAAATTTCTAAAGGGAGCCCTTTTACATCTGGAGTACTAAGCATTTTCAGAATTTTAAACAAGTAACTGTAGTTTATCATGTTTTTATAAAAGTTGTTAACAAAATAATTCTACTGAAAAGTTTATGTAAATACACATTGTTATCAAATGAGTTTGCTAAAATTATCTTTGTGGTTCAAAGTTGTGTAAGTTATGAATTAATTGCCAAATAATCTTAAAAAGAAACCTTAAAAATCTAGTAAGAAAGACTGTCTTTTTG
>CM053574.1:108999052-109016637 GCA_028646485.1 Cryptoprocta ferox | reverse complement strand
AACCAAATATATATCTAATGAAATTCATTTTGGTAAAGAAATGGAATGGAACACATTAGACTCTCTAAATTACATTTGCTTCTTTGCAATCATTTCTATATCAGATGGCACTAAACCTAGGTAACCTAATGTCTCCAAAAAACTAGCACTCATTACATGTAGCACTTTAAAACACAAAACCCATAATAGCCTAAAGCTCAAAGTGTTAAAACCAGACTTTCCAATTACCTCCTTTTCATCCAACACTTAAATCAATTTTGAAAGACAATTAGAGTGTCTAGAACTAACCTATATGTTTCTTTTCTTATTCTAGCAGTTTATATAATCACTTGTTTCTTCCTATCATTGCTACAATTTGGATGGCATTATTGATCTTGTTTTCATTCAGTATATTGAGGATTTATGAAACTCTATGTTATAGGTTTTACTTTTACCTGCAAGCACCGTTTCCCCTTGTTATTACCAACACCCACAGTCTTTTAGGGAACCAGTCCACTCTATCCTTGTTCTTCTACAGGAGACCTTGAAAAATAATATTCGCATTAGTTGACCACTTAGTTGGACAAGGCACCATATGGATCAATGGGCTTTAATCTGGGATTTTTATTTTCAGTTGGAAACTCTGTTTGGAAATGTCGTATTTGTGTCTGGCATCTGCCTGCTGCAGCCATCAGTCTCCAGGTGCACAGAGGAAGCCTACCTGAGAAAGTGGATACAACATACATAGGAGCAGAGTGTAGAGATGGAGAGGGAAGCACTTTTGTGTTGTTTGAATCCATGATTCCAATCATCCCTGAGACCCAAGAGCACTGGCCTTTTCTGAGGTTCTAAGTTAGAGTTGTATTTTACTCGCAACCAAGGAAACAGCCAGAAAGGCACAGTGTAGATGTTTTAATTTAGCACTACATTAGTTTCCTATTTCTGCTATTACAAAGTAATACAAACTGAGTGGCTTAAAACAACACAGATCAATTATCTCATAGTTCTGGGGGTCAGAAGTGGGTAATTTTGGTCTCACCTGGCTGAAAACAAGGTGTTGGCAGCACTGCGTTCCTGTCTGGAGGCTCTAGTAGAGATTTGTTTTGTGGCCTTTTCCAGCTTCTAGAATTCTTTAGCTTGTTGCCGCATTTATCTTCAAAACAACAATGGCTGATCACGTCCTTCTCACGTTGCATCACTCTGAGTCTTCTGCCTTCCTTTTCCACATTTAAGAACACTTTTCATTAGATAATCCAGGATAATCCCCCATCTCAAGGTAACTTGATTATCAACTTTAATTTCATTTGCTACCATAATTACCCTTTGGGTGTAATATAAGATATTTACAGGTTTCAGAGGTCCAGGAATTAGGACATGGATATCTTTTGGAGGCCATTAGTCTACTTACCATAAGCATCAAACTTCAAAACACTAGAAAGAAATATAAAAAATGATTTACATAAATGTATACTTTTCCTCACCATAAATATTTTAAATCAGACACAGGAATGCATTCTCATGCAAAATAATCATGCAAATTCACAGTAGCCACTACTTTTATATTAAAAAAAAGGTTTAGGTACTTCCCCTCTCCCCATATTCCTATACATTTTTGCTAGTGATATTTATTTTCTCTTATAAAATATGGGAAGTGTGTAGTATAAACTGCTGATTAAAAATGTCAGGCATTGAAGAAGTGCTAGATATTTTTTATTCCTGCCACTCACTCAATGCTTGATTCCCTTCTAAGACATCCATCCATATTATTCTATATGTGAATACTTCCAGTGATGGACAACTGATTATTAGTGAGTTTAATGAGTATCAAAACCTGTTGGCATTGAAGAATGCCCTTGTGACTCTGCTTCTGGGGCTCTTCATGGTTTGCAATCTTTGCTGATGAAGAAAGGAATTTCTGCATTTGATGCTTGCATCCAATTTCCCACTGACACACCAGACTGCAGCCCTTGGCAGCCAGTGAGAAACATGGGCTCACTGAGAGGTTGTGGGATCGCCAGGTCTGGGCCTGTAATTCCTTGCTCTGGTTTAAGAGGAGAATGCAGAGGAGTTTAGGAATAGGCGTTCTTTCCCTGCAGTATTAGCAGCTTGCATTAGTAACAGCATGTCTAACTAGAAAGTGTAGGCATTCTTTTACCCTATTGTACCATGTGAAACAAAAAAGCTGACAATACATATTTAAAAAGGTCAAGGGTATATTTCTTCTAGTGATTAATTTTGTTTCTGAGTCAGAACTTGTACCATTAACAAAGAAAATGCCCACTTTCTTTCATAGTGATCATAATTATGAACAGTCAATATGTAAGATCTAAAGACTTAGCACACAATTTTCCATTGTATTATATTAGTAGGAAGGACAGAAAGAGAGGCTTTGTTATTTTTATTTATTTAAACTTTTTTGAAAGAGAGAGCCAGGGAGTCTGTGGGGGTGGGGCAGAGGGATGGGGAGAGAGAGAGAGAATCTCAAGCAGGCTCCACACTAGTATAGAGCCCTTTGCGGGACTCAATCTCTCAAACCATGAGTTCATGATCTGAGCTGAAATCAACAGTCCGATGCTTAACCAACTGAGCCACCCAGTCCCCTCAAGTTTTGTTATTTTTAAGATGATACATTGCTGTCATTCACTTTATAAATCCAAGAGTGGATAAATTCTAGAATATTCATGAATGCTTTTCTATACAGCCAGGAATCCCAAATTCTATAAAAACATGTATAGTGAAATAGAAACCACTGCTTGTGATATGATACAACACAAAATAAGAAATATCATCACCACCATTTCAGATAGTTGAATGTGTTTACCAGAACCCCAATGAAACAAAAATAGCTAACTTTAATACTGATATTTGAGAGAAAGTCTCAGGAAATATACCTTGATTTAGGTACACCAAACTCTGGATTGTAGTCCTGAATTTGCCATTTAAATCCAGTGAATTTTATAATGCAAGTAATAGGTTTTGCAGTGCAGGCTAGGTGATTATCAAGGCTTCTTTTTTCTCCTCTTTCTCACTGCTTGCCTATTGAATATTTACCTATTTATTGCATGCCTTTATTCTTGCACATGAATACACACACACACACACACAAACACACATAGACACCACCGTAACCCTTATTTTTGAAAACATACTGAATTACTTTAAGGTGGGTTTCTTAAACTTGGCAGTATTGATATTTGGGTTCAGATAATTCTTTGCTGGGGAAGTAGGGATTCTGTGCTCTGTAGGGCGTTTCGCTGCTTCTCTGGCCTCTACCCACTAGATTCAAGTGCCAATTCCTGGCCTGTTGGGACTACCAAAAACATCTCCAGATATTTCCAAATGTCACCTGAGGAACAAAATCTATCACCAATTTAAGAGTAATGTCTGTAAAAGATTTTGCTATAATAAGAAAAATTAGAAATAGTCTGACGCAGACAAAATAAAGCATCCTAAGTCTCATAATTCCTTGTATTTTAATTATACGGGAATTTCTCTGATAGTTTCAGTGAACAACTGAACTTATTGTCCTTTTTATTTTGGGTTATGTGTTTTTTCTTGACTGAACCAAGGAGTATGACCAAATCAAAGATTGTTTCATCACTTTTAAAAATACCTAATTACCGATTATTCAATCATTTCCGATACCCAAATAGCCATCCATTTTCTTTCCACATAACTCTAGAAGATATGTGTATATGTTAATTAATTTTTCAAAAAAATTATATAAATTTTGCTGCATATATATTATGGGTCAGGAAATATGCCAAGTAGTTTGCATGTGAGGTTCCATTGAAGCTTCTCTGTAGCCCTATTTGTTAGGTCTTATTTCCTCTAATTTGGAATGCAGCTGAACCCCTGGAATGAATTATTTTTGATAAAGTTTCACAACTTGTTAATGCCAGGACAGAGAGTTGTGCCAAAGCTGGTTCATTTTAGAGCTGGCTACACTTCTGCCTTGAATTTTACTGACTGTACATATGTGTTCCTCCCAAACACTAAGCTCCATGATGATCTTTTCCAGCAGCTCTCTCACCACTCTTGTCATCCCCAGCATCTTGCAAACAGGCCCCACTGAACTCTACTAATTTCTGCTTAGCCAGGAATTACTTTGCCTCTTTTGGTCTCCAGACCTCAGAAATAACGTTTTTCACTTCAACCTCTTCACATTTCCACACCAGAGTTAAGAGACAGAACTCAATGGATTTTGACAGCACAGCTTGGTTATGTTGTAATTTTAATTTTGTGGTGCTCCCTACTGGTTGGCCTTTCTCTTCCATGCTACAATTCTTGCTGTTTTTAATAAACTCACCTTGGTCTGCTGCTCAGTTTAATCAGCACATATGGAAAACAACAGGATTTTTATTTTTTAAAATCTAGTCGTCTTGAAGAAAATTTAAGTAACCCGTGCTAAAACGATCAGTTGGAAATGTTGAGACCCTTGGGGGAAATGTGCTCTAAGGTGAGCGTGATGATGTTGCAGTGCTAAAATAATGAACAAAGGAACGCATGTGGTACCAGAGTGATCTGAGCAGTACCCTGTAGCTTCAAAATTCTAAACAAGGTTAAGTAAAAAAAATATCTTGCCAGGAAGAAAAAAGTATAAATCAATGTATCAGTGGCAATAAAATAATACCTGACTGAAAGTGACTAGAACAATGAAAACATCTGAAATACTTCAAGTTAAGAAGTTCAGAGGTGGGCAGAAGCAGGATAGCTCACAGGCTGGATGATGTCCCCAAGGACCATGGCTCTTTGAATATTTCTTCTTTGCTCCATTGTCTTGGTTACATCCTTTTCTATAATTTTAAGATGGTGACAGCAATTTCAAATATCACCATCTCCAAGCATCATATAACTCATAAATCAGTGCCCAAAAGCAGTGAAGGATACTCCCAGAGGCCCCCAGTTTTTATCATAGAGGAAAATCAGAATTTTCAGAAACCCTGTAAGATTGCTCTTTTATAGCCTATTGGTTAGAAATTGGTAAGGCACACACTATAAACCAATCTCTGGTAAAAGGGAATTGTATTACTATAATTGGTTACATAATTGGCTTATTCATGAATCAATTCCTGTTATTTACTTCCTGGAGAACACTATCACTACATAACTAACAAAACTGCGGTCCTGTTAGAAAAGCAGAAAAGGGAAAAATGGCCGTTGTTAATCATATTTGCCATATTTAGTAAATTTAACTAATTTAAGACTAAAATGTTTAGGCATTAAACATATAAGCATTAAGATATAACTTTGGCCTGCAAATAGCCCTTTGAATTTACTCTACTTTCATAATAGAGGCTTGAAACAGTTCAGTGATGATAGAGCATGAAGTAGAGTATCTTGGGATAATAAAATGATTGCTTTCTCAAAAAGAAAAAGAAAAGATTGTTTTCTTAATCCTCAAAATAATATACACAGAGATGCAACTTCATAGACCATCAGAAAATAAAGAAAGAAAGAATGCTCTGTGGAATTGGCTTCTAATTATAATCAGGAAGTGAATTTCTATGCCCCCTCACAAATTGGACTGAATCTGGAGCCCAGGGCATGAGGTTTGTTTGTTTGTTTTTTTTTTTTTTTGGTTGTTTGTTTTTTGTTTTGGTTTTTATGGTTTGTTTTTTTTTTTTAGCATTAGCTTCTCAGATAATACTAAGGTATTATAAGATATTAAGATATATACTAAGATAATATAATTTGGTAATACATAATACCAAACTGTGTTTGGAAAACACTTCTCTAGACTAAAGGCCCTTTGAGTTACTTTGGTTTTGAAAATCCTAGTATGATAGGAAATGACAGGCATTTTTATGTGGTTTTCAGCTTTAACCATTTCCAGCCCTAGACACTGGAGACTTAAAATTGTCTCCTCTTTCGTACTTCTTTCTTTTCTTCATCAACATCCTGTTGCACAGCTAACCTCCACAAAATTCCTTATGCTGCCCTGATCCTTCCCCTCCTTTCATATCTGACTCTCACTTTGAATTGCCTATACTACTTTCTTAACAATTTCCTTTGCATCTTGATAGGGAGCAAAGTCATAGCCAAATCAGCACTTCTAATGCCTTCTGTATGATATAAAAGAAAAAATTCAGCACAGATTGCTGATAGGTAAGGATTTGCTTCTTCCTTTGAGCTTATCGCACAGTAATTAATATTGGAGTCAACAAGTAAAATGGATTTGAAATGACTTTTTTTTTTTTTTTCCAGTAGGCTCCACACCCAACATGGGTCTTGAACTCATAACTCTGAGATCAAGAGTTGCAGGCTCTATGGACTTTTGTATGAGTCAGGCACCCAAAAATGAGCTTTTGTATGAGTTTAGAATTTGTGAAGTTCCTACATCATTTATATAAGTACTTCACTGAAAGTAAGATTTGAAATTTATTATTTATTTGATTCTAAAATGTGCATGTCCTACAGTTTTAAAAATATTTTGAAGACATCAAACAAATAGCTCTCATTCATTGAATAATAAGTTTCTAAGCCAGAGAGTCAGCATCATACTTTTACCATGATCAGGACTATTGGGATTAGGTTTAAATCCCAACTGTTTACCATCTACTTAACTATGGTTAAGTTAATTAACCTCTCTGACTATATTTTGACAGGTGCAAAATGGGTACATCACCTCTTTTTCAACATTGTTATGAATATTAAATAAGAGTTTATTTTAGAGCACTATAAACATTAGTACCTAATTAGTCTTATTTTTAGAGACAAAGAGGTGGTAGTTTATATAGAACTATAGATGTATGCCATTATTTCATATAGATACATTAACTCTTTTAAGAGAAATAATATGAACAATGCTCTTCAAACAGGTAAATATCAGTTTTAAATTGACAAGGAATAAAATGACTTTGAAATCTTATATCATCTGTGTGTGATATTTGTCATCAAATATATGAGTTTATAAGGAGACAATTATTATTATTCTTTTCTCCTAGGAATCAGGTTATTGATGCATTTGAATCTTGTGCCCATTGATGTCCACCTTTTATTCAGTAACCAAAATAATGAAACCAACCCAAGATTTAACTCAAGCATAGATGAATAATATAATCCCAGGCAATTATATTTACTAAACAAAAATATGTCTCCCAATTTAGACCCACTACCATCCTTATTAATGTAAGGGTATATATCCATATCTATGGCAATTAAATATAAATTGATGTAGTTACTATTTAATTGTGGTTAATTAATTATGAGGTAATTAATACAACTTTAATAAATAAATGTCAAGATAAAAGGTAAATATAACTCAAAGAAAAAGAGTAAGAAAGTGTGATAAACTTTTGATTAGATTGTATCACCAATCAGTATTTACCCTAATTTCAGTTCATCCAATATTGTCCTAAGGATAATTTTTTCTCTTCTCAACAGTAAAACTGGTCAATGTAGGTTTTTCATATTTTAACATACAGAAGCTTAAATATTGCTATTATAATATTTTTCCTTACCCAGATGTTACCTTTAGACAAAAGTGTAATGTTTATGGTTTTATTTCTGTATCTTTTTGCAAACTCATAAACATTTAGTCTAATATGAGAATATATGTGCCTTCCTAGGGAGCTGAAGAGAGCTCCAGCCTAGCCCTGTGGCATCTGTGAATCAGGGAGGTAGATGAGGGTTGGATTCAAAATAATGAGGGATGCATTCTGGGGAGGTAGGAAGATGGGATTTTCAGCCCCAAAACCTATGCCCTCTTTTTCCTCAGAACAACAGCACCACAGGAGCCTCTCAGCTTTGGGCTTACAGCAGTATGTGATGTCTTTTCAGTTTTAGCTTTAAGAAGAGGAGAAGATACAAGTTTCCTTCTCCAACCAGAAAATCTATTCTTAGAGTCTCCCCGCAGCAAGAATCATTTGGGCATCATCTCTCTGTCTGCGATGATTAGTAAGACTCTCTTCAGTTTGTTTGACTTGAAGATGGAGTGAAATGCCCTCATCTGCTGGTTATAGTTCTGAGAAGAGCCCAGGGTACCTTGGCTGACAAACTGACCAAGTCCCTAAACTCACAGCCTTTCCAGACATTGAGAGAGAAGAATGTCTTACTGCTTGCCAGTACTTCCTCGTCAGAGCCACTCCTTCCATCTTACCGGCCACAACTCACAAGTCTGGGAAGCTCATGTTTTGCAGTGTCCAGAACCCTTAATGACACCGACACATTTATCCCACATTCTGGGTTTTCTTTGGTCCTTATAAACATATTGCTTTGATTAGGGACTCGATAAATGGAATCTAGCTTCCAAAAGGTGCCATGGTCATCTATAACATTATACACTGTTGCTTGTCTTCTGCAACGCCCTGGCTAATTTCCAAGTTAACCCAACAGTGCCTTACAAGAAGACTTAGGCAAAGAGGTCACATTCTACTCAGAATTCTGTCTAATATACAGTTTCATATTTTTCTGGTAAAATAATATAACGCCCATTTAAACCATTAAAGTCCACAGAGAATTTTGGTTCCTTTCTATCAGATGTAACAATCTTTGGTAAGTCACTTCTTATAAAACTGTTTTCAAATCAAAGAGCAGCCTTAAACAGCTAAGAGATTCTTTTTCACCCTCCCCTAAGTCTATAATGTCTCTGGAAAACAAAATGTGGAACACAAAATTTCATGTTGGCACTGTTCTTAGATCCTCTTTTGATCATACTACACATCCAAACAACAATGGCATACCCTTCCCTAGATCCCTTTAGTCTACCTACCACATCTGTCCTGTATGAATCCCTGCTATCGTCCACCACAGGAACTTCAATGGATACTTAATATCATGTAGCAAACTTACAATAAGTTTTGGAAGGCTTGGTATGGTGGCAGAGATCAAAATTTCATCAACCAACTATGCAAGAGATTAGGTGTTCCTTTAAAATGATGGATATTACCATTGCTATAGCCTCTCCATTGATTTTCCCCCAGACTTATAAATCAAATCTTTCATATCATGCCCTCTAAGACCCTACTTATCCAACATAAAATTCCAATGTGTAAAAACAAAATACTCAGAAAACAACATATTCTGTGCACCAAATAACTGAAAAGGCCCTATTGTAGATGATATTGTCTTCTAAAGGAGAGATTTTTGTCCACTGTCTTAGAAAGAGATAATTTATTTAATTCTGATCAGGCAATTGGATGGGAGGTGAGCTGCAGTTTTGGTAAGGCTTAGTTACACTCTAGTTTGTCACCCTTACTTCAGCATGATTCTGCAAGGCTTTCAATTGAGAGGCTGATGTGTCTTGGTACTTAGATCTAAATGATTGAGGTAGAATCATATCTGTTCTTCAGAGATTTTAGTATGAATCGTGTAGGTTTTTGCCTCATTCAACTTCAAAACTTGCACATGCCACGAGGGAAAATCTGGCCTTACATGTCAAAGTTCATCATTCCATTCCTGTGCAAATGCTAAAATATCTGTTGGGTTCTTATGCCCCACAGAAGGTCCAAGACTAAAATCTAAGCTTTTTAGCTGTAAGGGATCCTGGGTAGAAAAGTGGCAAGTGACTATAGGACCTTCATTGACAATTAGACCTTCACTCTCTGACATTCAATTCATGTCTGTTTTATTTTCTAACCCCTGTCCTTGGCAGTTTTTTGTTTCCTGAAAACCTTGAGATGTGGAAGATTGCATGCTACTTTACAGAAGCTTTCAATCCAGCTGCTAACATCATATGCAGCCAGACTTCAGCAAATATCATGCAGGGAAATCACCACGTCTTTGAGAATTATCAAATTTCCAATTTTGTCACTGCAGCCCTGTACAATCAATACAAGATTTGCTGGAAACTCTCTCTGCCAGCAGGAAGCTCTGCCTGTGCCAAAGCTCAATCCTTAGGCTATACTAATAATGAGGAATCCCCTGGGTGAAAATGTCTGCAATCCTTGCCTCACTTCTGAGAATCACTGGTTGGAAGTTCATCCAATCCAATTCTCTTTGCATGCATACTTATCTCAGGACTTTAATTATATGGCTTTAATGTTTTACCTAGCTTTCTCAGCTGTCTTTCATGGGACTATGATTCTGTTGCCTACTACCTTCACTCACGATCAGAAATCTTACCAATGAGTTAAATGAGACAACTAGGTGGATTGTTGTCAATCTTAGTCTCTATAGTATTTGACACCATCTAGAGACCTGCTTTGCTCCAGTGATGCCTGTATTTCTTCAAATTCCCTTTTTCACCCTTATGACTAATTCTCTACTTACCCTTGCTGAAGAGCAGTAGTAATTGGTATTCCAAACTATGCCTGTAGGAGTTCAGGGCATACCACCTCCAAATATGCTGCTTTGATATAATAATTATTTTGAACTGGAGGTGCTTGAAAAACAGCAAATGCAGGGAGAGACTTTTTCTGAACTTCCCTTATCTACCTCAAGTCAGATTCTCTACAAAGGAACTCAATTGTCATAAATTCCTTCCCAGGGAGTTTCACCACAGGAGAGGAGACTGGAAGTCACCATCACACCAAAACTTTGTCACAAACTATCATACCTCCATCTATTTTTCTACAAGGCCCATTCATCTTTCCTAAAAAAAAAAAAACAAAAAACAAAAAAAAACACACATTTATTCTCTGGCAGGAGGTCTACATTTCTACCCCCCTCTCCATATTAAGATATATTCAAAACAGTTCTAAGGCATCTCAGGATGTCACTCATTTTTCCCTGGGTATCTTCTGCGCATGCATGCGGTATACGTGTTAATAAAATTCTGCTTGTTTTTCTCTATTTTAATCTATCTTTTTTTAGACTCCTATAGTCTCAGCTAATAACTCTGAAGAGTAGAGGGAAAATTATCCCCCTCTGAACTATACAATGAAAGTTTCTATCCTTCACCCCTCTGATTATTTCTTCATACACTTTATCCTTAGAGACTTCATTTTGTGCCATGACTTGATTGCCCTTGAGGATGTTTATGACACTAAATCTACATGATCCATCCACATATCTCCTTTTGGATATCTCAATTTTACTTAAATGTATATTTCTAAACTCACTCATCTTTCATATTAAATTTAATCCATTTCCTGAATCCTCTGTCTAAGTGAATACCATCCCCAGAAGAGTACTTTGTCATACACCTACTTATTTCTAGACTTTGGTTATTCAGGATCCCACTCAAAGTTGTTAATGTTGTGATTCACTTGACAAACAGATATTAATAAAAAATCTAAATGTGTTAAATGTTACTTCAAATAATCAAAATTAAACTAGAAAATTATATATATATATATTCTCTTTATAAGGATAAGGTGTCTAAACTATGGCAATTATTTATTTTTCATTTTGGAGTCTGGATCTCTATATGACCCAGGTCATGGGATCCATAGGAAGTTCTCTGTATTTATATGGGATATATCTCTTGCTTCTCTCACACATCTTATAAAGAAGTCCAAGGTACTTTTCTAAATACGCACTACCATAATATATGTCCTAGAGGACAAAAATGTCTAGTAGAGAGGAGAAAGTATTAAGAATTTTGCAAACTGACATAATGAATTACAGATTAGGAGAGGTGACATAATAATAAAACAGTATGAAAATGTATACTGATGTTCTTGTCATGCAAAATCTTCTGGAGGTTCCATTTCAAAAGGATAGACGTTTATTAACAACATCAATAGGCTCCAACCCAGTTCCTACAACTGACTTAAATTTGGGGTAGCAAATGAAACAGAGTCATTGATATTTATTAATCTACCACTAATCTACAAGATGCCTCAGTCTTTTCCACTTATAAAACTAAAAAAGATTATACAAAATACGTGACAGGAATAATCTCACATACATTTTTGAAATCATTGTAGAAGTACAAATCTTTAATGTATCTCCAGAGATGAAGCATTTTATTTTGATTTATTATTTCTGTAGTAAATTGGAGCTCTAAAACTTTCCATTTAGACCACCCTATTAGCACAGGCTTTTTACCACAGGGTGGAAGCTATCATGGGATTTGGCCACTTGAAATCCAAAGTAATGCTAACAACTAAAGAAATAATCACAGTATTTTAAAAGTTATATTGCTCCCAAAACAAATGAATTTTGTTAGAATTTCTTTTATTACCTGGTGCCCATAAATTCCCACTTAGATTGGCAGTTCAAAGTGGTAATTTAGGGTTCATAGGAACTAATGTTAGCTCAGAGTCAGTATTTAATACTCTTTGAAAAGTTTGGCTACTTTGTCTCCATTGTTCAACTATATACATTAAATATTGTTATAATAATTCTTTAAGAGAAAGAAGGTTCCAAAACATGTCATGATTAAAAGTCAGTCCTTTGAATCATTCTGCCTGGATATGAATTCAGAATTCATCAACTTCTAATAACATAATATGACACTGTCAAAGTAAACTAACCTCTTTCAGCTTGTCAATATAATGAATATGTCAATATCACCTGACCAATGGAGATTTTTCAATTAATTGAAATGATCTACAGGGGCACCAGATTGGCTCAGTCGGTGAAGCTGCTGACTCAATTTTGGCTCAGGTCGTGATCTCATGGTTTGTGAGACGGAACCTCGCATTGGGCTCTGTGCTGATAGTATGGAGCCGGCTTGGGATTCTCTTTCTTCTTTTTATGCCCCTTCTCTGCGTGCATGTGTGCAGGTTCCCTCCCCCTCAAAATAAGTAAATAAATTTAAAAAATTATTCTATACAGTTAACATACTATCTGACACAGAATAAACACTCAATATATGCCAGCAGTAATAGTAACGGTCCTTAATAATAATATGAAAATGTTATATCGATGCTGAGTCTCAGTTAAAAGATCTCCCCTTCATGTATGCATTCCATTGACATCATCCACTTTCATCAAAAAGCTAATCCCTTTTTTTGCTAATCTCTTTGTCTTCACATCTTTTATTATAAATAATCAAGCAGTTTCATTTTCTACTTTTGGAAATGGTTTTTATGGAAGAGGACAATTGAACTGCAATTCTTTTAAACACATGTTTCCCTATTGTGAGTGAAAGAATATATTTAGTGTTCAGTTCCTCTGGGTCAAAGATGGAGCTATTTCTTCTTCATCTAAATTTAACATTTTTGGTCCAATCTGTCTCCTCTCAGCCCCCCACAACCAAAGTGTAATTTCGTCTTTCATTATAGGCATTGTTAACGATTTCATTTGATCCCAACGTTGTATTTATCTTGGATTTTGCTCTACCTCTAAAATGTAGTGGGCTAATTTTAGGACTGTACTGAAGGGTTGAAATGTGTTATTTCTAAATTTACTCTTGCAGCAAATTTTCATGAATAATAGAACTTAGTATTCCTTCTCCATTATCTGGTTATAACCACTATTACAATACAGTATTCTTAGAAAAGTCTTTACATTTTAAAATCTGTTATATAAAGTCTCCAAAAAGTGATATAAATACACACTGTTCCAAGTTACTAACTGAAATCAACCTGAGATGACCTAATTTTGTCATATTCTTAGTTTTAAAAAGGTAATATCTATAAATTTTGATCTTCTTTAGAAATTACTGTAATATTCACCCATATATAGACATTCTACTCTAAATATACTTTCAAATGGTCTTGTGAATGCTACACACATACCTAGGTTTGTGTAAGCCACACATCTTTCTGTGTAGAGGGAAATGCCTCTTTTCTCTCCATCTTCTCTTTTCCTATTCCTTTGGTCAACATCTCATATATTTAAACCTATAATCAGAGAATTTTCTGCTGCCAACACATCTGCGAGGAACAGTTGAAAAATGCAAGAATCATCCAAATTCAAATGCAATTCAAAAGCAAGTCAAGGGAAAAACTCAGAATGTGAACATGAGTCATTAGAAAAAAACATAAAAGCCTTAATTTAGGCAATTAATCATTATTAGGTATCTATAAAAATAATATTTAAAATAACAATCCCAATAATTTTTCAAAAATAGTACTGTGGCAAACATGTACAGATGCTTTATATTGCACTGACATTGCAATTTGGTGGAGGAAAGGATGGCTACCTTACTTAGATCATATACAAATACACACATATGTGCATACACACACACACACACACACACACATAGACACTGAATGACACCAATTGTTTATGCTTAAAAGCAAATCTTTTTTAAAACTTTTTTTAATTTTTATTTTTTTTCTTTTATAGTTTATTGTCAAGTTGGTTTCCATATAATACCCAGTGCTCATCCTAACAAGTGCCCTCTTTCATGCCCATCAACCCTCTTCCCCTCTCCCCCACCCCATCAACCTTTAGTTTGTTCTCAGTAATTAAGAGTCTCTTACGGTTTGCCTCCCCCCTCCTTAACTGTTTTCCCCTTTCCTCTCCCCCATGATCCTCTGTTAAGTTTCACCTGTTCCACATATGAGTGAAAACATATGGTATCTGTCCTTCTCTGCCTGACTTATTTCACTTAAAAAGCAAAACTTTAAAACTTTTTTTGTGGAGCCCAACAAGGATCTTGAACTCACTATTCTGAGATAAGACCTGAGCTGATATCAAGAGCTGGACACTAAACCAACAGCCATCCAGGCACACTCAAACTTTAAAACATTTACCACACACTAGAGAGTAATATGTTTTTCATATTGAAGTAGTTTAGAATTTCTTAAGATAGTGAGACATAAAGGAAAATATCTTACATGAAAGCACATTTGAAATGGAATACTTCTATACATCAAAAGTCATCCTACAGAGGTGTCTGGGTGGCTCAGTCAGTTGAGTGCCAGACTCTTGATTTCGGCTCAGGTCATGATCTCACAGTCGTGAGATCAAGCCCCACATCAGGCTCCATGATGGGCATAGAGCCTACTTAAGATTCTCTCTCTCCCTCTCCCTCTGCTCCTTCCCTGCTCACACTCCCTCTCTCAGAAAGCAAGTCATCCTACAATGCAACTAGAAGATATTTTCAATATGGAAACTTTTTAAAAACTGTTTATTTATTTTGAGAGAGAGAGAGACAGAGACAGAGACAGAGAGAGAGGGAGAGAGAGAGTTGGGGAGGGGCACAGAGAGAGGAAGAGAGATAATCCCAAGCAGGCTCAATGCTGATGCCGCAGATCATGATGCTGGCTTGAACTCACAAACAATGAGATCATGGCCTGAGCCTAAATCCAAAGTTAGACACTTAATGGACTGACCCACTCAGGCACCCTTCAATATGGAAACTTCTAAAGATAAGAAACTAAAATATATAAACTTCCCTACACATTAAAAAGTACAGTAAAACACAATATGCAATTCATAATGAATATGAGAAATAAATGAAGTACAAAAATCAAAATGTTACTGAACCTTATTGGAAATAAGATGCATATTAATACCACAACAAAGTACCACAACATACTTAATACTCAACTTCTGCAAATAGTCATGAAACTTAAGTTTTTAATTATAGTTCCTTTCTTTTAAAGTCTAATTTATGCTCAGCTTACCATCTACCAAACCACCCAGATACATTTGATTACTTGGTTTAGTCATTACACTGAGCCTTTACTCCTGAAGGATCTAAGTTGATATGACTGTCATCAGAAAAAATACTCTTGATATCAGCTCAGGTCCTGATCTCTCAGTTTGTGAGATCAAGCCCTGCATTAGACTCTACACTGAAAGCACAGAATCTGCTTGGGATTCTCTCTGTCCCGCTCTCTCTCTCCCTATCCTGTTTGTACTTTTGCTCTCAAAATAAATAAATAAATATTTTAAAAAAGAGAGAGAAAAGAAAAAATAGTAAGATTGCAAAGTTCATGAATTTTTTTAAGATTCATTATCTGACCCATTATGCAGTCTTTCTTGATTAATCATCTATGTACACTTTAAAATAATGCACGTTTTGTAGTAGTTGTGCATATTGAATTATAAAAATTATTTAGGTCAATTTGGTTGATAGTCTTCAAATCTATGCCCTTGTTTGTTTATTTATTTGCCATTCAAATACTTTAATACATATTATGATGTTCATATTTTAAATACAAAATCAATGCAATGTTTTGCAGTTTATTGGTAACATTTTAATTTATAGGTTTGTTCCATATAAGTAACTCAGTTCACCTACAAATGAGAGATAATAAGGAGGTGGAAGTAAGATTTTGGCCTCTGGGCTCACTCTTGCAGCTACATACCATTAGTCTACAGTCTTAGGGCTGGGCCCAGCTGGGTTTATTTATTCTTGGTCTAGTACTTTCAGAAATTACTGAGAGAGTGATATTAAAGTCTCCAGCTGTGACTACGAATTTGTCTATTTCTCTATTTATATTTACCAAATTTTGTGTATTTTTAAAGGTCTGATATTACATACATACATATTTAAGACTATCATATTTTCTGTTGAATCAAATCTTTGCGATAATGAAATGAACTTCTTTGTCTCTGATAATACTCTTTAGAGCCACACCACCTTTCATCTGCTTTCTCTTAGTATAGTATGTTTTCCCCATACTTTTAACATTTTTGTTTTGAGACATAATAAAATCAGGTCTTGCTCTTTTATTCAGCCTGACAGCTTTTGCCTTTTTTTCCTTCCTGGAGTACTTAATATATTTACACTTAATGTAATCTCAATACAATTGCTTTTTGTTATTCTATTTCTTTTTAAATCTATTTTTTCTTCTAATTATTTCCTTTGAATTATTTAAATATATTTAGCATTCTATTTAGATTTTTTCCTATTTTTTATCCCAAACTTCGTCCAAAGACATTTTAACCTTTGACCATAAAATCAGGTATATCTCCATTCAGACTATGTTTCTACTCTCTCCTTTCCACCTGCACAGCTTCCACTTCTTTTCCACCTGACCAATAAATTTCAGCTACTTCAGCAGCCCACATCTCCAATCTCTTCAGCTTACATGTCACCTTCCTCAGGAAAAAGGTTTAGATGTCTGGATGGCTTACATTATTTGTTTTCCTTTTCTTAAGGACCAAAGACTTAAAAAATGTTTTTTAAGTTTATTTATACATTTTGAGAGAGAAGACAGAGAGAGGTGAGAGGAGTAGAGAAAGAGGGACAGAGAGAGAATCCCAAGCAGGCTTTGCACTGTCAGCACAGAGCCAGATCTCATGAACTATGAGATCATTACCTGAGCCAAAACCAAGAGTCAGACACTAACCAACTGAGTTACACAGTCACCCCAAAGACTTTTGTTTATAGAGATTTTTTTAAATTTACTTATTTATTTTGAGAGACAGTGAGAGGCAGCGGCAGGGGGGTTGGGGAGAATCCTAAGCAGGATCCACACTGCCAACGCAGAGCCCAATGCAGGGCTCAAACTCACAATCTGTGAGTTCATGCCCTGAGTCAAAATGAAGAGTTGGACGTTTAACAGACTGAACATTCAGGAGCCCCAGGACCAAAGTCTTTTACTTCTCTTTATACAATTGCTTGAAAACAATTAAACCATATATTTTGTCCAGTTTCATGGACAGATATTTATAGCAACAGTGCAAGTCAAGTACAAGTTACTATGTTATGGCTGGAAGAAAAATGTTCCAGGACCTACTTTTCAGAAGGATACTAATTATCAGTAGAAGAGGTTCTGACCCTACCTTGAAACCCAGATATTCACTATAATTTTTCCAGCCAGGAGTGGGGTTGGCAGGGAGTGGGTGGTGGAGAAGAGACCTGCCGG
>CM053574.1:108897534-108998952 GCA_028646485.1 Cryptoprocta ferox | reverse complement strand
TTTAAATTTAACATACATCAATATTCTTAAGTTTAATCTTTCCAACTCACTGTTTGCTTTTTCATTTTTAGTTCCATTTTTTCCTTCTGTCTTGCTTATTAGATCAATTATATTTCATATTGTACTTTATCTCTTCTTGTATTTCAGATAAACATTTTTGTTTTATTCATTAATATTTTATGGGTTGACTAGGGGATTAAAATATTCATGCTGTCATCCCATCTATGAATATTATATCACTTAGAATATAATATAGAATATAACCCCCTGATACTCCATTACAACTTGGCCTCTTCTTCTTTTGTGATCCTGATATTTCTATTGATTTCGAGGAAACTATTTCCATTTCAGCATCTCTATCATCTCTCTGAGCTACAGAGCATTATCCCTACAAGAATGTGGCATTCTTCTTATCAATTCATTAGTTTAAAAACTGGTGAGAAGTTCATTTAAGAATATTTTTAGATGGCTAAGCAAGTTCTACATAATATTTCCATTCTAACACTCACAACTCTCTGGGCCATCATCTATTGTATGCCAGAGAGAAGCTGACATTTCAAGCTCATTAACAGTATGCCATCACTGAGTCCAAGTTCAATTTATCTTTAGCAGATTATTAAAACCATTTGGCCTTCAACCAAGATATTAAAATTCTAATCCCTGTAACCACTTCCATATTAATACAATAATCCTTTTGAACCTTGATTTTTCATCCTTGATACAACATCTTTAGCATATAATCTTATGTGTACTCTCTACTGACATTGTCTGGTGAGAAGTTTCTATTCCTTCAGTGTATGGTTTTCACCTCCATGAACGTTCCTTGTAATTCCCATGTGAACTATGTTGAATGCCATGGATAGAATGTCTGTGCCCCTCCCATTCATATATTGAAATTCTAAACAAAATGTGGTAGTATTAGGAAATAGGACCTTTGGGAGATAATTAGGTCATAGTGCAGAATCATCACGAATGAGATTAGTGCCATTATAAAAGAGACCTCTTGCACCTTCTACCATGTGAGCACGCAGCGAAAATAAAAAAAGCAGAAGGAGTCCCTTCAGCAGAATCTGACCATGCTGGCATGCGGTCTTAAACTTCTAGTCTCCAGAACTCTGAGAAATATATTTTTGTTGTTTATAAGCCACATAGGCTATGATGCTTTGTTATAGCAGCCTAAATAGACTAAAACACTGCTGGTAGGATGTATCCTAAGGAGAATTAGCATCACTGTGTTGAATATAATGCTTAAAAGATTTAAGGCAGACAAAAATAATTTCCCTAGATAAGTTTGAAAGAGCTTCCTCCCATAGTTACAGAATTTGAAGTAGATTTGTGGCTACAATTTCTTTGTTTCATCCATATCTGCTCAGATATGTCTATCCTATAATTTATCATCCCACTCCTTCTCCACTAGTATACTTCCTTACCTTGGGAAACCAGGTAAGGGTGAGCATTTATTTTGCACTGAAACTATGGAAGCCTCAGAATAATTCCACACATAAATTTTGGTCGCCATCACACCTTCTAGCCCCAAGAGGAGAAAGTAGAATGTGAAGAATCATCTGCCTAATGTCTTAATGTTTAGACATAGAAATGGAACCCATTAGGTCTGTACATATGTACATTTGTGAGAACTCATTGACATGCAACACCTCAGAGCAAAATAACTAAGAAAATACAGTCTACTGAGCAAATACATGTAGAGTCCCCACTCTATTACTCTGGAAGAAGGCAATAACTATCATTTGGTCATGTATGTATATGGTAAATTCATAGAATTTATGGGAATAATACATTCCAAAATAAGAAATGTGGTTTAATAATAAGAGGAAAGAAAATAACATTGGAGTTAGAAACATGACGTTGTTTTAGGTGCATTTATATTCCATATTTCAGATTTTAAGTGATGTGTTAGTTTCCTATCACTGCTGTAGTTATAACAAATTTAGGGGCTTAACATAATACAAATGTATTCTCTTAATAGTTCTGGAGGTCTTTAGTCTAAGAAAGATGTTGACTAGGGATGCCTGGGTGGCTCAGTTGGTTAAGCGTCCGACTTTGGCTCAGGTCATGATCTCATGGTTTGTGGGTTTGAGCCCTGCGTCGGGCTCTGTGCTGACAGCTCAGAGCCTGGAGCCTGCTTCAGATTGTGTCTCCCTCTCTCTCTGTCGCTCCCCTGCTCATGCTCTGTCTCTCTTCCTCTCTCAAAAATAAATAAACATTTAAAAAGATTTTAAAAAAAAAGAAGAAAGGTGTTGACTGTGTTATGTTCCTTCTAGGTGTGCAGGCAAATAACTTATTTCCTTCCCTTTTGCAGCTTCTAGATATCTTCTAAATGCATTTCTTGGTTCATGGCCCCTTCTTCTATCTTCTAAGTACATTGCTCCAACCTCTGCTTCTATTGTCCCATATCCTCCTGCTTTTGTTGTTCTTGTCCCTCATATAGGCCATTCTGATTATATCAAACACACGTGGATAATCTAGGATAACTGTTCTACCTCAAGATTTTTTAACTTAATTTTGTCTGTACAAGTCCTTTTTATTATAATAGTAAGAAAACAGAGTCTTACTTACTGAACATATTTTTACTATGTAAGACAACACATGGGAATTATCATACAGATATCTTTAGGGGCCTATATTTTGGCCTATCACAAGTAGCATGATCTTTATATATAATTACCTTATCTTGTTATATACCTTTGTTACACTGTAACCATAGAGATGTCTTTAATGGAAAATCTATAAATCAATTAAACCTTTGAAAGAATCCTAAAAAAAAATGAAGAAAGGAAAATAGAAACTAGCATAGTAATATTGATCATGCTGATGTTCAATTAGCTTCATCAGATAAATTGTAGTATATACAATACGTAGTTCATTAAAATTAATTTAATTAATTTGCTAAAATTTAACATAAGCAGAATAAACATGGTGGCATTTTGTAAGAATTCCATCCTTGCCCTAGGGAAATTATCTAAAAATTATCCAAATCAAGTAAAGAAATGAAACCACAAACTCCATTTTCAGGACAAGTAAGGACAAGCAATTATTCAAGCCTTAAAAATAGGTGTGAGGGCAATTTAACTGAGTCTTAAATGAACTTTGGCTTCCTGGAATAAAGCACAATTAGTCATGATGTATTAATCTTTTTCCAAATATTGCTGGATGTTGTTTGCTAACATTTAATTAGAGATGTTATATCTATGTTCTTGAATTATATTAAGCTATAGTTATCTTCTTCTAGAGTTTGATTTGAAAAGCAAGGAATGCTGACCTAAAAAATCCCGAGCTGGCAGCTTTCCCTCCACTTTAATTTTTGGGAAGATTGTGGGTAGAACTGGTATTAGTTCTTTCTTGAGTATTTGCAATAATGCACAAAGAGAAGACAATATGAAGAAACACATGGAGAAAGCCATATGGAAAGGGAGGATTGGGCTGATGCATAAAAGCTAAAGAAGACTAAATATTTCCAGCAAACTACTAAAAGCTAGCAAGTGGCAAGGAAAGATCCCCTTACAGTTTCAGAGGGAACATCATCCTGCAATACACCTTGATTTTAAATTTCTAGCCTCCCGAACTAATAAATTTCTGTTGTTTTGAGTCACTCGGTTTATGATAACAGTTACAATAACCCTAGAAAAGTAAAACAGAAGGAAAATGATTAAAGAAGAAAAGAAATATGAAAAGAAAGGAAAGTTGTAATGTGTTCAAAAGTGGTGCATAATTATCCAAAGATGAAGTACAAATCTCTTAATTATATAAAATAATATGATCAATTTCATTCACAGTAGGGCAAATGCAAACTAAAATTGCATTCCATCCCCTTTTTTTACTTTCCAGATTGGCAAAAACCTCAGTATATCAACTTACGGTTTATTGGCAAGCATATAGGGAAATAGGCATTCTCGTGGATTCTTGGAGGAAGTTTATAATACAAATTCATACATAACATCTATGGAAATCTGTGCCTCCAAAAAAAAAAAGGGGGGGGGGCAAACAGTTTGATCAAGAAATTCCACTTCCAAGAATCTATTCTACAGCTCTTCTGCACAGATATAAAATGAGTTACTTGCAAATATTTTGTTTCCAGAAAAATACTGGAAATTATTTTAATGCCTGTCAATAGAGGATTCGCTTAATGAGCCACTGTAAATCCTCAAAATGACACAAGAAAACTCCATATGTGTTGAATATAAAACACTCTCCTAGATGCATAGTTAAAAGAAAAAAGTAAGATTGGAATAATGTGGATGGTTTATTACTATTCATATTAAAAATAAGAAAATAGCAGTTTTTACATTTGTAAATATGTTTGTGTATATATTTTTATTATATACATATAAAACTTTTCCATAAGAAAAAAATCATTAATTATATTTTTGGCCTATATTAGTTTGTGTGGTTGAGGAGAAAAACATGAAAAAGAATTTTGCTTTGTCAGTTTGTAATTTCAAATTTTGAATATTAATTGTGCTTTATTAAAATTTAGAGAAAAATAAGATTTGATGTAATTCAACACAATTTTATTAAGCATGATATCACATAGCATTCTTTGGCTTAATTGTATTAGTGTAATAAGTACATAAATGGTACTCTTGCTGTGCCAGTTACCGTTCTAAGACTTGTGGACTCTTGTGGGCCTGCTGATCGGCAGCTACCAGAGTCACACAGTGTAGAGGTGGGCATTTATCCAAAGTAATTGATGAGGAGAACTTAAAAATAGGAGACATTTACTACTAGCAACTAATAAGAAGTATACTGCTTTATTTTAAAGGATTACAAAAGTGATTAAAGTCTAATTTTTACCTTGAAGGTCTCACAATCTAATTTATTACCTAAGTGAACAGTTATAACCTTAATTAGTAATGACTGCTCTATTCAGATTCTTTCACTTAGTCTAACTTTTGAAATTGTGGCCTTTGGTTTATCTACTTACAGTAAATTACTAATGTTCAAATTTTGCTGGTTTTGTGAGTCCTCAAGCAATGAATATCCCTGGTGTTATATGTAGTTACCATTGCATAAGATTATAGCTGATGATTCTCGATGACATTTTTGTGTGTTTATATGTTTTGTTGAAAAGCATTGATGGCTGTATTCTGGACTACTTTTTTCAAAGGTATTTGTATAGTAAAAGGACTTGGAAGTTAGAGATATTGTCTTCTTCTGTGATGGAAGGCAGATGTGTTTCCTAACCAGGATTATAAAGACAGAATCTTCCTTCAGAGCAAAGGCTGGACAGACATTTACCCCCTTATAAACAATTACCCCCTTATAACACTGGGGTTTCTTCTGACCAGGATTCCTCACCTGTGACACAAACCACCATGGCTGCAGTATACAGAAGGCCTCCTTCTGCATCTTCCACTATGGAAGCTAGGCGGCAAAAGAAAACAGATGCAAACATTAAGTTAATACCTCCTGCCATGCTGTTGTTCTTGACTCAGAAGTCCTCAGCCTCCTGCTAATATCTATGAAACTGTAGCAAGCTAAATTGATTGCATTAAGGTAAAATCTCATACCCTTCAAAATTTTTATTAGATGTTTTTAAAGAACTACTCCTGCATTTTGTTTGTTTGTTTTAGCAAGAGTACTTCTAGATACAAAATATAGACTCCTATTATGACAAATAATTATACACTTTACTTACTTTTCTAACAAAGGATCTAGGCAAACCTTAAAACTTTATGTATAGTCATAAAAATATTAGAGGTCACACACTATACATGTTAATACTACTTCAAAAAATCATATAATATTTTTAAAAAGAAATAATCAACTTGATCAATGAACTGTACATATGCCTATCTTTCATATGCTCAACAACTAAACTAATTTAATTGGAAAAAAATCAGTTTAAAGCGAAAGAAACATTTTTGCTTTCCAATCATTTATTTAAAAATTTATAATTCTAAGGTTACTGGATTCACTGTTATAGATTCTTATTCATAAGACAATTTGTGAATAAGAATAAAATCATTAAGTTTGTGTACTTATATTGATGTTATAAATCAAATATGTATATACATGGTAAATATGTAATTTGAGGGAATTTGTAGTTTTTATATATTTGCTGGTTTTAAGAAAGAATGTATGCTTCATAATGGAATTCAGCTGTGTGTTATAGGAGTTGCAATATATTTTTTTCTAAGACCTCCACTTTTAAGAACTAATATAAGGATATAATTAAAAACAAATAATGATGTAAATAAAGTATTATATATCTGTAACTGAAAAAATACATGAATTCTATATATCTCACAATTAAAATACTGTAAACATATATATATTTTAATATCTGATTCTATTGACTAGTGTGATTTTTTTCACATTTTCTAATTCATTTTATTATGCTGTATATTGTTTGTATTAATAAAAACAAAATAAAAATAAAAAATTATTTCCTACAAGTCTAGAACATAATGTATACAGAATTTTTATAATTTATAGAACAAAGATAATCATTTGCTAATTTATTTTCTTTTTATAAAAATAGGCAGAGAACTGATAATACTTTAAAACTTCCTGGAAGTATCTAAGAATATAATGAATTTAAATAGGATGAAATAGCCTCAAACTTATATGAAAAAAGTTGATTTATCTGATGGAGTTTATATGTTTCTGTATCTAACTTGCTCAAAGGTAATCTGAGCAAGTCTCTACTATAAAAAATAGGGATACCAAATAGTATATTTTTCAGTCTCATCAAACTGGATGTTAAGAAAATCATAAATGTTTGCCTCTGTCAGAGGGTAAAATCAAAAAGGAAAAGAGAATAGCCTGAAGTTAATCTACTTTAGTCCACAAATCCATTGTATGTATAATTTCATTTTACGTTATTGGAAGTGAAAATGTAATATGCTGAGACTAGAAAATTTAGACTTTTAAACCTTTAAGAATGGAAGTAGTGAGAAAAGACTGCCATTTATTTTTCCCAGGTTTATCGAGGTTATGATAGACAAATAAAAATTGTGTATATTTAAGGTGTTCAACATGATGATTTAATATTCCTATACATATTGAAATAAATACCAGAATCAAGGTAATTAACACATCTCACATCCATCACTTCACAGAGGTACCTGTGTGTGTTTGTGGTGGGGGATGAAAATGCTTACGGTTTATTCTCAGCAAACTTCAGATACACAATATAGTATTATTTACTGTAGTCACCAGGCTATACCCTGGAACTTATTTATTTTATAACCACCACTTAAATTTGAAAGCAGGTTTTATCTCTATTCGATAAGTAATACATTTCAATTTATTGTAGACAATTCTTTGTTTTAGAAAATTATCAGAATGGACTCTTTAACCAAGTAATGCCTATTCATCAACTATGAATTTACCTTTAATATAAATTTAAACGCTCATTTTGCGGAATGTAAATTATTAGATTAGTTTGCTTATAATCTAGAGATGTCTTTCCTTTAGTAATGGTTGTTCAAATTCGGTGAGTTTTATTCCATAAACAAGGTCTGAGGGGGAAAATATGAAACAACAGTCTCAGAAACTCTAGGCTTTAGCCTCCAGGTGACAAAGTATGGTATGAGTATGCAGAAAGCCTTTTTCTAAGTAATTCTTCACTGAAACCAAAGCATCTTATACCTCGGAGTAGATCACTTGAGAACAACCATAGTCTGGGATATAGGGTGATTTTGTCATGGTATCAAGAAATGATGGGAGGAATAAAAGAAATGAAATGCACTAGGGAAAAATGGTAGAAAACGCTTTTTAAACTGGATATCTATATAATGGGGTTGTTTGTGAACCCTGAAGTCTCTGTTGAGTAAAACTCCAGGATATTATGTTAGAGCAAGGGGTAAAGTTTTAGTTAATCTACATTAGTAGAGTCTTTCATACTATCTTTTTATTTTACTTATTTATTTTAAAGTTTATTTATTTTAAAGTTTATTTATTTTGAGATGGAGAGAGAGGGCATGTGAGCAGGGGAGGGGCAGAGAGAGAGGGAGAGAGAATCCCAAGCAGGATCCACACTGTTAGCACAGAACACAATGCAGGGCTTAAACTCACAAACCGTGAAATCATGACCTGGGCCAAAAATTGAGAGCCACACGCTCAACCGACTGAGCCACCCAGGTGCCCCACTATCTTTTTATTTTAAAGTCTGTGCGAACAACTTCAAACTTAAATAAAATAGAATAGTATTATGAACTCAGATATATCCATCCCTAGATTCAACACCTGGATATTTGTCTCTCCCTCTCTCTTTCCCCTCCCTCCCTCCTTACCCTCCTCCTCTAAGTGTCTCAAAAAATATTTCTCAGACATCTTGACTTTTTGCAAGTATCAAGATCTATCCTTTAGAGATTTAGATTCAAATGATCTGATCAGAGACAATGGGCAGTGATATATGTTTTAAAATCACCTCACATAATTCTAATATTTAACCAGAGTCAAAGTAGTACCCAAATTCTTATTTGTTGTGTGAAGAGAGTATTGGACCTGAATTAAGGAGACCTAGGTTCTAGTGTTGAATAATATTTCTGTGAAATAAAATAAATTATATGCACTTTCCAGCAAGTACTTCATATCTCAGAGGATACATTTCTTTGGACGAAAAAAAAAAAGGATGTTTAATATATGGCCCTTAGAGTACTTTACACTTTTGAAATTATGATAGTATTAATCTATGAAGTAAGTTCAAAGAATAGTTCTGTTTCACAGAGGTTTAATTTCCAGGAACTAAAATACAAAGAAACACAAAAGATCTACAATACATTTTGTTAAATTCTCATTCAATAAAATCGTGTGTGACTATTTAGGTACTAACTGAAAACGGCAAATATGTTTTTCAAATTTTAGGAATAATTTTTCATTATTTCAGTATATTAAAATGAAAACTTATTTTGTTTTTGTAAGGTGAAACACATGAACGTCTAGAAGTACCTTTTTTTACCTTTTTTTCTTAAATAATCTGCCCTTGTTTTCTGTCTCAAATAGTTCTAAGTGCTTTACAAATATTAACTCAGCTAACTCTTTGAGCAACTCTACAAGGTAGGTACTCTTATCCATATTTTACAGATAATAATTATAAGTCTCAAAGGGTTTCATTAATTTGCCCAATATAACACTTCTGGTAAATAAGACATCCTGACTAATAGAGAATTGCCAATTTTGGTAATAATATTTTAACTATTAATGTTTCAAATTATATACCGTATCATCAGTGTCTTGGTCAAAAGAGTACATATATTTTTTCAAATCAAAACTCATGAGCATAACAAAATGATCTGGGTATTATACTACTCAATATTAGTATTATCATTTTTATTTTATCTTAATATACATATTTATTCTGTGGATATAAAATATGTATAATTAAGTTAGAAGTAAGTTACAAAGACACTAAATAAAAAGTTCTGGAACACTGTGATCTTCTAAATGTTAAAGATATAGCTAACCTTAGAAATATATATATTTGAAAAATTATTATTTAATAGAAGATTAATTATCATAAAAAATATTTTCCTAAAATTTCCTTATTTGAGTTCTATCCATAACAAACTCAGCATTGCACAAAGTCTCACCAATAATTCAAAATGACTGAATTCCAAACTGATAATGAACTTCAAGAAGAGAATGCTGTCCACGTAGGAGAAAATGTCTTTAGTTAACATGTTAACCATGAAGAACACTTTTTGTTAACACAAAGACCTTTATTATCCCCTTTTTAGAACAAGGGAATTTTGAGTCAGAGGATATCATGAGGGAACTGGTCTTTTCAGAATGTTTCAGTATAAGCTGATTTGAGACTTTCAAATTACAAGTTTAAAAAAAGAAGATATTTTTCATTAGCTTGCTTGGTTCTATGTTAATTCTTTATTTCTTCATATGGCTTTAAAGCTTTTGTTCTGCCTCTTTTTTAAAATTTTCAGATAGCTATTTACTTTAATGGTGTGTGAATGACAAAAATTTCTAAGTGTAGTTAACAAGTGTATTTTAATGGTGTGTAAATGACAAAAATTTCTAAGTGTATTTAGTTAACAAGCTACATTTAGTTGCCTAGAATGTAGTGAATAGTTCATTTTAAAACAGTTTACTTTAAAATAATCAGGTCATGAGGTGCCTGAGTGGCTCAGTCAGTTAAGTGTCTGACTTTGGCTCAGGTCATGATCTCATGGTCAGTGAGTTCGAGCCCCACGTCAGGCTCTGTGCTGACAGCTCAGAGCCTGGGGCCTGTTTTGGATTCTGTGTCTCCATCTCTCTCTCTGTTCCTCCCCCAGTTTGCTCGCTCTCTCTTCTCTCTCTCTCTCTCAAAAATAAATAAAGATTAAAAAATAAAAATAAATAAAATAATCAGGTCAAGAGTAAAGAAAAAAAATCAGTGATGACATATGTTACCTGTATACCTTTACAGGGATACAGGTCTTTAAAGCCACTCTTGAAGGATAATCAGTTTAACAAAACCTCTGCCAACTACTTAAACTGTTAGGACAGCATTTTCTGTACAGTATTTCCTCATGTTAGACTCATTTGTAGAGGGAATCCTGCTGCTATGCTTCCCTCTAGAATCCTTGACCTTTTATTGAACTTCAGTGAGTTATTGCCATCAAATGCTTATTGCTATTTAGAACAAAGCACATAGAGGACACTAGTATGGATCAAGGGATCTCCAAATATGGTATTTCACAATTATATCGGAAGTGAGCTGAAACAATGTAAAATAGCAATTTTATTTTAATAGAGAATATTGTTAGAGAAATATATTAATTCTCTAATTATGCAGTAATGTTATGTGTTTTGTGCTTTAAAAATAAAATCCAAATTATAATATTCACAAAAGCAAAGATAGCCATTCTAGTAAGTATTAGGAAGATAAAAAGGCATTTTAAGCTGACCTCGTATTAAGGAAACACTCAGATTTGAAAGTTCTGCTCAGCAAGTTTCCTTGCATCTTGATTTAGTGCTCTTAAGAGATCTGTGACTAGCGGATTGCTCACCACAAGACTCCCTAATTTGTTCCAAATTATCACAATTAAGGAAGGAGCTTTAGAGCTTCCATCATTACACAAAGGCTGCCTTTGGTCTCAGAGTATTCTGCTTTGGCATTATAATTAGATAGTTTAAGGGTGTTTCATTCCCTTTGAAAAATTAAAACTGGAGTAATTGGTCAAGAATTGCAAAGCTATATTTAAGAGATTATTCTACTCTTGGCTTATCAGAGTTTTGTAACTGTGTCACAGAATTCACTCAGGATTGAAATTAATATTTTTAAGTTACTATTCAATATTAAAGTAATTTAAAATGACAATTATTGCATTTATAAATGGAAATAGCTGAGCATAGAAAACATTCTATGCTTTAAGTGGAACATAAATCAAACACTAAATAATGTTTATAAATAATTTTTAAAACATAGATTTAGAGAGCAAAGAATGGAAAATTCATAAATAACTTTAAATGCTTGTTAGTTTATCTCAGACAATACTCCATCAATAACTTCACTTGAATTTGTATTAAGAAAATGATCAGAGCAGTACACAGAGGATGTTCAACTTTATGTACAAAATGCTCATAAAAGCCTTATTGATAATATGCAAATTATAGAAACCTAAATGTGCAAAAACAGGTAACTGAAGTTCAATGAAGTGTATTACAAAATGCTATAGAGACTATATAAAAACAGTAACAATTCAGACTAAAGAATATTTTACAGAATAAGAGTTTGCTTATGTATTTCAAAGGCAGTACAGTGTTCTCCTAATTAAAAAAAAATTAAATATTAAATTTAATATATTTATAGAAAAATAAAAGAAACAGAAAAATGATGAACAATTTCTTTGCATTGTGTGATTAATAAATTTATTTTTTTATTTTAGTTTATTTCTTTCTTCTCCTTCCAAATCTTCAATTAATATTCTTGAATAATTTAAAAATATGAATACTATGCAAAGTAGTTTACCTTTTACCTTCTCTATCCATATTGTTTTTAAACATAAAAAGAAAAATTGGGCACCTGTGTGGCTCAGTTGGTTGAACATCCGACTCTTGATTTTGACTCAGGTCATAGTCTCACAATTTTTAAGATTGAGCCCCAGGTCATGCCCAGTGCTAACCCTGCTCTCTGCCCTTCCCCCACCCATGTTCTCTGTCTCTTTCAAAAAAATAAAGAAATTAATTAATAATCATTTTTAAAAAAAGGAAAGTGCTGGGTTTAGGTATGAAAAACTTCAATCTATGATTGTTTATACCCCAAATAAGCAGTCACACCTTTTGCTTTTTAGTGCCTTACTCCTCATGTTTATGACATTGTCCTCAACTTAAATTGTAAAATTATTGATGGATTAGGATGAGGTATCAATGGCCACTGTTGCCAGATTGTTAATGTCTGAAGTTCACTAGCTCCTTTTAATATCAAATTGTAAAGTGCAATACTTAAATCGTGCTGTCAAAGTAGCTTAGGTTTTTGATTCCAGTTCTGTCACTTAATTTATACTACAGGGCAAATTAAGTGAACTTTATAAAACCTCAGTTTCCTCATTTGTAAAACAGGAATAATGAAGGAACCTACTATACAGTTTGTGTGTTTGTGTGTGTGTGTGTATGTGTGAAAAAGAGAAAAAAATACATTAATTCATATTTTAATAAGAGTTCTCCAGAGAAACATAACCAATAGAACTCAAGTACAAATTAGAGTGAGAGAAAAGAATTTAATTGGTTTTGCTGACAGTAGAAAGATGGTGAGTTGAAAATCTGATGGACAGAAACCAGCAGGAGAACTCAGGAAAGTGTCCAAAGGCAGAGAAATTGGAGACCCAGGAAGAGTCAACGTTGCAGATGAAGTCTGAAGACAGTCTGGACAGAACCCCCTTTTGTTCAGGGGAAGGAGGAAATTCTTTCATTCCTTTCAGGCTTTCAACCAATTGGACGAGGCCTACCAGCATGTGGAGGGCAGTCTGTTTCACTCAAAGTCCACTGATTTAAATACTAATTTCATCCAAAAACACCTTCAGTGAAGCATCCAGAATATTTGACCACATATCTAAGGCACTGTGGCTCAGCCAAGTTGACACATAAAATTAACCATCACAGCTCATCTGTAACATGATTCCAAGTACATAACTCTAGACATTCTTAATATTAGCTTGTCAAACTAACTTGGTAATCAGCTTTATAATTGGACTTGCTTCAGTAACCGTGAATAAAATGACAAAAAGCTATTTCATAAGTACTAGAAATAGAAGAATATATATCCTTTAAAAAAGAAAAAGAAAGAGAAAGAAAGAAAGAAAGAAAGAAAGAAAGATAAAGAAAGAAAGAAAGAAAGAAGGGAGGGAGGAAAGAAAAGAAAAAAAGAAAGAAAAATAAAAAGAAAAAGAAAGAAAGAAAAAGAAAGAAAGAAAGAAAGAAAGAAAGAAAGAAAGAAAGAGAAAGAAAGAAAGAAAGAGAGGGAGGGAGAAACACAGTAAAGAAATTCACAGAAAAGTGCTTCCTGAGTAGCAGTTTATGAAAGGTAACTTTTCTGATATTCACATGTGAAGTTTTTTATTTTGTTTTCACACTTCTTTTTTAGCTTCCTATGTTGTTGAGAATTCCAGTGCAATTCCCATTCTTGCTCCATTGTCATTTGTGTTTGCCTCCTCCTCCCCAGCCTCCCAGCCCACAGATACTTACAGCATCTTCTTGTCATCACAGGCATTCTGACATTCTTAATAGGATTTCTTGAAATGGATTTTTTTTCCTGCGGTGTTCTGAGTTTCTGTCAATCTGGAAAAACATGACTCTTTTCCTCGAGAAATTTTCTTGTTTTATCATAATGAACATTTTTATCTTTCCTTTATCTCTGTCATTCTTTCTGTAAATTCTATCATAATGAAGATGTTATGCTGTTTGAATTGATCCTACAAGACATGTCTCATTCATCGTCCCCTTATGTTTCATTTTAATATCTTGGAAATTTCCTGAGGTTTAGTCTACAATTCTGTTACTAAAGGTCCTTTAAATTCAGTCCTGAACTTTCATAGGGTCTGGGGGAAAAGTAAAAATAGAGACCCAAATACAATAGGCCTCAATATAAAAAATTGTCAGTCACGCTAACATACTCTGAAAAATATGTTCTATCCTCCTACCCTAAAAAAAAATAACTTCATGAAACCTGGGTGGCCATATTAAAATTTAGAATTCTCAAATTCCTTGGAATTCCATGTCAAGATACAATGGTATACAGGAATAACTCTGTTCCTCCCTACCACCTGACCCCCCTGCCACCTCTCTGCATATACCTACCTGTTTCATACATTATAGTGCTTCACCATATTCAGCAAGTATCTCTGCTACCACATCCAAGTTCAGTCTATATTTTTTACAAACAACTGTCCTTGGCCACCCTTGGGCCTAGTGGAGCATACACTGGTAGCATGGTCCATACTCAGAAGAAATCTGAAAAAGACCTGGAAAGTAGATTCCTAGCCATTTGTGCAGGGCATTTCAAAGTCCCAGTTACATGAAAGTTGGGAGTGGGGTCTTGGGTTCTAGATAGGCACAACTTTGCTCACTGAAAATTGTTATCCTGGAAAGAACTATGACCAACTAAAGCCAAAACAGAGTCTTCTAAAATATGGGACCAGAATAGGGTGGCCTGGCATTACAGAGAACTTTTAAACAATAACAAAACATGTCAGTCAAGCACCATAGACCTACTACCACCCATGCCAGTCAAAGTCAAGTAGGGTACCTAGATTTCCACTCTCCTGAGGCTCTAAAGATATGGCCCAACACATCAACCTTCATTTAAGGTAGTGTCAGAGGATAGGTAGGAGGCCAGGGATAATGAGCTCCCTGTCCCCAACCTGCAATGTTAGTGAGGACCATGTGGAAAGCCTGGATTCCCACCCCCACCTAGCAATATGAGACTTTCCTCCCATTCTCCATGGGGACAGTGTCAGAGGAAGCCTGGTGGAGAGTCAAAATTTTTACCATTAGCCAGTGATAATGAGGCCAGTCTGATTATGATGTGATCCACATGACGAGCTTGAATTTCTACCTCAAGCCCAGGTGAGCAGAAATAAGAACTCCCTCCCCACCGCCTGCCACAATGTCAATGGAGGACAAGTTGCAAACTTGAACTTCTATCGCCACCTGATAATAACATGGCAGCAAACCCCTCTTTTAAAAATTTTAACGTTTATTTACTTTTGAGAGAGAGAGACAGAGAGTGAGTAGGGGAGGGGCAGAGAGAGAGGGAGACACAGAATCTGAAGCAGGCTGCAGGCTATGAGCTATTAGCACACTGGAACTCACAGACTGAGAGATCATGACCTGAACTGAAGTTGGTCACTTAACTGACTGAATCACTGAAAAGCCCCTAGCAAACCCCTTGTTACTGCTAGAAGACAGTCAGAAAAAAGCAGTTAAAACAGGTTTTAATAAAATCTAGAAAATCAGAATATAATATAAAACTGTTCACATTTCATCTCAAAAAATCTCATATAAAGAACCAAAATGATTTCAAGTCAAACAAAAAAAAAGATAATAGATAGAACATCAAGATGGCAGATTAGGAGAATTTTCTGTCAAACATTTTAAAGCACAAATATAAAACTGTTTCAATAACAATTATGAACATACTTCAAATAAATAAAATAATAGAAAGACTCAAAAAGGTAATACAACATTTCAGTGAAGAAATGGAAGAAAAAAGAAGAACCAAGTGAAAAATCATGTAACTTAAAAATGTAATAACCAAAATAAAAAAGCTCAGATGATCAAATCAACAGCATAATGAATTATAACGAGGAAAGCATCGGTAACTGGAAGATGAAGCATTATAAATTACGTGATATGAACAGAGAGGGTAAAAAAAGAATCTCAAAGATATGTAGCACTCTTAGTCCATTAGGGTTTCTATAACAGAATACCATGGACTGGGTGTCTTCTAAACAACAAAACTTTACTTCTCACAGTTCTGGAAGTTGGGATGTCCATTAACAAGGCACCAACAGATTCAGCGTATGATGAGAGCTCACCTCCTGGTGTATGGATAGAATTCTTTTCTCTGTGTCCTCACATGACAAAAGGGGTGAGGGAACTCTGTGGGGTTTCTTTTATAAGAGCACTAATCACTTCCCAAAGGTCCTACCTCCTGATACCATTATGTTGGAGATTAGGATTTCAATACATGAATTTTGGGACACACGCATTCAGTCTATAGTAGGCACTATACAAAAAGATCTACATTTGTGCCATTGCATTCTGGATAGAGAAAATAGAGTGGATGGAACTGAATCCATGCTGAGACATATCATAATAACATTTCTAAAAACTGAAGACAAAGGAATAGTTTTTGAAATGGCCAGAGAATAGTGACATCTTGCCTATACAGAAAATATTTTTGAATGACAGCATATTTCTCATCAGAAAACACAAAGTCTGGAAAGAAGTGACAAGATACATTTCAAGTACTAGAAGAAAATAACAGAATCCCAACTCAGCAAAAATAAGCTTTAGAAAGGGAGTGGAAAATTAAAAAATTCTCAGGTGAAGGTAACGATAACTTGTCGCCTGCAGATCTGTGCTATAAACAACGGCTAAAGGACGTTTTCTAAACAGAGGGGAAACCAGAACAGACCTTAGAAGGGCACCTGAGTGGCTCAGTTAGTTAAACATCTGACTCTCGATTTAAGCACAGGTCACCATCTCACCTGACCTCTCATGAGAGAGAGCTACATGTGAGACGGGAAACCATCAAAATCTTACAAGAGAACACAGCAACCTCTTCGACCTTGGCTGCAGGAACTTCTTACTAGACATGTCTCCGGAGGCAAGGGAAATAAAAGCAAAAATGAACTACTGAGACCTCATCAAGATAAAAAGCTCTGCACAGTGAAGGAAACAATCAACAAAACCAAAAGACACCTTGACGAATGGGAGAAGATATTTTCAAATAACATATTGGATAAAGAATTAGTATCCAAAGTCCATAAAGAGCTTATCAAACTCAGTACCCACCCCCCAAAACAAAAATCCAGTGAAGAAATGGGCAGAAGACATGAATAGACATTTTTTTTGAAGAAGACATCCAGATGGATAAGAGACACATGAAAAGATGCTCAGCATCACTCATCATCAGAGAAATACAAATCAAAACCACAATGAGATACCACCTCAAGCCTGTCAGAAAGGCTAAAATTAACAACTCAGGAAACAACAGATGTTGGTGAGGATGTGGAGAAAGGGGAACTCATGCACTTTTAGTGAGAATGCAAACTGATGCAGCAACTCTGGAAAACAGTATGGAGGTTCATCAAAATATTAAAAATAGAACTACTGTATGACCCAGAAATTGCACTACTAGGTATTTATCCAAAGGATACAAAAATGTTTATTCAAAGGGGCACAAGCACCCTAATGTTATAGCAGTGCTATCAACAATAGCCAAATTATGAAAAAAGCCCAAATGTGTATCAGCTGATGAATGGATAAGGAGATGTACTGTACACACACACACACACACACACACACACACACACACACTGGAATATTACTCAGCAATCAAAAAGAACAAAATCTTGCCATTTGCAACAATGTGGATGGAACTAGAGTGTATTATGCTATGTGAAATAAGTCAATCAGAGAAAGACAAATATATGATTTCAATCATATGTGGAAATAAGGGAACAAAACAGATGAACATTGGGGAAGGGAAGATAAGGAAAAATAAATAAGATAAAATAAAGAAAAATAAATAAGATAAAAACAGAGAGGGAGCCAAATCATAAAAAATTCCTAACTATAGAGAACAAACCGAGTATATGTAATATATATACTCTAGTTTTACAATAAAGTAAGCTACAGAAAAGGAAATGTTATTAAGGAAATATTCCTTAAGTATAAGGAAGAGGTAATATACTTACATTATTGTACTGTATTTATTGAAAAATTCCACAAATAAGTGGACCTGCACAATTCAAAACTGTGTCATTCATGGATCAACTGTACTAGGTTCATGGATTAGAATACTCAACATAATAAAGATATAAACTCTCCCTGAGTTGATTTTTAGGTTTAAGACAATTCCAGTCAAAATTCATAAAATTTTCTGGTATATGTAGAAGACACTATTCTATCAATTTCTATGGATATGCAAATTAACTAGAATAGTTAAAACAATACCTAAAGAGAATAAAGTGGGAAGAATAAGTCTACCCAATTTTAAGACTTATAATAAAAGGTACATAATTCCTGATTGTGTGGTATGGGTGGAAGGACAGAAATATACATCAATGAAACAGAATACCAGCCAGAAATAATTCCACATAAGTACATGCTACCGATTATTGCTAAACATGTCAACACAATGGAGGAAAGATAACATTTTGACAAAGTGCCATAGAAACTGGATACCCATAGTCAAACGCAAAACTAAAGAAAACAAAACCCTTGACCTAAATCTCATACCTTATATAAAAATTAGCTAAAATTGGTCATGTGCTTAAATATAAAATGTAAAATCATAAAAATTTTAAAATAAACCTAGGATAAAATAGAGTATGGGGATAAAAAAGAGTTTTTAGAGTTGATACCAAAAGCATGAAAGAAAAAAAAAGAGAGGGAGGCAAACCAGAAAACATACTGTTAACTATAGAGAACAAACTGAGGGTTGCTGGAGAGGAGGTGGACAGAGGGATGGGTTAAATAGGTGATGGGGATTAAGGAAGGCACTTGTGATGAGCAGCAGATGAGGTGGGACGGCAGCTCTAAAAGGCCAGTGTGAGTGTTCCTTGTTGTAAAGGACAGTTTTTGATGTTGTGATCTAATAGCTTTGTAAAATGTTATGATTGGAAGAAACTGGGTAAAGGACACACTGGATTTCTCTGTACTGTATCTTACAACAACTACATGTGAATCTATAGTTATCTCAAAATAGAGTTCAATTTTAGTAGACTTGTGTGGTTGCCACCTCCCTTCCACTATGTCTACTCTTCATTGTAGTAGAGTTTCAGAAGGGAAGAAGTTAACATGCTCCATCTACCATCATTAACCAGAAACCTAGTGTGTTCATTTCTTTACAACCCACAGAATTTGTCTCTTGGTTTTAGAAAAATGTATGCTTCATTGCCTAAATTAATACTTAGAAAAAATGCAAAATTGATATTTGGAAACCTTATTATAACTGGACCCACAAGGGCTATTTTTGAAAAATCCCAGAGTGATGTTTTTAGATACAAATTTTTAGATAGGCCTGCCAAACTAGCCAACTGAACTGAACAGTTAGTAAATCAAACTTCTGTGTGGTGCAGTCTAGCCTTCAGTCCAAACTGAATTAATGCCAACCCACTTTGCAACTGAAAATAATATTTTTATTGCTTAATTTTACACAATTATTCCCTGCATTTAAGTCAAAATGCCATAGATCTTCACTAGAAATTACAGAGTTAAACACGTCCAACTTCTTGTATTCTTAATGATATGGAAATACACACACATGTTCAAGAAAAGTTGGAGAAATTGCTAAAAATATATTTTCTCTCCATTAGTATATGGCTAGAAAATTCTCTTTTAAAAATTATTTAACATTCATTCATTTTTGAGAGACAGAGCATGAATGGGGGAGGGGCAGAGAGAGAGGGAGACACAGATTCTGAAGAAGGCTCCAAGCTCTAAGCTGTCAGCAGAGCCCAACATGGGGCTTGAACCCACAAACTGTGAAATCATGACCTGAGCTGAAGTCAGATGCTTAACTGACTGAGCTACCCAGGTGCCCTGAAAAATTCTCTTTATAATATAAAATATTAGAGGAGGAACATTCAAAATGAGAATGAATTTATTCCAAAATGAACAGATAGGAGCAAAAAAGTATCCTGAGCTAACGTACTGAAGCCTCCTATTCGTTCCCTGCTTTTTATTTAGGTTCCAAGACTACATCTGAAATTATTTAAGGAATATTTTCTCAGTAATGAATATATGCTCAAGTGTTCTTTTATTCAATTCCAAACTGAAACATTTAAAAGAAATAAAGTGCTCCAGTAACTTTAAATCATTCCCTATAATACATGGCAATTTGAAACTATTGAAGCATTTTGTAAGGGTTTCTCTTTCAAAGTGTTAAATGTTTAGGGATTATAAAGAGTTATTTATTGCTATACTTTAGATTTATTAGTATCATTTTAAAAGGAGGAGGGTTATGATATCTTATAAATCTATCAACTAAAATAGCATAAAGTATATTTAATCAATATAAAGGCCATAAAGAAGCATATGCTGAATAAAAGAGGAACAGAAATGGAAAACAAGAGCCATAAACAATTTTGAGGTCAGGCTTTCAAGGACCATAAATGAAGAAAGATGAATAATAAACACATGACAGTGATTTAAAACTCCTATATATCTGGATTTTAAAATTTGAAAAAAAGTACACAAATAGTCCTTAATATGAAGAAAAACAATCCTTAGGCCAATTATAAGTGACATAGAGTTGAATATCACTAAAAGAATACAGGTCAAAATCAGTAAAACACCAGGTGTGAAGCACTTCAACCAAGGCTCCCAGTGATTTCTACTTCCTGGCATACATGGCATAGGGTAAGGCCCTGTTCTTGACTGTGAACTGGATGCAGGGACTCATTTCTTAATAATAAAACATGACAAAAGTGATACTATTTCTGAAATTAATATCAAACAAGACAATGGCTTCCATGTTCCACGTTACCTGCCTTCTCTTGCTTGGTTGCTATACTGAAGCCAGCTGCCATGTTGTCAGCTGCTCCATGAATAGGCCAAGATCTCAGTGAACTGAGATCACTGTCCCAAAAGCCACAAAGGACTAAATGCTGCCAGTAACTATGCTGGTGGCTTTGAAGCTGATACTTCCTGGTAATGACCGATTAAGAGACTGTGTCCCCCGCTACTAGCTGGACATTAATCTTATGAGAAACTTAGAGCCACTAAACTATGTAGGATTTCCAATCCATATAAATCTGGAAATAATGTTTGTTGTTTTAAGCCATTAAGTGGGTTAATTTGTTTACATCAATAGATAACTAATATACACAGGTAAAGCAGTATCACAATGGAAATAAATCACTATCACAAGGGAAATAAGTCACTTTAAATATATTTATATGAAAGTAAAAACAAAAAAAATTATATGCACTAAGATGTTAAAATAAAATGCTGATAAAAACAGAGTAAACATAAAAGCAGAAAGAAATACAATAATAAAGATACTATAAGATATAAGTGAAATAAATAGCAAAAAGATTTTGATTAGGAAAGCTGATACTTTGTAACATATTAGTAATATAAAATACTAACAAGAAATGTCAGAAAAAAGAGGTGTTCAAAATAAACTTGCAGAATAGAGGGAGGGAAACAGTCATAACAGATTAAAACATAATAAAGAAATATTATAAATATTAATACCCAAATAGATTTAAAAAGTTACACAAGATGTGTTAATTTACTGAAAAGCACAAAATGTTTAAATTGGTAAAGAAAAAAATGAAAAGTGAGTAGTCCCATAAACATAAGTGAAATTTGAAATTTTGAAAACAGACAGGCCCAGGTAATACTGTGGATATGGTTTAACAAGACTTTGAGGAAGAGCACTTTGAGAGTTAATATATTGTGTACTACCTAATACAAGTAGTTCTGAAACAGAAAAATGGTTAAAGTTAAGTAACTAATTTTATGGAGTAAGACAAAATTCATTCCAAAACTAGATAAACTAGATAAGCAGATTTCAAATAAAGATAATGTATATCATTAAAATTATTAAATATTTATTAATGAACAATTATTAAATTCATACAATATTCTCTAATTATTATTACAACCATTAATACATATTGATTATATTAGCCATTACTATATATTAATATTATAATTAATATGATCATTACCATATGTAATTTAAAAATGTTATTATTAAAGTACATTATGTTTTAGTCCACTGTAAGACATACATTTCAGTCATTTATTTCCTTTTTTGGCTTGTTTTCTAAAGCACACTTTCAAATCAAAAGTTTCTATTAAATATCTGCAAAAGTATCAGATAAAAAAGATACCAATGAAAAGTAACTAAATGATTTTTTAAAAATGGTTTTTGTAAGGAAGTACCAAGACTATTTTTATATTAGTTAACTATTAAAGGTGCCTATTAGGAAAAGACACTTTTGAATAAAATGTTAGAAGAGCTTTCAAAATGAAAAACTAATTTATGCATTAAAACAAAGCAAATATGCTTGCCCTTGTGAATGTTTTGCCTACAGCAATGAGTATTTTATTATTTTTTTAAATTAAGGCAGTATAGATATACGTACAAGTGTATATCTTAACAATCTTACAAGGGCATAATGTCACAAATGGGATATCAATTATAAGGTTTCTCTGGGATTTCCAATTAGCTATACTACACATCAACCATTGAAATAAGACTATTGGATATCAATTCTTGGATTAGCTCTAGTTACACAACCTTTCAGATATCCTTTCAAGGATAATGATTGTGAAACTTATTTTAATTATATTGTGAGACAACCAGGGGTCACTCAGTGCTCATTATTAGCTTTGTATAGATGCTATTGTAGCTTTGTATATGGCAGATATGAATTAATCAGGCACCTATGGTTCTATGATTGATGTGTAATTTCTCTACTGTTGCTATTTAGATTTCAGAATGAGGAATTATGTAGGCATAATTTTAGAAAACTTATCAACATCACATCATGTAAGTAAATAGAATATTATTTATTCATTCATTATAGAGGTTTTAAATGGCTCTCCCTCTACCTTTTCAAAGTTAAGAGACACATCTTTAGAATAAAGTTACTCAAAAAATAACCTTTGGGACATAAAGAAGTGACCAATAGTTTAAATGTATTTAATATCCATTCAAAAATGATTTATTCAAGAAGTTCTGTGTGTGAAGCATGACTGTACATACTGCAAAGTCAGTATTAACAAAGAAAAAAAGTCCTACCCTCATCCTAATGGGAGGAGATAAACAAAAAATACATAAAAATAAGTAAATATACTGTATAAAAATAAAGAAACATATTAGATGGGAAAATAAATCATAAAAAGTGATTAAGTTCTGTTAAGATAGGTTGTTCAATTTTAAATAGTCAGGTAAGGCTTCACTGAATATGTGGCATTTGGGGATGCCCCAGTGGCTCAGCCAGTTAAGTGTCAGACTCTGCAGGGACAGTGGGGAGCCTGCTTCGAATTTCTCTCACGCTCTCTCTCTGCCCCTCCCTCTCTCTCTCAAAATAAATAAATAAACTTACAAAAAAGAAAATGTGGTATTTGAATAAAGACTGAATTTTGAAAAGTACTGAGTAATCTCTATATTAGGGATACACAGTATTCTAAACATAGAGAGTGAAAATACCAGTTTTCTGAGGAAAACTGCCTGATGTGTTTGAGATACTTCAAAAAAATATGGATAATCAAAGACACAAGGCGAGATATAACTAGTAAGGAGTTGCCATTAATTAAGACTGGATACCTGTAGGAGTAGGGTTAGGAAAAAAAAAAGGATTGGGAATTGAGTTTGGGGCATACAAGGTTTGGAATGTCTAGTAGCTACACATATAGAAATGTAGAGTAAGAAGTGAGTATAGAAGTCTGGAGTTCTTGGTGTGGAGTGTAACTTTCAGTGTTTCAAAATACCAGTTGTGTTGCATTCTGATGGCATTGATCCAGTCCCCAGACTGGATAACATCTCAAAGAGAGTGTGGATAAACAGAGAAGAAAAAATATTAAGAGTACAGTAGGAAGAAAACCATGAGATTGTTGTGCCCTGAAGCCAAATATAGAAAGTATATCCTGAAGAAAGGAGGGAGAAACTGAGCAATAGGCTGGAGCTGCATGGAGCCAGGGCTGGTGCTTAAAGTTTATATTATCCAACAATATAAATTCTTGAATTTAAAAGTAGGTGCAATGTTATATATTTATTTAGAATGAGAAAAGAGTTTGCATCAGATTACAGACTTCTTTAGAGAGGTAGCATATATGACAAATATTACAAAATCCAGAGAAAATAATACAGTGGTTTTATTTTTAAGTAACTGCTTGATATAAATCTGTAATATATTTGTTTCTGTATGATTTTGGCTGCATACCTTTGTTCACTATCTTTATATGCCAAGGATATTGCAGTATCATTTCCGAAGAGAAAGTAAAGACATTGGTCTTTTCTCCAACAGGTTGGTCTTTATTTTTATCGCTTAGTAAAGTTTTTTCATAAATTTTGACAACAAAATTCATAGGTTTCTGTGGAGATATAATAAGAGTTTGGCATTGAAGTTTCTGCCAGTCTTCTTTCTTTCATTTTATATTTTGTTCCTTTTTATTAGTAATCTGTGAATTTGTCCAACAATTCTTAATATTAATTTGAAATTAAGGGAGAAAACAATTAAAATAAAGTTGTCACTATAGTCTACCAAGTAACTTAATTTTAATTAAATTATTTTTATGTAATTTGCATTGAGTTATTGATAAATATTTGAAGTTTTATTCCTGCAATTGTTATTTTTTTCAGGCAATTTTACTGCAGGGTTGACCCATGATACTGTTCAGTATATGATGTGTCATATTCAATCCAATAAGTGGAGAGTCATTAAAATTTTACCTCACACACAGATGTATTTACTGCTTATGTCATGGCCCTACAAACATAGTTTCTGATGAATTCTGTTTTCACAATTTACAGAGGGAAAAGAAAGTGCAGTGTATATACACTTGTTTGTACTATATCATCAAGTTTATTCCCGACAGGTGAGAACATTCATTTTGACTAGGCATCCATAAGAACTAAAAGACTGCTTGCAAGACTCCACATTTGATGACTGGATAAATTTTCCACAGTCTAGCATCTGGCACTGTATATTTCAAGACTTGGATCTTATATGTTGTCTACATACTTCCAGATACCAGGTGCAGAGGCTGCAATTCATCTGCACCTCTATATCACAACACCGGGCGATTTGCAAAGTGGGTGAGAAAGTATCCTTTGAAGGTAATCCAATTCCACTTTGGCCAGAAATAACCATATTAAACTAAAATTCAATATCTCTCCAAATGAACTTGCCCTTGGCTGGATTTCCAAAACACTCTGGACCATTGTCCTCAAAATCAAAGATAAGTATGAAGGTGAAATATCAAAAGAAAGAAGCATTGTTCCCAACTATGTGAGAGAAAATATTTCACTTTTCCAAATTTTATGTAAATATATTTAAACTAGTACCCTTCCCAATTAGAGAGATAGAAGTGACCAATGAAATTGAGGAGTGCCAGACCTTAACCATAAGGATCACAGTATATCTATCTTGGTGTGGAGTTTGATAACAGTGTTGATAAAAACAATTTGTTGGAATAGTGAGAGGCAAAACCAAATAGGAATGGGCTTAAGAGAGAATGGGAGGAAGAATGTGGTACATGAGACATGCCTTTGAGATAGTTTTTATTTATTTTTTTTCTTTGTAACTAAAGTCTGGTTGAAAATTAAGTTATATTTTATTAAAATAACATTTAAAATAATATGTTTAAGAGAAGATAAAAAATAGTTTGACAAGATAAATTGGAAAGGATCCACATTTATTCAACAAGTATTCATGAGTACCTCCCAAACTAGCAGGCATTATGTCAGGTACTAGAGATGATAATGATGATTAGGTAGGCATGATCTGTGCCCTCCTGGACAGACACCGTTGAGATATGGATACATCAAGTAAACTGGTTCATAACTCATTAGGATAGATAATAAGTTATACTGAGGAAGTAAACTATATACTTGGGTAGAGACACAGAATAATTAGTGGTTATAAAGGAGATGACATTAAGTTAGTGACTGAGGTATTATGAAAGACCTTTCTCAGAAGGTGGCATTTAAGCTTAAAGATGAAGGATGAAAAGGAATCATCAAAGGGGAAATCCATGAGGCCCCATGTGTAGAACAGAATAGAAACACAAAGGCTCCGAAGTAAGAGTGTAATTACATTCTCAGAAAGATATGAAAACAAGCATGCTATAACCAGAAACTAAGAGGTATATTATAAAATTAAAATTAATTAAGATAAATATAATAATTGAATTCCTCAGTTTTGCTAGTTTCATTTGAAGTTCTTAATAGGCATAGGTGTCTAACGGCTACTTTATTAGACAGTGTAAGGATTATTTCTATCTTCTCAGAAAGTTTTTCTTGGAGAGCATAGTATTTACTTCCAATAGGGAGCCATTATTTCTTCTGGAGTAAATTGGTCAAATTACATTTATGGAATAAAAAACAACCCTTTTAACACTTGTCATGCATACATATGTGCACTCACCATTCTTTATTCCCTATAGAAAGAGATAACTTAAAAAACAGAAGTATTTTAATTATAATGAACATTTCTTGTTCATTGGATATTGCTTTAGGCTTTAGAATAGAGAGGTGTCTTCCTATTGATCCTGCTCAGATGAAGCTATACAAGAATTATGATCCATCCGTTTATTTTAGTCACAAACCAGGCAAAAAATGGGGTCAGAGAAGCACCTCATACACTCCCCCCCACACCACCCCCAAATATAGTTGTGTATTATGAAGAACTGCTTGAACTCTAGGGAAAGGAATAGAATTGAACCCAACAAAAATAATACTAATTATCACCTATTAATACTCTAGATAGAGAATGAAGGAGCAGAAGGAAAATGTTTTAATAAGGGGTGGATTTTGGTATTATGAAACTCCTATTTCATTGCATACTATAATACCATACCAAGATTTATCCCAGAGAAGGAAGTCACTCCTGTTTTAGGCAATGTTCATAATTTTTCTTTTATCTCTCTGTGCTCCATTGCAGCCTTCACATGAGCATTAAGAAGCCTCATCTTCTTTCTCTAGGCCATTCCATTTGCCACCATTGTGCTTTGAAAACTGCCACTTAATCCCTTTCTACTGGCTTCTGCTGATGTTTCCGCTTTATTTAAAACATTTTTATGGCTGTCCATCCACTGAAGTTGCTATAAATCAATATTTAACACTTCTAGACTTTCTGGTATATTCTTACATTTTCTGCTTCATCCCTGGCTCTAACTGGGTGTTTTTCAGTTATTTTCCCACATTTTATCTTTGTCTCTGTGTACTTCTAATAGCTTATCCTCTGGTTCTAATGCTGTCTTTACTCTTTCTTTGCCAAATGAGCTCCAATATTACCTCCTCTGTGAAGTCCTTGAAACCGGTACCCACCACACCAGGAGCAAGGAGGATCTTGGCTTCATTTGTGTTACCGAGGATTCTTTGAGGGGTGGATTTTTTTTGGAGGTATGTACTCATTGCACAGTGTTATACATACATGCAATTTCTGAAAAACATGGTGAACTACAAAAGAACGTTTTTTAAATTTGAGTTCATTTAAAACTTTTGCCATATATCTAGAAACTGCTCAGTAAATGTCTTTTGAAAATATAAATGTATGTAAAAACATATGATTGAGGAATAAAATGAAGGTTATAGGTTTTTGAAAATGTCATCTGCAAAGCCAAAAAAGAAAGAAAAACTATCAGCCATATAACTCAGGTGAAAAAAAGAATAAAAAAAGAACAAGCAATTGAGACGTTCTTTTTTTATAATAGTATAATTTGAGTAATGATTTTTTAAAGTAAATTTTACCTTGTCTTTGTCATATAATTATTTGGTAAATAAAATATAACAATCACCAAATCGTTCCAATTATTTTCTATATGGGGACAGTCATTTTATATTCATTGGTATTGAAAATAGAAACTATATTATAGATATAGTATGATTTTTCTTTGGTTAATACATTTTACATTTTGTCACTTTTATTCAAAATATTCCATGTGATTTTTAATTAAAATGTTAATCTATATTATATATACACACATTGCATACTATTAACTTCTTTTAACACATTTATTTATTTATTTATTTATTTATTTATTTATTTATTTAAAGTTTATTTATTTTGAGAGAATGAGAGAAGGAGCTAGCAGGCATGACTCAGAGAGGGGCAGAGAAAGAGAGAGAGAGAGAGAGAGAGAGAGAGAGAGAGAGAGAAAGAGAGAGAGAGAGAGACAGAAAGAGAGAGAATCCCAAGCCGGTTCCATGCTGTCAGTACAGAGCCTGACACAGGGCTCAATCCCATGACTGTGAGATCATGACCTGAGCCAAAATCAAGAGTTGGACACTTAAACAACTGAGCCACCCAGGCGCCCCTGAATACAACATTTAAAAGTCAATATTCTGAAAGCTAAATAGAAGTCCTTCTAAGACAAAATTGTGTGCCTATAATCAAAAGTTTGTAAACATTAATATTCTTCCACTGTCAATGAAAGTTGTCAATATAATAATGAAATAAAAATGAGAAATTAATGGATTTAGACACTCAACTATATAAAAATGACAAGCTATATATTAACTGACATTTTTAGCCATTCTATTGAAATGTCTAGAAGCGTATTAACAATGAACATTATATGAGCAGATTCTTGTTAATGGCTACTATTTCAAATAAACTTTTCACTTTTTATTAGTAATGCTATCTGAAGAGTAGATACTCTGGAATTGTGTCTTAACTTACTGGAAGTGGTAACTTATAAATAAATACCAAAATAAAATTTATTAGGCAACCAGAAAAGATGGTCATTATGAACAGATAATAAAAATGCTAAATCATCAATTTCCTCTTCTTCCTCCCCCTCAAGATGTCTCCTGCATCTTTATCTTTTCTCTTCCCAAAAGAATAAAAAATATTTTAAAAATGGATTTTATACTTCTTTTTATCCCTTATTTGCTTTAGAATGTAATAAAGTATAGATATTGTACTAATGTTTATCTCTTCTGCCATTTATTAATCTTGGAGTAGTTGATAAACATAAACATGATAATTTAAAATGTATAAATAAGGATGCCTTTGCTTTTGAGTAGATGTCTCAGGTTATTCACCTTTAAAAATCTTATCCTACACTTTGCCTCAGCAATCCACTACTGTAATATTTGTGTCTCACATCTTTTCCTAACCAATAACTGTACTGATACTAAATCCCAATATCAAGTGTTGCATTCTGTAGAATTAATTTCCTTAAGTATCCTCATTGCTAAAACTCTTCAACTCTACCAAGATCACTGATCCTGTAAGGCGGACACATTTTTGATTTCTGAACCTCATAAATCTGCCATTCTCACGATTCCCTAGTACACCTGAGTTCGTGATCCATCAAATAATTGGGTAAATTAATTCGCCTCATTTACATTCGAATTTACCTACTTCACTAACATACCAGAGACGTTTCTCAAAGCTGAGAGAATTTACACAGCCATGTTGACTGGATTCCCTCTAAATTTTTAACTACAAATTCTAAATAGGAAGCATCTCTGCTACCTAACCTTCTATTAGATTTCCCTTGGGAATTCATTATTCAATGTCTTAAATATGTGTTCCACATCCCCTCTTCCTCCTTAATTTTTTCTCTACTTTTACTCTATATTGATTATCTTTTAGTTCACACACACACACACACACACCACAGAATCAATGAGGAGAGCATTTTCATTTCCTTCTAAAACTCTGTCCAGATACAACCACACACTCTGTCTTCTCTCTTGGATACAATGCATTTCTACTCAAAGACACTGTTCTGGAAATTATTCCCTTCCTCTTTTTTAATTAATGTTCATTTCTATGAGAGCATTTTCATCAAACTAAAAAGCTGCTGCAAAATCTCTTCTTTATTAAAAAAAAAAAAACCTCTTGTATTACAGTATAGGAACACAGAAGTGACATACCTATATTACTAAGTCTCACTTCACTTATTAGTATTCCTTGATTCTACTTCAAAATGTCGTATCCTTTGGTGTCTCCACTGAAAATACTTGCATTGAGGTTATGGATATATTTTATTTTATCATGACAAATGGTCTTTATCTTTGTTGATTTTCAAGCAATGTCTGATGTAATTGATCACAACTTCCTTCTTGAAACAGTCATCTAGATTCTGGGAAATCACAATTTCCTGATACTTATTTTTTTTACATAGCTTGGTTCTCTTTTCATGTTTCATTGATGAATATGCTTCCTTTTTCCCTACTTCAAACTATTGTGTACTACAGAGCTCAGTTCTGGAAACCCTTCTCTTCCTTTCACTATGTCTACTGTCATTACCTAGGTAAGCCATAACACAACAGTGGATTTAAATTATACTTATAAGTAGAACAATCTATTTTTTTCAATCTTCAACCAAAAATTATTTCAGAAATGCTAGAAAACCAAGCATGAATATCCAACTGCTTCCTTGGTATCTTTACATGGAGGCATAGTAGACATCTCAAGAATAACATATCTGAAACTAAACTCTTGTGTAAAACCATCCCATTATCAAGTTCTCATCTCAGCTTTCATCATCCAGTAATTCCTCTCCCCCTAAAAATGTCCCCTTTCTGTTACTGATAAGGCACAAATTCTTAGAGTTCAACTTAATTACTGATTTTTGGCTTCCCCTCCATATCCAAGCTATAAGGATACAATACATTCAGACTGTCACCATTTCTTACTACCTCTGTGACTACTGCTCTAGTCCAAGCCACCCTCAACACTTCCCTGGAATAGTCATAAATAATCTATTTGCTCTCTAGACCCGTGTTCCTACTCCTTTTCAACAATTCCTGCTTGAAACAGTATCAGTTCATCTTAATGCCTCAGTAGGCTATCTTAGATTTTAAAGAAAACATAGGCATCTACATGGCTTACTGTGAACTACATGACTGGGTATTACATCTCTTATCTTTATTCTCATTTTAAGATGTTCAAGTTATACGTGTCTCTTTGTTAATCCTTGTACATTCTAAGTATACTCACAACTCAGGGTTATACATTTTTTATTTCTTCTGGAAAGCTCCTTCCTGCATACTTAAATAATTGTATCCTTTACTTTTTTCAGTTGATACCACAGAAGAGACTTCTAAATCACTATCTAAAATATCACCCCTTACCTTGCTATTTTATTCATCTAACTTATGTTCTTCACCTTCTTCATTGCTCTTATCATTGCCTGGGCTTATAGGTCATATTTATTTATTGCCAGTGTCCTGAAACAGACTGTAAACTCCATGAAGGCAGATAATTTATCTCCAGCACAGATAAAAGTAGGTACATAGTAAATGCTCAATAAATAGTCCTAAACAATGCATGAAAAATTGCTTTCATCTATGAAGAAAATTTTACATTTATATATCTGAATTTTTTTAATCCCATGAGAAGTTGAATTATGGCTTGGATTAGTCAGGGTTTGATGAAAGAAGTGAAATTACTGAGTAACACTGAATAAAAGATTATTAGGATTAGAATTTTGCAGTTATGAGAGCTGGTTGGTCACCTCTTTGCACATTCTCACATCCTCAGGACCTCTGCATGTTTTCTCAGCTAATTTGGGCTTTCTCACCAAATGGTGGCTTCAGTGAAGTGAACCGCCTGTCTTGACAGTTCAGGGTTCTGAAGTAAGAGGCCTAGTGAACCAAGCAGAAGTTGAATTACCTTTCATGACATAGCCTCAAAAACATTTGCCTTCACTTCTATCACTTTCTGTTGGTTTCAAGTGAGTAGTAGGCCCACCCAGATACAAATGGGAAGAGAATTAGACTTCCCTATTAATGGGGCAATGGTAAAGTCACATTGCAGGAGACCTTGGAGCAATAGGTATATTGTTGCACTAATTTTTTGAAAGTGTGATTTTTCACCATTAACTCTCTGGCCACGATAATTCATATTCTCACATACAGTACACACGCATCCTTCCCCCAAGTCCCTCAAAGTTTCATCCCATTACAGAATCACAATAGAAAGTATGGAAGTCATCTTCATTTACAAGTTCAGATAAGCATACATTCCTATGGCATAAGTCTTGCTATATCTGTCTTATTCAGAATATCTGGGAGGTAAATAGAAAAATTATGTGTCTCCCCTGCCACCCTATCCCCACTCCAAAACATTGACTAATGTCACAGGGATGGGGCAACCACTATGGACATTCTCATTCAAAAGGTGATAAAAGGGAAGCAATAGTAGTCAATGTTCACAGCACCTCTGAAATCCAGCAGGACATATGTTGCTAGTTTCTTAATTAGGGCTCAGTCTTATGCTTTGGCAATTTTTATCTTGAATATGGGCATCTAGAATCTGCACTTATGATTCTACTTAGTAGTTTTCATAAGACAACTGAGTTTGCAACTGAGTTGATTTTTTGCTATGCTTCCTGACATAAATGTTTGGGAATCCAAAGACAGACCTCTTTTCATTTTGTATATTTTTTGTCACTTATAGTTATAACTCTAGGTAACTTCCACCAGGAAAAAATGTTCTTTAAAATGTGTGGGTTTTTTAATGAATGGTATTAGGATATATTCAATCAGAAAAATGCAATAACCAAAAATCTGAAACAGATACTTCCCTAATTCAGGCTCTGGATAAAGCTAATATAGGACAATGCTTTTCAATGTCTTGTAATCCCCATTGCATAAGAGAAAGATCTTGAAGGCACACCTCCAGGGTTCACTGAAGGACTTTGGTCTATGTGAAAATATTTCAGTTATTCGTTTAAATCTTTTTGAACAAAGGATTTTATAATCCCACACTGTTTTTACTTTTTGCACTTGGGTTCTTGCTTATTTTCAGAACTCTTTGTTGGCTGAAAAGATTATTTTGAGTCTTTTACATTTCCTCCAAATTCACTCCAATGCAGAATAACTCATTCTTTAGTATACCTGTCTCCTTACTTGTTTTGTTATAAACTATCTCTAGGTGGTAGCCTCAACATTCTACCTGGAATGTCCTTAATATGATCATTAAGTCATTAGGTGTATTTTTCTATTTTTCATGTTAGCATAGGTGACAATTTAGCTGCATTTTCTGACACTATAATTTGGGTCACCTTTCTATAACTTCCAAAAATAATTTCCTCACTCTTTCTTTGTTTTTATGTTTTTAAACTTTAAAAATTTTTTAATGTTTATTTATTTTTGAGAGAGAGAGAGAGATCGTGAGTGGGGAAAGGTCAGAGAGAGAGAGGGAGACACTGAATCTGAAGCAGGCTCCAAGCTGTCAGCACAGAGCCAGACGTGGGGTCTAAGTCATGAACCGTGAGATCATGACCTGAGCCAAAGTCAGATGCTTAACAGACTGAGCCACCCAGGCTCCCCTCCTCCCTCTTTGTTAATGCCTTGCTGACAATGTCTTCAAGTGTCTTTTAACTTCTGCAGTTACTCTCATTAAAATTCGACCTCCTTCAATTTACCATTTCCTCAAAGGCCTTCTAGCTTTGACTGAATACTCAGTTCAAAAGCCAATGCCATATTTTTTAGGTTGTTGTTAAGGGTATGTAAAAGCAAACCCTCTCATGTGTTTAATTTAGATTTACATTTGAGACCTAGATCCTGCCAATGAACTGGAGATCTGCCAGTGGGATACATAGGAAATTGGTGGGTTTGGTGTTTTTTTTTGCAATTTTTAAAGGAAAAAACAAAATCATCTGATTTTTTATTCTGCTTAATATTTTAATGGAAAAATAACTGGAACTAAACTATCCTCACTATATTTTGAAGGAAAATTATTGAGTAAAAAGAGAGAAATAATAAGTGTATCTGAATTCTTGATGATATCTTTGAACTGCTTAATGAATCAATCTCGGAGTAGCTACATCTTGAGCAGCTTAGATGAGTTGATGGATATTAAAGAGATGCAAATCTCCTCTACACCAGTCACAGATCTCTGCTGTACTACATATATAAAAAGATAAAGATTCCACACAATAGGTCCTTCATGAGGAATAAATGAGATGCTTTTAGAAGCTTTCCTATAAATATTATCTGCTTAAAAACTTGTAATTCTCTTTGTTTTCTCTAGGAAACATTTGCTTTAACTATAGGGTGAAGATATTTAGATCTTCATACGGAATTTGGTCTATCCTGTGGGGAATATTCTTGGTACCTGAGACTAAATATTTTATGATTCCTTCATATTGCATTAATAAATACATAAATACTTTAATATACCACAGTTGATAATGGGAGAGGCTGCAGGTTTATGGATCAAGGGAATGTGGGACAAGTCAAGCACTAAACAGATGGACCATGGTTTAAAAGAGAGAGAGAGCCTACATTGTCACATGATCACCCAAAGTCCACAGTTCGTATTTTGTTTCAGTCTCAGTGACATATATTATATGGGTTTTGACAAATGCATAATGACATGTATCTACAATTAGAGAATATATAGTATAGTCTCAATGCCCTAAAACTCCACTGTGCTCTACCTCTGTGCTCCCTCCCCAGTAGCTCCTAGCAATCACTGCTCTTTTTACTGCTACCATAACTTTGCCTTTTCCAGAATGTCATATAGTTGGAATTATACAGGATGTAGCCTTTAAAGATAGGCTTCTTTCACTTAGCAATATTTTTTTAAGTTTTCTCCACATCTTTTCATGTCTTGATGATGAATTTTGTTTTAGTGTTGAGTAATATTCCATTGTATAGATGTGCCATAATTTATCCTCTAACTTACTGAAAAAATCTTGGTTGCTTCCAAGTTTTGTCAATATTAATAAGCCTCTATTAATATCCATGGACATATTTGGCATGGAAATAAGTTTTCAACGCATTTGAGTATCATCTGTTTTTTTTCCTTCTAGTCAGTCATCGACTCTTTATTACTGACATTATTTCCTAAAATAACTACTTACACTCAAACCTTCTAGTGGTGTTTTCCTTCATATGTCCCCTGGGTAAATAAGCTTGCTCTTAGGGTGGAATTCTGGAACTGGATCACTCATGAGTTAGATAGTAATACCACCTATTGCTGATGGTAAGTAATGTAGTGGTCACCTCTGATACACAGGGACATCACAATTACAACCATATTACCTGGTGGCAGATTCAGATGAGCTGTAGGAAAAAAAGTAAAGCATATGCATTAACATTACAGTTACTAAGACGTTTACTGATTCTTCATCAGGAAGAGACTCAGGTGGAAAGTGAAGCATTGGTTTATATGGCAGCAGTGGCACATCATTCTGATAATTAAAGGGATTATGGGTTGATTGGCTTTGCATTCAAGAGGATAGAGACCATACAAGAAAACAAATCCAGGTTAACTGTCAATTCAAATAATTCTGTGAGAATCTAAATATTCTCATAACAGCATGTAAAAATACCCTATCCCCTGAACTTTAGAAGAGATTACCAAAAATCAGACCCAGAATTTAAATATGAGGTCCAGTAACTACAAAGGTGCTGCAAGCTCAGTGCCAACATTCTGCCTGTGCCCACATAAGGGCTGTGAGGAGAAAATTAGTGGGACTCTGGGACAAGGGTAGGACCATTTGGATGGATCCAACTGAGAACTTTGCACCTCCAGATTTCCATGACATCTCTAGACCAAAAGAAATGTCTTCCCCTTTTTCTTAGCCATCGTTTCCCTCAAACACTACTTCAGACACCAGCTTCTAGCAACTAAAATACCAGAGCACCGTACCTCCTCTGTACCAGTTATTTGTCCCAGTACTTCTCTGCAACCTTAGAGTAGCACACCTACAGGAAACACTGGGGATTTGAGCTTGCACAAACTAAGTATTGTTGATATTTAATAGCTCACTAGGAAACTCCTGGCCAATGGGAGAGAGAGTCAGTGAATAAAGTCTGGCCTTCTCTTCCAGACTTTAGGTGGATTAATATGAATTTAATCATACAGGGCCCCTTAAAAGGTCCCAGATGGATTGAGAACCAGCTGCCACATTGATGGATAAGCTTGATAACACACTCTTGTATTGACTCTCTGTCTAATATTTTTCAGTCCTCTACTCTTGGTCCCTGGATTTTTTCTAAATAAGTGATTTGCATTAAAGACTTTAGCTTAGGCTTTGAGATTCTGAGGGAACCCAGGAATAGATGCAGACCAAAAGTTTGAGACAGTTTATAGTTTAATGAATCTATTAATAATAGGAATTAATTCACTATTCAAAAAAAGTAATAACTCATATTTATAAACCCAGAAATGTCTTTCTTTTAACCATGATCCATCTGTTTGGTGCTTGGCTTGTCAAATAAAAATAAGTTTATTTAGTCTCTGGGCCCACGCTGAATTACTACAGCATCTAGAGAAACACTATGCCTGTTTGCTCATTAAACAAAGTTTTGGGAGCTCTTCCTAATATAGATGTTCTTTGTCTTTTCAATTTAGAATAAAAATGTTCTTTGCCTTCTACATTTAGATTGCAAACTGTTGCTGCAAATTAAACTTACCAAATTTCTAGTTTTTTATTTAATATTATATAGAAGTCATTTGCCTATTTTCAAAAAAGACAAGATAAATTAAAGTTGATTCAGAAAAAAGTAACACCAATAGTTACAAAAATGAAAAATGGGACGTAGAGTAGAGACAATGTTTTATATCTCCAAGAGGACAAAGATTGAACAAGGTCTGGTTTCTCTGTATTTAAGAAATATCATAGGTGTCTAAAATTAATGTAATTCAGTTTTTATAAAAGTTTGCTTACAAGATGGATGATTTCATTAGTTTTTACTGGGAAATAGACTGTAATCATGTTTTATGGTCAACAATACTCTCAAATTTCAGTTTTTAATTTTAAATCAAAACTTAAAGTAAAACATTTTTGATAAAAATATTAATCTGAAAAACAACAATTTCAGCAGGAAAATAATCTAAAGACAATATTAAATTGGTGATGTTAAGATAAAATGCAGGTTATTATTAAAGCAAGAGAACTGATACTAAATCTTCAGTGTTTATAATTTTTAAAGTGTTAAGGAAAAATGTTGATATTTTTAATGTTTTCTTATTAGACATCAAAAGCCTTCATAAAATGCAAAGAAAGATTTATAGTAGAACAAATCTAAAAATAGAATACTAATTGAACTGCATGGGAACTTCTCCAACTTATTAATGGAATATTCCATTTAATCATTTCACAAATGAAACAGATGAATTGTTTTAAAAATTCAATAAAAACAATTGACAGAAGCAGTTGTCTATATGATTTTGCATAATCATAAAATATGAGAAATATTAAAAAGTGAATTAAAATATTAAGGCTCAAATAATCCAGCATATAAGGTATCTTCATCATATATATAAAGGTATTTTATACCATATGTCAAATTAATGTGAATTCCAATAAAACAAGAGCAAACTGAAGAATACCCTGAACTAGCAAATACAACAAAAGCTCTATAGTTCTCTTGGCCCAAGAGGGCATTATCATTTACATAATGTGTGACTGAGTCAATAACAAGGGCCATTTTGATCTCCCAGAGAATGTGAAGAAAAATAAGGTAAAGGAATGGTACACAGGAAAATAGAAAAGAACATCCATAAAACAGGTTGTGCATTGATCATGGGAATTTCAATTACTGGGAAAATGTCTTGTGTGATAGCTCTGGAGTCAATAAAGTAGAATGCATAGTCTTAGGAGGAATGCTGGACGATTTTCACAAACTGTTTGTTATGAAACAACAACAGCAAAGTAAAAACAAGAACTTCTGAATAGAATTCTCCCAAACAAAGTAAATCATCATGAAATTCCTAGAGTCTGGTGATCACTGAACTTTCAAATATGTTCAGCTTCTACTGAAGTAGACAATGTCTGTTGTTTTTAATAAACTATGTAAACTATCACAGCTTTACTCCTTTGTCTTCTTACCCAGAAGCCTTCAAGTTTTGTTTTCTTTTAAAGCAAAAGCTGTTCTCATGTATCAAATTCAATAATCATAAATAACATGACCCACAAGTTTGGATATTATTTTTTTCTCTGAATGAATTTCCTACAATTATCCTAAGCTTATTTATGGTGATCATAATTCAAATATCTTCCAGAAACATCCACCTACTAGGTAATTTCCATATTTTTCCACTTTAAAGGGTATTCATATGACAAATTTAACATAACATTTATAAAAAAGAGATTACCATTTAATGTAATTTAAATTTGAAACAAAAATGACATACATTTTATTCATGCTAAATCTGAAACTAAGTATTTAACATGCATGTTAAAAAAAAGTTTAGAACTTTTCAAATAGCCACAGCTACCAACTTATTTAGGGAAAAAAACTATTTTTTGTATGTGAACAACTGTCATATACGTACTATGTATATAAATATATGTGTCACTTCATTTTCAGTGAGGAAAATATAAAATTGTAATTTCCATTATCTTGTTTTTCAAAATCAAAACCAAACTGAGATATCTCAGGAATGTAAGCAAATATGAACTGCAGAGATGAGGAGAAGAAGGAGAAGAAGGTGAAGTTGAAGGAGGAACAGGAGGGGGAGGGGAAGGAGGAGGAGGAAGAGGAGGAGGAGAAGCAGCAGCAAAGGTTAAACATAATTGAATTTTATGTGAAAAATTCACATAATTTGTATTATATCTGATATACTATTATATTATACTCTGATGATTCTATTATCATTATACTCTGATTTAATAAAACTGTATTTTATGTATAAGAACATTTTTATGATTTTTTTAATGTTTATTTATTTTGGGAGAGAAAGGGAGAGAGGGAACATGAGTGGGGAAGGGCAGAAACAGAGGGAGGGAAAGAATCCCAAGCAGGCTCTGCACTGACAGTGCAGAGCCAAACTCCTGGCTCAATCCCATGAACCGTGAGATCATGACCTGATGAGGTCAAGAGTCAGATACTTAACTGACTGAGCCACCCAGGTGCCCCTCTGCTTCTTCATACAATAAACTAAAATCAAACTAACTGTGTAACTAGTGAATTCAGTGAAAATCAAATTTCTTTTTTAACTGAACTACCTTATTATCTCAGTATAAATGGCTGATCTGAAAATCAAATAAGTAAATTAGTTATGACTACTATTGGTATTAACATGTACAAACAGAATTATATATTTGAACAGTGATCATTATATATAAAATTATTTACATCTGAATTACATTTTTGAATACTAAGGGATATGTGCACTGACATTCCCTGATTCCCTTTTTCTGAACACTAATTTTGAATAGAAAATAGTGAACATTTTGAGTAGAAAATAGGATAACCTTTTCTGAAATTTTACTGATATTTCTGCATACAGTATTATAAATTCTGATATAAGGATTGTAGTGAAGATTAAATAAAAAATAATTTAAACCAAACAAAGTTTTACAAAGAAAACATAAGGTGAGATTGATGGAAATCAAGTATCGAGTTTTTTTTTTTTTTTTTTTTTAAGTGAGGTAAACAAGTCTATACTGGACATTTTTGACTAAATACTAAATAAAAATTTTATAAGGGGCATTTTTTTCTAAAGAAATACATTGTACATTTACTTGTCAGAAGGCACTTGAAAAGCACATGTTCCAAATAAGCTCTTAAGTCTGGAATGGCATCTGTTTTAGGCTCATTCAAGGAGGTAACAACTGAAGGGCAGCTTGGACTGAAATCTGTTGTCCTGCTAATGAAGAACCTATCTGTGCAAAGGAGAGACAAATGCATTAACATTTCCTTTTTGTTCTATTTTCTTTTTGTATATTTTGCTTTTCTTGATATTTCTTCCTTTTTGTCTATTTCCTCATTTTTGGTGAATATTTTCTATAATACACATTCTTTGGTTAAGCAATATAATATCTAAACAAAATCAAATCATCAAATGGCTGGCTTCTAATTCCCTTGGAATTCAGTCTAAGAATCCACCTTTCGTGCCTTGTCATATAAAAATTGTGGACATACAGAAACATGTAGAAAAGCAAATAAAACAGATCAAACAAAGAGTATAGAGAACATTATGAGCTATGAAAGAAGACAGTGGAGCCAGGAAGGTAAGAATTCTGAATGAGTGTTAGACCAACATAGTTAAAAGCTTCATGCCAATACCTGATAGGTAACTATGGGGAAGTTATTTAACCTTTTAAGTTTCAAATTTTTCATGTAAATGATATTTCCAAATATATAACATGCAGTCAAAATTACCTTGTTACTGAAGACAGATAAAGACATTACAAAAAGAGAAAACTACAGAGCAATATCCCTGATGAACACAGATACAAAAATCTGCAACAAAACATTAACAACATTGAACAATACATGAAAAGGCTCATTCACCACGATTAACTGGAACTTATTCCAGGGATGCAAAGGTGATTCAAATATTAACAAATCAATCAATATGATACAAAATGAAGACTAAAAATATGTGATTCTCTCAATAGATGCAGAAATAGCTTTGTCAAAATTCAACATCTGTTCATAAAAAAATCTCTCAATAAAGTGAGTTTAGAGGGGAAATAGCATCAACATAAAAAGGGCCATATATGACAAACCCTCAGCTAACATCATATTCAATGGTGAAAAAATGAGAGCTTTTCCTTTAAGATCTGAACAAGACAAGGATGGCCACTCTCATGACTTGTATTCAACATAGTACTGGAAGTCCTAGCCACAGCAAGCAGACAGAAAAAGAAATAAAAGGCATCCAAATTGGTCAGGAAGAAATAAAACTGTCATTATTTTCAGATGACAAATTCTATACACAGAAAACCTAAAGACTCTACCAGAAAGCTATTAAAAGTAATAAATGAATTCAGTAAAATTGAAGGATACAGAATTAATATACAGATATGTATTGTGTTCTTATGCCCTAATAAATAAAAGTAGCAGAAAGAGAAATTAAGGAAACAATTCCACTTACAATTGTACCAAAGATAATAGAATATTTAGAAATAAACTTAACCAGGGAGGTGAAAACCCATACTCTGAAAGCTATAGAATGAACACTGACAAAAGAAATTAAAGATAATGCACAAAACAAAAAATGGAAAGATATTTCATGCTCATGGATTAGAAGGATCAATATTGTCAAAATGTCCATACTACTCAAAGCAATCTGCAGATTCAATGCAATCCTTACCAAATATCAACATTTTTCATAGAACTAGAACAAAAAATACTAAAATATGTATGGAACCAGAAAAGATTCCAAATAGCCTAAAAGATCTTGAGAAAGGGGAACAAACCTAGAGGTATCACATTCCCAGATTTCAAGACATAGTATAAAGCTATAATAATGAAAACAGTATGATACTGGCACAAAAATAGACACACAGAACAGTGGAACAAAATAGAGAGTCCAGAAATAAATTTAGGCTTATACGGTCAATTAATCTATGATAAGAAGCATGAATATGCAATGGAAAAAACACAGTCTCTTCAATAAATGGTGTTGGGAAAACACCATTGGTGTTTTAGAACAACTACATGCACAAAAATGACCTGGGCCACTTCTTACACCATACACAAAAATAAACTCAAATTGCATTTGAAGCCCTAAATGTGAGACCTGAGACCATAGGAACTAATAGAAGAAAAGCACAGGCAGGAATTTCTTTGACATTGACCCTAACAACATTTTTCTAGACACATCTCCTCAGACTAAAATAAACTATTAGGACTACACCAAAATAAAAAGCTTTTGCACAGCAAAGATAACCATCAATAAAACAAAAAAGCAGCCTACTGAATGGGAGAAGATATATGTAAATGATATATGTCCAATAAGGGATTCATATCCAAAATATATAAAGAACTTATACAGCTCAATACCAAATCATCATCATCATCATCATCATCTAATTAAAAATGGGCCAAAGACATGAACAGACATTTTTTCAAAGAACACATAAGGAAGGCCAACAGACATATGAAAATATGCTCAACATCACTAATCATTGGGAAAATGAAAATCAAAACTACAATGAGATATCTTATACCACTCAGAATGCCTAGTATCAAAAAGACAAGGAATAACAAGTGTTGGTGAGGATATGGAGAAAAGGAGACTTCATTCACAGTTAGTGGGAATATAAATTGGTAAAGCCACTATGGAAAACAGTATGGAGGTTATTCAAGGAATTAAAAATAAAAATACCATAAGATTCAGTAATTCTACTACTGGATATTTACCCAGAGAAAAATGAAAACGCTAATTCAAAAAGATACATGCACCCCTATGTTTACTGCAATATTATTTACAATAGCCAATATATAGAAACAGTGTAAGTGTCCACTGAAAAATGAATGGATAAGGAAGAAGTTATATATATGATATGTATACCATATATATCTCATATATATTGTATATATGTTTATATAATATATATAATGAATTATTGCTTACCCATAAAAAGAATGAGATCTTGCCATTTATGACAACATGGATGTACCTAGAGGGTATTGTGCTAAATGAAATAATCCAGACAGAGAAAGACAAATACCATATGATGACACTTATACATGAAATTAAAACACACACACACACACACACACACACACACACACAGGAAAGCAGAAATAGACACATAAATACAGAGAACTGGTTGTTGCCAGGGAGAGGGAGTTGGGAGTGAAAAGATAAGAGAGAATGGGAAGTATAGGTTTCCAAAAAAAATGGAAAAAAGAAAAAAATATGTATGATATCAGGTAATAGGACTATTCATAGTGTTTTATAAACTCTGATAAAACCTCATATCCAATGAGGTAACATATGCAATAATTTTAATACTGAATGTGTATTATATTTCAGATGCCATGTTGTTAAATGTTTAATAAAAATATTTTTCAACTGTTGTCCCATCAGGCATCAAATGATGATAAATTAAAAGATACAAATTTGAAAATGATTGGAGTCAGAATGTATATCTGCCAAAAAAATGTTAGAAAGAAAGCCCTTAAGTCAACTCATCAAAAAAGTGTAAGGTATTGATAAGCCAATAGAATAATCAAAGGACAGTGAGAATTCTGACAAAGTTTTGTGTATTGTTGCCCCAGATCTCTTACTAAAATAAAGTGCTCATTATAGCCTTGCATTGCAGTATAGGCCTGGAGATACTAAGGAAATGTAAGTGACTTGATAATATAGTATATGAACATAAAATATCAGGACTTTAGAAGGTTAGCTTTGTATCTCAAGAAATACTTACATAGGTAGAATTACTAAGAACACTAAGACTGTGCTTTGAACTTCTGGTATGAAAGGAGAAAAAAAAATCTGCTGTGTGAGTTATGAGTGGAAGGTACATGGAGCCTGTATCCTATGTGGCTAAACAGAATTCTGCATTAGTTACTTGTCATCTAGAATAATGATGAAAATCTAAAATAACAGGAATGCACTACACTTGCTTTGATTACAAATCATTCATAATTATGATGGATCACCACTGAATGAGGTTTAGGTTGTATATTCTCCCTTCAAATATGGTACACAGAAGAAAATATTATTTTTCAGATGTAGTCATGTCATCAGACTAGAATTATTAGTTCAATTTTTTAAGATATTACTCTATCATAGAAATGGCCTAAATTCATGTTCACATTACATTGTTGGCTCATAATTGAAATAAATGTTAACCATTCTCCATGGAATTACTTAATCAAACTCCTTTGAGAATCACTATCAATTTTTCATCTGTGATTTCATCTTGCCACCATGCCCTCCACGATGTACTTCAGGAAATGAACTTTTTCTCCTCTGTGCTCCCAAAGAAATTTGAACATACATATTTTTATAACACATTATAATTTATCATGATTTATTAGCATATACATTCAGCTAGACCGTGATCATTTGTGGTCAATTCCATGTACCTGGCTCTTAGTTCATGCTTACAAAACAACGGAATATGTATTTAAGCACTGACTCCCAAGTGTCTAATATGGACAAGTACAAATGGTTGTAGTAAAATACATTCAATTTTTGAGAAAATAAGAAGCTATAAGAAATTTTAGTTATATGAAACAGTATTAGAGTCTCCTATATTTTTTAAACTTATATTTTACAGGAACAGTAGGACTCATAAGCATTGTCAAAATACAGCTGTATGCAAACCTTTAATAAAACCAGATAGCTAACTTTTTAATATTAATTTGATTGTTAAATCGTATTTTTAATTATATTTATTCAAATTCATACATAATTTTGGTAATGAAAAAACTGAATTTTGAGGTACCCTATACTAAACCTTTGCCAAAAATTAATATTGCCAGCTATAATAACATAGTTGATTATTTACCTTTAAATGCTGTATAAAATATGACCATAGTACAGAATGTAATGTTTGCCTTTTTAGAATTTAGTTGCAGAACATTTTTGTATGCACCTTTAATTATTAATTTGATTTTTATAATTTAAACCCAGATCTCTGAATTTTCTTCTGTGAAAGCTGGTTTTGGTTCATAAATTTTTTACACATGATTACTTCTAGTTAAACTTTTCTTGAACTTAATATGCTTTTGCAAAATGTTGTAATATCAATATACATTAAATCCAAATAATTTGGGAAAATTTAAAAATTCTGTGTTTTTTGATAATTCTATTATGTGATTAAGAATTTCTTCTATAATTAAAACAATGAAATTAATGACTCTGGAATTTCTATTCCTAAGACTATGTAAGAATAAATATATAACCTGTCAGCCACAATGGGTCAAATTCTTCATCTTTTCCCAGGCATTAAAAAATGTGCCAAAAGTTCATGATTGATCACAAGTCTTAACCTAGATTTGGGTTCTCACATTATAGGCTGGAGGAGTGAACTGTGTGATAGATGTAGTAATGTCATGTGAGTCTCCCTGTAGTAGTTATTCTAACAGAAATAATGATAATGTAAGCAAAAAACACCTGCCCTGACCATTCAATGTTCACAACGTCCAGCCGTCCTCCCCATTATTACAATTACTTGGAGCCGACAGGAATATGATTTATAGATAATGTTTTTGAAAGAGAAATTTCAAAAGGTTAAATTTTGCTTTGGTGGAGGCTGTCTTCGCTATTGACCAATACATACTCAATAAGCAAAAAATAGTAGCTGAAAATGAAGAAACCTGTCCAAATCAGTTACTCTTTCTTAACATTATTATTTTTATTAAGTTTATTTATTTATTTATTTATTTATTGAGAGAGAGAGAGAGAGAGAGAGAGAGAGAGAGAGAGAGAGAGAGAGAAAGAGAATGAATATGAGTTTTGGAGGGGCAGAGAGAGAGGAAAAGAGAGAATCTCAAGCAGGCTCCCTGCTGTCAGCACAGAGCCCAGTGCGGGGCTCAATCTCTGAATTGAGCCAAAATCAAGAGTGGGACACTTAACTGACTGAGCAACCCAGTCGCCCCTCTTTCTTAACATTATTAAAAAGCAATCTTATCATTTTGTTCAGCAGAACATATGTGTCTTGCGTGTTCGAGTAGATATACAATCATTGAGAGCAAATAACAGTAGGTATGGACTAACTAATATTTGACAGTCATCTGTGTTTCACATATATTTTCCCCTTCAAGTTATAAAGTGGTTTTAAAAAGCAATTAAAATGTTGTAATGTGGCTCACGTAACATACATACATACATAAATGAAAAGTGGGCTAAGGAAATTTTTTAAATGCCAGTTGTGGGGTTTATATATTAATAGCATTTTAAGCTCATTTGCTCAAAAATTACACAAATAACTGATTTTTAAAAGGATCAGTATAAATTAGTAAAAAAAAAAAAAACCCAAAAAACTTTTTTAAATTCAATCCATTACTCAACTATTTCAACAGATATTTGTTTTCCAGAAATACAATGGAACTAGACACATTTTCAAACAAATATAACCTAAGGTTTCTCACCAACAAAACCTAACTAGAATAAATGCTAAAGGATGTGACTGAGTTGAGTACAAAGTGGTTCTGAGGTGGAAGGTTTTGTTTTTTCATCAATAAAAAATGATCATGACAAGAAACAGTTTTGGGATAAATATAAAAAATATTTACTATATGTGTCAGTTTCTTAGGGCCCCCATGACAAAGTACCATAAACTGGGTGACTTGAAACAATAGAAATTTATTCTTTCACAGTTCTGAAGACCAGAAGTATAAAATCAAGATGTCAGCAGGACATCCCTCCCTCTGAAGACTCTGGGGAAGCAAACCCCCCGGCCCCTGCCTGGCCTCTGGTGTTGCCAGCATCCTTGGTATTCCTTGCCTTGCAGCCACATCACCAATTTCTGCCTCCTTCTTTACACAACTGTCTTCCCTGTGTGTGGGACAGTGTCTCTGTGTCTTCTTATTAAGGATGCCAGGTAGACTGAATTTAGGGACCACCCCAATCCCTGATGACCTCATCTTACATAATCACACCTCCAAAGAGCCTATTTCTGAATGAGGCTGCATTCACAGGTACCTATTGTTCTTTCACTTTTAAATTTAATTTTTTGCAGATAATATTTTCCAGGTAAAAGTTCAATGCCCATAAAACATGGCACTTACTTTGGCAAATTTACCATCTTCTTAGCTGTGCAGTCTCTAAAATCTGATCTGTCAGGAAGGAGGACTGTTTCTTTACATTAACTAATCTTACCAAAGTTGTCATATAAAAAAAGGGGGGTGCTAGTTTAATTACCAATGTGATAATTATAGCTCCTGTTGGGACTGGATTCTCTGAGTGAGTGACACATTATCTACGTGGAGGGCAAATGATAATTATGAAAGGCTATTTTATGATCATAAGAGGAAGACATACTTAGACAACAAAAACATTCCTTCTCTCTCCACCTCCGCCTTTTTCTGGCTTAGCAAGTCAGAATCTTGAAGGTGTTAGTCATCTTCTCTAACCACTGACACCTGGCAAAACGGATTCATTCCATTTTCACACTGATTTTTATATTCAATATAAGAATTACATATTTAAACTGGAGTCTTTTCTATTCTTTTCAAAACTGTTTAAAAAGTATATGATAAAATATATGGTATAAAGCCCATAATAATATCCATAAGCATAAATGGATTCAATAAAACCTACTGTATCAATGTAAAATGGAGCTCAAAAATATAGGTATGTAATCTTCTATTTATCATATACTCCTAAAAGTTTTTAGAAGAATTCACTGAAACTACTGGAAAAGGCTACCATTATCTGTAGGAATTAACAGTTTGTGTTTATTATCATCAAGCTTTATGTATATACAGACATATATGCATATATACACACCACATATATATGCATATATATTCCTGTATATTATATATACATATATTTTCACACACATACACACACATTCCATTAGGACTTTTTTTTTATATAAAGAAACCATGTTTTTAGCAAACCCAGGAATGTAAACATTACTTACTTCCATTTAAGACATATTGAACTTCTCCAACACCCAAACTATTCATTTATAATGTATATAGGCCCTCCTTGTGGTCTTTGGAGGTCTTATTATTTAAGATAGGATTTCTGAATGTGCTTTATTCATATAGTTTCTACTGTTCTGAATTCATGCTAATGATGTAAAATGGATATTTAAGGATAAGTTTACTTGTTAAGAATACATACATTTGGGGCACTTGGGTGGCTCAGTTGGTTAAGCGTCTGACTTCAGCCCAGGTCATGATCCCAGGCTTGGTGGGTTTGAGCACCTCATTGGGCTCTCTGCTGACAGCCCAGAGCCTGGAGCCTGTTTAGATTCTGTGTCTTCCTCTCTCTCTGCCCCTCCCCTATTTGTACTCTGTCTCTCTGTCTCCCAAAAATAAATAAACATTAAAAATTTTTTATAGAAGAATACATACATGTGTTGGAAGGTTGCATGATCATGGGTATAGTTATGCTGGGTTTTCCATATTAAGTAAATCCAGAGATTGTCTAAAGAATATGTGCTGGTATTATAGGGTGTCATTCTCTTTTGATCCAAAACACTGAAATTCATTTTTATGGAAAAATCTTCAAAAATAATTGAAAATTTTACCATCTCAGGGCACTTGGATGGATCAGTCAGTTGAGTGTCTGACTTCAAGTCAGGTCATGATTTCACAGCTCGTGAGTTAGAGCTCCATGTTGGGCTTGCTGCTGTCAGCGGAGCACCTGCTTTGGATCCTCTGTCCCCCATCTTTGCCCCTCTCTCAAAATAAATAAAACATTGTGCTCTATCAAAAAATAAATAAAACATTAAAAAAAGGACAAAGGGGCGCCTGGGTGGCTCAGTCGGTTAAGCATGCAACTTTGGGTCAGGTCATGATCTCACAGTTCCTGAGTTGGAGCCCCGCATCGGGCTCTCTGCTGACAGCTCAGAGCCTGGAGTGTGCTTAGGGTTCTGTGTCTCTGTCTCTCTCTCTGCCCCTTCCCTGTTTGTGCTCTGTCTCTCTGTCTCTGTCTCTGTCTCTGTCTCTCTCTCTCAAAAGTAAATAAACATTAAATAAAATAAAATAAACAAAAATTTGACCATCTCAACCTGTATATGTGTTAAGTCCACCAATAATGATAGTAATTACAAATACATACTTGGTATGTGTAACAGACTGATTAAACCAACTTATATACATTAAGGATCATCTTGTACAATGAAGTTCTAAATCAAGGTATCAGATAATCACATATAATTAATACTGTCCTTGTGTGTGTCTTAGCAATTGGCTATACTGGCAACCAAAACATCAATAAAGTCTAGTTGAGCCACTGCCTGATTACAGTTGTATGAAAGACTCTGAGCCAAAACCAGGTAGCCAAGTCCTTCCCGGATCTCTCACCCATAAAAACTATGATAAGAAATGAAATCATTGTGGTTGTTTTAAGCCACTAAGATTTGGAGTGATTTGTTATGCCTCTGTAGTTAATTGGAATGAATTAGATCCAAACCCAGTGTGGTAAATGCCAACTTCCACACTTAAGAAATCAGCCCATCTTCTTGTTGGTATTATACTTTTGGAGTAAATTCCCTGGCTAAAGGTAAAAATTTTTAAGGGTACTCTCTCTATGTCTTTCTCTGGCTCTCTATCCCTCAGCAAAGGATGCATGGTTGAATTCAGGTTAAGATATAAGGGCATAATGTCCCTCCATTGTATTTTAGTCCTAAGTACAGCATGAGTTAGATATTATATATTAGTTATAATAACCATATTTATACATTAGTAACTGAGGTTGGGTGTTGTTGATGAATTTAGAAGTGAAAAACATCATACCTCATGTATTATGGAGATGGGAATCAAATTCATAGATCTCTTACTCAAAATACTGTATCAGTGTTTTTAAGCAAGTGTTTGGGATTTCTCAAATACTAGTCATTTAAACATTTTTCTAAATATTTTCACCATGTTCTAAGTACCACTTGTGTTCTCATTTAATTAGTAATTTTTTAAATTGAATTACTTAAAAAATTTAGTCTTTTCTAAAACACATCAGTGATATTACCAGTTTGATGTATTTGTAATAAATGTTATTGGAAAGTAATTAGGAACTTATGCTTCCAAATATAATTGAATAGTATCAGAATGGTTCTCCTGCTGTAAACAACTATAAAATTTGACATATAGATGAAGCAACTGTTCTTATGCACTACATGGCAAGCAACCAAAAATGTAATTATTTTAAAAGGGAAATACATGAGGAAGCTCTACATTTTCCCTGGCTTCTGTCTGAGGGAAGTCTCCTTTCCATAGCACAGAGAGATAAAGTCCATGCAGAACATATAGCTCTCAGTGGGCTGAGGAAGCAGGCTTCAAAGTTCATTACTACTCTGTAACTGGATTTGTGGGCCAAGGTCCTGAAGAAAAGAGAGCTGCCAGAGCAGGTGACAGACAACACCTGTGGAGGTTCACTGTGGTTCCCCACATAAAGGCTAAGCTGCACCTATACAAGGCAGACCCCGTGAGACATAGCAGATTCTGATTGCTGCATGGCTGAGATGTGAATGAAGACAGTTATTCAGGGCTAGAGATACAGGGAGTTGGAATTCCACCCAAGCCAGATGACACAGACGTCACTGATCTTTTCAGTCATTCATCTGAGAATCCAGATAGGCCATCATTTTGGAGTTTATTAATACAACCTAGATAAAGAAACATGCCCTAGAACTAGGGACGAAATTGAAATTTATCATGCCTTAAAAAAACCTTCATATAAATAAATAAAACAAGTATGAAAGGTCAAGAACACCTGCCAGCTGTGTATTTGACTATTGAAACAAAATTCACCACCCTTTAAATGGAGACAACAGCAGCACCTGGATGGCTCAGTCGGTTAAGTGTCTGAGTTGGCTCAGGTCATAATCTCACGGTTCATGAGTTCGAGCCCCGCATCGGGCTCTGTGCTGACAGTTCAGATCCTGGAGCCTGCTTCGGATTCTGTGTCTCCCCCTTTCTCTCTGACTTCCCCACTTGTACTCTGTCTTTCTTTCTCTTTCTCTCAAAAATAAACAAACATTAAAATTTTTATCTAAGTAAATAAAGACAGCATACTTGGGACTTCTTATGACCCTACAAAGTATCACCTATCATGTCCACCATACAACTAAAACCTGCCAGGCATGGAATTTGAATCATCAAATATATTTAAACTAAACAATATTAAATGAGCCATTATCAAAGAAGAAATCAAAAGGAAGTTAAAATATGTTTGTTTGTAATTCCAATGATAGCAAAACATCAAAATTTGAGAGTTGCATCTAGGATGCAACTAGGATGTTCCTAGGATGAAATTAAATAGCAGAGAAGGTGAAGAAGATTGAGAAGGAAAAAAAAGAGAACTAGAAGGAGAAAAAGGAAGGAGAAAAAGGTAAAGGAGAGGAAGAAGAAGAGAAGAGAAGGAAAGGGGAGGGAGGAAAATGCGAAGGGAGTAAAAATTAATGATTTTATTTCACTTTAAAAAGCTAGGAAGAAGAGAGAAAAATACCCAAAGCATTAGAATGAATTAAATTATAAAAACAAGAGCAGGAAAACAATCATCTCCCCTCAAAACATTTAATAGAGAAGGTAAAAGAACAAAACAGTTTTGTTGGAAAGATTGAGAAGTTGTTAAATGTCTTTAAGAAACGTAGGCAAAAACATAGGATATATAATCTACCAGTATCAGGAATGACGAGGAGACAATGCTTTAGATTTTATAGATATTAAAGATAGAATAAGGTACTATTATCAACAGTGTATGTCAGCACATTTGAAAAATTAAACGAAATATACAAGATCCTTTAAAATAACCTATGTTAATAAAAGGGATAGAAAATGAGGTATATATCATATATATTACAATTTAAATGAATAGAAAACCATTTCCACAAAGTAAAACTTCATATGGTTTCACTCATTTCATATGGCTTCACAAATTTAAGAAAGCAACAATATAATCTTATAATATGATTATATGACTTTGCTCATTTTTTTCCAGTTAATGTTACACATTATGTTGTTACTTTTTTATTTTAAGTAACTGTGAATTTCTAGGATAAACTCCAATTGGTTAATTAAGTATTATCCTTCTTTATTAACCACTAGATCCAATTTTCTAAGAAGTTTAAAAGACTTCTGCATATATGTTTGTCAGGTGTATTCATCTGTCATATTTTTCTTGTATGTTCTTTATCATTTTTATTAAAATGGTTTTATTCAAATGGGTTATTAATTGGGTTGATACTGGCCTGATACTGACTCTCCAAAGGGCAGCTATAAAATAAACTACTATTATAAACAAATAGTTTGGCTAATAAAGATGTTCAATATAATGAGATAAAATACATCTTAAATGGAGTAAGCAGTGTTTCAGATTCCTAGTTTTGCTAAAAACATGGGGTTTCTTTATACTAAAATTTAATAGTAACATCTGTGTGTGTGTGTAAGTTTGTGTTTATATAGTTTTTGATAGAACATTTGTGTCGTTATTGAAAACTAACGTGACTAAGATCAGGGAATTAAGCAACACTGCAGATTTGTCCACTTGTCTTCTTAGGCAGCTATATTATCGACATTAGTAACATCTATAAAATATAGCTTGAAAATAGCTAGTTTTCCTTTTTTTAAGATAGACCAGAGCTTCGGATACATTTACATTTACTTATTTGATATCTATATTAAGCTTTTTCAAAGAAAATTTTTTAATTCAAACAACATTTGACATTAAAGAAATACAAAGAAGTTTATTCCTGTATATTATAGCCTAGCAATGACTATCATGTTTTCCATGCTGGGTGCAATTTTATCAACTTAATTCTGCAAATGTCTCCTATATAAAACTATACAATTACCGATTGGATTAAATAGATAGAGATTATTTTCCAATTCCCATTTTTGGCCTCTGTGTGGTAGCAAATATTTTTTTAAATCTTCAAGTGAAGTATTATAAGAATGTAGCTTTTACAGTTTAAAATACGCAGTTTAAAATACAGTTTAAAATTCCATTTTTCACAGTTGATAAGCAGCAAAATCACAATTGTAGCAACTGCTAAAATCAAAGGCAATGATAGTTATGTATCATTTTACACATCCCAAATACATATTTTACTATGTATAGATCCAAAATGAACAAGTATTGAGTGAAAATTTAATTTGCAGCATGAGAAGGATTTTAAATAATGAACTTTATAACTTTATTATTTAAATATATTAAATTAATATAAAACCTCAGCAAGTCTTGAGATATAATAGAAGTTTAGTAGCTGAAAATTCTATAGATATAGGGCCTTTATTTATTCTAGTAATTGATTGGCTCTAAGATTTTATTTCTATGTGGATGTCTTATAGTTGTATGGTGGCTTATGAAAGAATATATAAATATATATACATAAATATACATACACATCTCCTGTCTATTTATATGGATGTACATGCAAATTATATATATGCACAGAGATATATGTATACACATAATTACAGATATGTATATATACATATACATATATTATATATAAACACAAATATATATGCAGATAAATATATATATACTTAAATATAGATGCGTGGGTTTGCATGGGTTTATGTATATGAATATATTCCTTAGCTCTATCCACTAAGTTTTACTAGAAGCAGTGAAACTGTAGTAGCAATGATCAGAACTACTACCCATATCTTGGTTTCTAAATAGTATTTTTCAGTGAAAAGAATCAGAGCTCTTTGAATAGCTAGTTGATTCCAATGCTGGGGGAAGCAAAGAAGGAATAACTTGAATGACAAAATAAACAGCATGGCCTGAGATTAAAACCCAAAGAAACAAATATTCGTGAGTCTATGCTGATACAAATAAATAACAGAATAAAGATAAGAGATAACTCCTCCTTATAGAAAAAAATTTCAATGAATAAAAGGAGAATGAATTAGGAAAATAGTAACTTACTGTTTGAGATGTCACATCAGAAATAATTGCTTTTGGGAATATCTACCTTCTACAAAATAACTGATCAGTGCTTTGCAAATATGGCAATGTTATTAAAAAATAAACAAACAAAAGACTCACAGATTGGAGGAGACATGGCAATTCAATGGGGAATCTGGGTAAAGGGTTTATGGAACTCTCTAGTAGTTTTGCAATCTGCTTTTATATTAAATTATATCAAAATAAAAGTTAAACAAGGGATGCCTGGGTTGCTCAGTTGATTAAGCATTGTACTCTTGATTTCATCTCAGGTCATGATCTCAAGTTGGTGAGATTGAGCCCCACATTGGGTCTGTCAGTGTGGACCCTGCTTGGGATTCTCTCTCCCTCTCTATCAGTCCCTCCCCACCACTCACACATGTGCGTGTGTTCTCTCTCTCTCACTCAAAATAAATAAATAAACATTGAAAAATGTTAAAAGAGTAAAATAAATGGAAGCATGAAAATACCTTTTCTATAACTTTAAATAATTAAACAACATAAATGTTTGAGTTTTAATCAAATATTTTAATCATATGTTGAGTAACAAAAATAGAGAAAAATATTGTAATAGTTAATTTTTATTTTTGATGATTAAAACAACTACTTTTTAATATTATGCTAGGAATAGAAGAATGACCAATTATTGTTGAATCAGAAGAAAATGTTGACCTGAACTATCATATTATTTTAAAATAAATAAATGTCTTTAGTAGTGGTTTTTTGGTCTGATTCCCTCATGTACCCTTCTATAATTTATTCTGTATGCTTACTATAGGCATGGGCATGTGGCCAAGACAGGGTCAAAATAATTACCCAATATTCCTAGCCATAATTAGACCAAAAAGAATTTCTCACTGAAATAATTTGGATCTGTTCCCTCTCAACTTTTTGGGCTCTAAGGGTGTAAATCCAAATGACCTTGTAAGGCTGGTGGGTTTTCTAATAGAAGTGTGTATATTGTCAGACAAACAGAAGCAAATTAACACTAGACACCAGCACTACCTCTATTCCCTACTCTTTTATGTTGGGAGGGTGGAGTGAAACATGGCTGGTATTGTAAGTCAATAAATTTCACCTTTTATCTCCTTCCTGTTTATGAAATTTCCACGAATATGGAGTTAGATTTCTGTCCTTTGCTTATTCTACCCTAATATTATGCTAGTATATTAAGTTCAGTTTAGCATGCTAAAAAACTTTTATAACCATCTCAATTTTTGCCTAGTTTCCCCAAATAATAGTACCCTTTTCACTTTCAAAGTTATCCTAGTTGGCTGGATAAATTAATCAATTATGATTTTCAAAGAATATATGAAATGTGAAATCATCTAGAATTTTAGAATCTTAAAATGACAAGGGTATTTATACAAGTTATCCCAACATATTTTGAAACTTGTGGTTCTGGTGCAGTATTAAGTTTTGGACACTGATGGTCCTACAGATACTTGAAGTTGTTCCAAATCACTATATTGTGTTAACTTTCCCAGATCATTTTGGATATGCCAAGTTGTTATGTTCTGATTTAATTTCTAAATATGCAGGAGGAGGCCATATTTCCAAGCTATGATACGGTTTCCAATAACCTATGACTAGCCAGATTTTCAGGCTGTAATGATGCCATTTCCAAATACCTTTAGGCATGCCAAAATTATATACTTTGATTTAATTCCCAAATAGTTAAGAATATGCCAGATTGTTGGACTCTAAAGTCATTGTCAGAATAGTTCATATTTGGGAGAGGAAAATCTCATATGAATAGATTAAAGTTTATAATCTTGTATCATTTATACATTTGCCTTTTCCCCCCAAGAAACTCTTATATCTTTGTTTTTATTATTATACTGACAATCTTTTTACCAATGCCTCAATAACAGTAGGTTATATTTACCTAAGTTAATTATTAAGAAATTTTTAAATTAAAAATTCCAAAATTAACCTATCGTTTTCCAAACTCCTACCAAATTTGCTCTACTTTATGGCTTTTAAAATTCATAGTAAGACAGGTATCCCCCATGTTCCAAAATTTTGTGTTAAGTCACTTCACTTTTACAGAATACCTACATTGTACCTGTTCTCACTAACTGAAGATTTTCACTTTTATGAAAAAAGCCATAAGTCAGAGAGACTGATTTTGTTTGAATTATTTTTTTTTTGCTTGTTTGCTTCTATTATATCCTGGTTACTGCATTTATAATATTTTTGGCTTCCTCAAAAGAAAAGATAATTATCCACAAGTATAATTGATTTATTTTGTGTTCTAATATCTTTAAATTATCTTAAACATCAATCCTTTTGCTCTTTTCTTATATATCTTGGGGCAACCTCTTGACTCCCCTCCACAAAATACTGTTTTTATTTTCTTAAGGATGCTCTTTTAAATTTAATTATAATAAACTCCCCTACCCAATTACCTTACCCTACTAAAACGTTAGCTTCTTTATCTCTTTCCTCACTTTGTTTATTGAAGTATATTCCTTCATAGGAATACACAGCTTCAGAGTATTTCCTTATCAATTGGGTCTGCCATTTTATCATCTTTTATCATCAGATATTTGGATGTTTAGGATTTGTTTTTATAGTTATGTCTAGTCCACAACAGATTCTATTTTAAAAACCCTTTAAAATTTTTGCTTTTCCCTCTGATTATATTTTTTCAAGTAAAAGCCCCAATTTCACCACAAGTTTAATGTTTTACTCATATTGAAGAATGTTTTCAAATTTCCATCATTAAGAAGAAATTGTCCTCTTCATTTGAAAAAAAGAAATCTATTTGGGCCATGATGGCCTTCACTATATATATATATTATCAGAATTTAAAGCTGATGGCTGGTAAGGATAAATGTATTACAGTTTTCATCTTCTATCAATTAGATGGCAAGTATAGATGGAACAGTTGCTCTTAAACAAATAATTCCTTAATATTTGTTTTTCCTTATGGTGCTTACAAGGTATTATATTTGCATTTCTTGTTTCTATCTAGTTTTGATTTTAGTCTGGCTTTTGTTCAAAGTACAAGTTGTGGTTCTGAGCTGCCTGTCAGTTCAAGAACTCTGTTCTTCTACATCTTTTTTTGGCTGTAGTTCCTACAGAAACCAGGCACAATCTCACTGTCTCTGCTCTTGTTTATTTTTGTTTTATTTTTTCAATGTTTATGCTGTTAACGCTACTAATCTGTAGAAAGTAAAGTGTATGTAAGCATTAGTCCCCACATGAGCCTCATCATTGAATATTGACTCCATTACTCGGCTTTCCTGACAGGATTCAGTTATTGGAATTTTTTATCTTTCAAAGTGGTCCCTTCTTAATCTTCAGCAATACTTCCTTTTCCCAGATGAGAGAAGCTTAAGTCCATCTTCTGAGCTTGTCTTCAATCTACTTTAATCCAACTACACCTTTAAGATTTTTCTTGAGGTTTCTGGCCTCTGGATGATTCCCTTTCCTAGTTTACATTCTTGCAAAATTTCCTCCTTGTATTGGGTGTTTAATTATTTAAAATACTTTTGGTTTTAAAATTTCTTTGTTATCTCCGTGGCTTTTGAGAGACTGTCAACATTTCATTTTCAAAAAGGATACTTGTGGAGCTCTGACTTAACAGAAGTCAATCAGATTATTTTTCCCTGAAATTTGAAACACTGATTTTAGATACTTCAAATAGCTTTCTAAGGGCACTGAATTTTTAAGGAGATATAAACTTGGGGTTTGGGGGTGTGTTTAACTAGGTCAAGCTCGGCTTATGTGCTTTGTCAGAGAACTGACATCCAGAAAGCAGCAATGAGGGTCCTTGATTTTGAACTTTCTATTTCCTTGTTATAGTTCTGTTGGGGCCTGAAATTTCTCCTTGACATTGACCTGGGTGATATTCTTTATCTATAGATTATGTGGATTCTGTAGATAAAATTAACTAATCCTTGTTAAGAAATAAATAGAAACATCTTGAACTAGAGATTTTGGATTTCTGAATTGAACTAATTAAGCTAAGTAAACCAATTATGGAGTGCCTAATTCGCACTAGAGGTAGTACCAATGGAAAGAGAAGAATGGGAAGATATTTAAGCATGTTTTAGAAAAAGCTGAGGGATTTCTGATGGACTAATTTGGGGGGTTGAGCACATAAAAGAAATTAAGAAATATTACTAGTTTTTAGTTTGAAAACTGAGCAATTGGTGGTACCATATACTATGACATAGTGGATGAGGCAAAATCAGAGTGTGGTGATGATTGGTAATTATTTTTGATTATATTTAGTTTTACATTTTTGTTAAATCTCTGGAATCTCAGGCAGGGAGGCAAATGCATGAGTCCAGAGAGATTAATAATAGAAATATTAATGTCATAAAAATCAGTGTATGGATAGAATGGACAGCTTTAGGAGTAGATAAAATGTCCTAGAGAGAAAGTATACACAGAAAAGAGAAGCAGAAGCCCATGACTGAGACATGCAGTCAAGCACATGATGGATATTTTACATTCAGTGGCCACTTAGATAAGAGAAAAATAATTCAGAAAAGCATGGTGTCAGAGTAGCCAAATACTAAAGTGTGTTAAGAAAGAAATCATGTTTTCCTGTGACAACTACTGAAGGAACAATGCCTAGACAATACGGAGAGAGAAATGACTTATTTGGCAACAGGAAGACTGTCAGTGACGTCCATCTTGGCATTTAGATGGAACGGATAGGATTCCACTGCAGGTAGGGATGGGTTATAAAGAAAATTTTTGATTTGAAGGGAACTAGACAAATGGCTTGATAACTGGAATAAGATGAACAATTGAGGCTTTTGAACTTAAATGCTAGACCATGTTTGTAGACTGATGGTAACGATCAACAGAGAGAGAAAAATTTTACTTGATAATGTCAGAGATAATGGATAACTACATAAATAAAGTCCATGAGAATGAGAAGAATCTAACAAATCAGAGCATCATTATTGGTTGGGGGAACACTAAGTCCAATGCAATAGACAAAAGTGGAGAATACGAGTACAGACATTGGTAGGTCAGTAGATGAGTGAATGAAGATGAGTGATTAAATATTTTCAGTAATGGGTAGTAAAGAGAAATCATCAAAAGTCAAACTTCCTGAGTCCAAATCCACCTGCTTTACTAAAATCTCATTCAACCTTTCAGTCATTTATTGACCATTTATATTTGGTGATCACTCATCTAGTTGCTAAAGAAACAGTTGAACAAAAAAGAGAAAGCTTCAGATCTCAGGTACTTTACATTATATTATCATGGAATGATGAGTTATGGCAAAAAATAGCAAAGGACATGTTGTTATGGATGGGGTAATCTGAAAAAGCTCTCTAATGGAATCATATCTGAGCCAAGACTTGAATAAACTGAGGAAACCAAACATGAGAATATGTAGAAGAAAAACATTCCTGGCAGAGGAAACAATAAATAAAAATGACCATAATGACAAAATGCCATGCTTGAGAAACTGCAACCAAATGTTTAATAATAGTAATTTAAAATATTGCTGTTATCAAATTTAAGGCTGTTGTAAAGATTAAATTCCATAACATACGCAAAGCCCTTAGCAAATATCTGAATGCAATTAACATTTAGTAAATAACAAGTACCACATTATTATTTTATCAACTCACGTAGATATTTTACTATGACTAGATAGCCTATAATGTAGAATGTGGGTTTTCTTTAGATTGTGAATATTTAGAGTCTTTATATAAAGTGATATTATTGTTGAAAATACTGTTAATATCTGCTTTTGGAATTTCACCCATAGTTTATTTATAAAGTACAAATATCCACATGCCGTGCAATTCTTTCCTCTCTGTTCAAGACTGAACTCAGAAGTGAACTCCTGGAAAATATTTGGTTTATGTCTCTTCCCCAAATGAGGAACTACATCATCTTTTTTTTTTCTGTCCTTCAAAAGTACTTCCATTTTAGAATTTTCTACATCGCTATATTTATTGATTTTCCCATAAGCCTGTGAAGACTTCTGTGGCATTTATTCCTTCAACAAATAGTTACTAAGCATCTAATGTTGGCTAGACATTGTATTAAATGTAGGGAACAGCAATGAGTAAGGCAGAGACGATCCCTGATCTTATTAGGCTCTTATTCTAATTTTCAAGGTGATTAATAAATGCTAAGGCAACTAATTAAAATTAATATCAAGTAGTGATATGGGCTACTACTGATAACAGCAAACTCATATAGTGTTTTACACTGTGCAAATGCTGTTCTAATTTTAAAAATATGGATTTAATTTTTATGAAGGAATTAAAGCAGAATAGTGTTGAAAGGAATGACTAAGGTGAACTTAAGATATGAGGTAATGTTACCTAATTGCACTTGAACCGTTGGAAAAAGATCACTTGTCACATAGAAACATTAAATAAACTTTGGAGAAGGAAGAAAGGAAAGGAGAAAGAGAAGGAAGAAGGAAGTAGAAGAAAGAAGAGAAAAGGAGACAGTATGGGTTATAATGTTAAAAAAAATTATATAGCCTGCATTGCAATTAAAGGGAGGTCTGAAAATGCAGGAAACGGTTTTGAGCGTATATTGTGGGAGAAGAGTTGTTAGCTAATCCTCAGGCAGAATAGCCAGAGATTTATAAAATTAGTTTCCTTTTATTCCCAGGAAGTTGAGTTATAATATTCATGGTAAGAAAATCCTTATTATCAGTTGCAGAATTGTGTGTATTTAAAAGACAATTAATACTAGTTTAAAATGTCTGCTAGAACATTATATGAGAATGATTGTGTTTGGCTGTGAGCATCTAGTCATACCCTATTTGGAATATTATAAAGTTATTGGGCCATAAAAATTCAGAAACAACTCAAGAAGAGTCTCAACTAATAATATCCCCTCATAATTCCTCCCCATTTGTCCGTGGGTGATTTGAGGTCTATTCTCAGGGAAGAATTGATAGGAGCCTAGCTTTTGGTTTATGAAATCATTTTAAAAGAGTCTTTCTCTGAGCCAGATTTGGAGTCGGTGTTTGATTGAATTCAATTGCTTAAGGGTATAATATTTGCTGAAATAAAATCTCTAGGTTCTGCTAGCTATACGCTATGTGTCTTCCTTTAATTTTCTCCGGGACTTCAAAAGTGCAATAACTTCTAGGGAATGGCTCATGTTAATCTGTAACAAATCCCCCAACAGTTTTAGAGTCTCCAAATTCAGTAGGACATTAAGCATTTTCAAGAGTCCCTTGTCATCTCTCCCTTTTCCACTAAGTATATTTCAAACTTTTATCACTCTCATCTAGCTCACTATCTCATCACCTGATTCTCTGAAGACCCAACCTTCCATTTCAAGTGGATGATAGAATTTATCAGAAGGATCTATCTGAACTTTCTGCCTCCTTCTACTGTCAATCATCACATGTAAAAATCATCCTGTTGTTTTTGTTTGTTTTGTTTTGTTTTGTTTTTGTTCTCTCTCTCTCTCTCTCTCTGTCTTTCTCTCTCTCCAGTTGCTCTTTTGTCTTTTCATGGTCAATACTGCGCTGAAGGGGCTGCATCTCTATTTTTCATCTGTATCAGTCTTCTAGTCTTGTGTAACCAACTATCCCAAAATTTAAAGCTTAAAACAACAACCATTTATTTCACTCATGATTTTGTAGGTCAGCAATTTGGGCTGGTCTCAGGTGGGTAATTGTTCTTATCCAGGCCCCATCAGTCATACATCTGCTGTCAGCTAGAGGATAATAGCTGGGGCTGGCTAGTTTATGATGTCTTGTCTAGGAAGGCTGGAATAGATGAGGTTTCTCTCATGTGTTATTCTCCAGCTGGCTCGTCTGGGCTTGCTCGGGGCATACGAGTTCCACAAGCAGCCAGACTGCAAGCCTAGTGCACAAGCAATTTTCAAGGCTGTTCGTGCCTCATATTTGCTATTACTGTCAGTTTGGCCAAAGCAAACTTTAAAGCCATCTATATTCAAGGGGTAAGAAAGATTCCATCTCTGGGGTAAGAAAGATTCCATCTCTTAACGGAGTTAAAAAGTCACATTTCAAGATTAGAGATATAGAGAAAGGAAAAATATCTTCACAGTTCATCACAACAGCCTATAACTTTTTGGGGCAAGATAAGACCCAACCACATAACCAGACACAGAACAGAGAAGTTCACCTACTCATAAAGGTGGGCTTTGACTATACTTTTGTTATTTTCAAAACATAGGGTATTCATTCTTTACTCCATATTGGACATTTATCATAAAATTTTTCATCGGATTACTTGTTTGCTCTTTAGGAATTAAAAAAAAAATGCATCTTGGGGTACCTGGGTGCCTCAGTAAGTCAAGAGTCTGACGTCAGCTCAAGTCATGATCTTGCGGTTCATGTGTTTGAGCCCTGCATAAGGCTCTGTGCTGACACCCCAGAGCCTGGAGCTGCTTCAGAATCTGTGTCTCCCTCTCTCTGTGCCTCCCCTGCTCACACTCTTTCTTTTTCTCTCAAAAATAAATAAAAGTTAAAAAAATTTAAAAAATGTGTCTTATTCTCCCTGGTTCCTGGTAGAGGGTTGGATACAATGTAGACACTAAAGGTATAACATTTACATATTTATTCTTTATTGAGCAGTATATACAGTTTTGCTCTCTTATAATTATATCATATTTTAAAAATATTTTCAGCTCAATGTTCCACCCTACTTTCCTATTTGTCTCTGTGTCATCTTTTATTATTTGTAAAAATCAGGTTTCCTTCTCACAGGACAAGAAGTGGGAAGATTATGGGTTTAAGGTTAGGGCAGACGTCTGTTCCAATGATAGATTGCATAAGCACTAGTTGTATGTGACTTTGGGAAACTACTTGCTCTCCTTAGAATTATCTTTCACATGCATTAAGCAGGATAATCATACTGACACTTCAGGATTGTTCTGAAGATTAGAAAAATTGCAGAAATATTAATCTTAGGGATATAGAGTAGTGATTCAGGAAGTTTGTGATAACGAAAACTTAAACTGAGAAGCTACAATATAAATGTCATCGATCTTGTTGGAATGTTAAATTACTTGAAGGTTTAGGTTTTAAATCATTTAAGTGGTACTTTAAATTTTATATAAATATATGATTATGTAAGAATTGTCATGGACTTTTATATTATATATGCTAATATTGTGGTCACTTTTATATTAAATATGCTAATATTATGGTTTTTATATTAAATATGCTAATATCGTGTGGTCACTTGGGCTAGTTTCCTCAACCATCCTAAAGTACCCTGGCTCTTTTCCCAAAAAAAGGAATTGTTTTAAACAAAACAGAAAGTAGTGATATAAAGCAAATAGCAGCGTTTTGTACAAAATAAACCTATATTTGGATGCTATGATTATTTCCCACCACTAAGACTATTTAAAATAGCAGTCCAGAGGTTGGTTCCAAAAAGTACAGTGCCAGAAAATCTTTACCCACTTTAAACATTCAGTCCTTTAATTCCATAGATATTATATTTTCTAAATATATGTTTGAAAGTATTATAAAAGGATAAAGAGCCTAGTTCCAGAAAGTTAAAACATTTAAAATTCTTAATTTTGGTTACTACAAAACTCAATATTCTTTTCTTGGGAACAGGCATGCTTTGGAACAGTTAAAACTTTTCAGATTTCTAGTCATGAGTCAGCTTCATGAGGAGTTCCAGTTACTTAAACCACAATTATGGCTTTCCAAAGATTTTCTCCTTCCTCTCAGAACCTCTGAGTGTCATGGGAGCCAAAGATCTGTAAATTTCTAAACTGAGTTACAAAGTTTGATGATTTGGAATGTCTGTTATTGAAAGACTTTGGGTTGGTTGTTAAAATGCCAATTTCCTTACTTTCCCCTTTACTACTGAGACCAAATCTGTATGAATTAGACTTTGGATTTGAATATTCAACATGTTTCTTAGAGACTCTTTCAACTACAAAATATAAATATTCAGCTCTACATAGATGGACGATCTAGCTTCCACAATACATGGATCACAGGCATCCCAGAGGTGCTACAATTAATAGACTGTGCTTCCAGCAAAGTCTTCTGCCCAAGAAAAACACTGACTATTTCACTGACCACTGACCATGACCCACCCTGCTCATGTCCATCCCATTCTTGCCCATCTTGTCTCCATTTATCCTACTTACAATTTCTGTGAAGATACTGATAAGGTAAGAAGAGTGTTTGGTAAAAGAGCAGGAACGATGGTACTTATGTTCACAAAAGGTCCTTAGTGGACCATGTCAGACGAGAGAAGGAAAGTATAGGCACCGCACAGAGTGATGTGGATACCTCGGATACCTCCATCTCTTCAGCCTTTTCTGCCAGGTCTACTGAGGCCTGGACATTTCTGCCAGGAACAACGGATGGTAAGGCATCACTGATATTTAGGTCAGAATAATCATTAGTCATTTGCTGTAGGAAAAATCAAATTTAGCATAGGAAATATGCTCTGGGGGTGTTAATAAATAATGTGAGAATGTGTGGGTTGCATTACGAGTTATTAAAACCAATACTACTCCTTAAATGGGAAAAAAGTATTTAAATTTTGTGTTCTTACATATGCCATTAAGATGCAAGTCATATTATTTTGAAACTACATTGCAAAGGGGCTAAAAGACTAGATACACCTCGAAGCCCTATTCCTAAAATTTCAGTCTCACTTTGCCTAAGGACATTGCTATGGTACAAGAATAGAGGAGCTCTATAAAACCACACAGTGTACTGTGAGACCTTAGACACTGCACCAGAATATCCAAGACACTGAGTTACATCATTGTCTTGCATTTGTGCCAAGCCCTGAAAAAAACATACGATGTAAATGAAAACGGCCAAGTCAAAGTTATAGCACATGTGATAATGAGCAGTCAAAATTATCATGAGAGTTTCTTTTAAAAATAGGATTAATTTATCATCAAATAATTTTTTGACATTACAATTGTGTTCATCAAAATTATGGTTACTCTCTGCCTTTTGGGCTTTAATAAAATGAAGAAAAATGAAGTTATTAAAGTCAGCTTCTAAGGTTACCACAGAGACCCATTCTCAACCCAGGTCCATGTAGTTTTAATGACAATAACTTATTTATTATTAGTACTCCCTAGGAAAATCAGTTTGTAAGAACAGAGGGAAAAAAAAGCCAAATGCATTATCTTTACAGAAAAGTAGTTTATACTTATTACACTTGTCTCAAGGTTAATTCCTGTGAAATTTATTTTTAGTAGTCATGTATAATTCTGTCATTTTATTTCCTTGATCTGCACTAACTTATAACAGCTTGGCATGATATTATTATATGATTGAAAGGTAATAATCAAGGCATAAGTATCACACTTTCATGTTCTTTCCTCTTCTGATTTTAACAGTATAGAAAAAGGCAGAAAAAAAAGCCTCTTAAATTGTTTGAAGTATCATTTTTACATAATGTATACTATAAAATTCTATCAAATGAGTTACCTTTTAAAATAATCTAGCCCTACAGTTAATGTGTGTGGCTTTTCCAATTAAATTTGCATTTTCACAAAATAATATTGCTTTTTTCAAATTGAGACTTTTCATTGTTTAGTATTTTTTTTAGAGTCTGACTCTTTAAAAATCTAATAAATGCACTAGAATATTATTGCGTATAGCAGCAAGCAACATATAACCAGCACTTTGTATTTTATTCAGCTCAAAGATGGTAAAATTAATAAAAGGAGTGATATTATTATATTTAAAATATTTGATGGATAGAAATGCATTCGTAAAAACTCCACTTATAAATACTGGAATGTATATGGAACATAATGGATATTTATCAGGGAAAACATATTTTTAGTAAAAACTGAAGTGTGCAATGTATTATCTTTGTGATTTAGTATCATTTTGTGACTTGTATCTTTCTGGAAGCAGGAAAAAAGATTTAGAGATGTCTGCTAAGAGCTTCTGAGTCAGTTCTTTGAAGGTCAAGGAAGTTTTTGTGTTCCTCATAAGTTTCTTTATATGTGAATCCTGTGGTAGACAGAATTCAAAGATGTTCCCAAAGATTCCCTGATGCACATGCACTGTGTGATCCCTTCTTAAATATAGATGGGACTCAACTCTGACTGGGTAGCTGCTGCCTTGATGAGATTATATGATCAAAACGATAGGAGAGTCATAATACTAACAGTATTATATCATACTGGACTCCATTACAGAAGACTGGAGAAAGACTCTAGTGTTAGAGTTGAAGAAGCAAACTGCTTTGTTGCAGAAAGGGCCAAAACAATGGCAGAAAATGGCTAGTTGTCTCTAGTAGCTGAGAAGAGATCCCAGCTGACACCCAGAAAGAAAGCAGGGACCTTAGTCTGATAAGCACAAGGAACTGATATCTTCCAACAAGTAAGCTGGGGAGAGAAAGACTCTGAGCCTCAGATGAGAGTGTAGCCCTGTATGATATTGATTGTAACCGATTAGACTCTGGACTGAGGACCCATGTAACATGCACCCAGAGTTGACACATGGATACTGTAAGATAATAAATAGTATTCTAATAACAGATACCTATTTCTTTAACAGAGAAGTGTTGAGACTTGTATTTTCATTTGAATTCACTTTCATAACCATTCATTAAACCACACATTCACTATTTTGTTCAAAAACAATTACTGAGCTCCTCTCTTTTATTCAGAATTTGAGATAGATATATCTTTACAAGTGATGCTTTATATTACACATTCTCCAACATTCATAAACTTGCACTGCAGTTAAGTGGGCCTTTAGTAAACTAAGTTGTGCTTAAAGACCAATTCCAACAAATGTCATTAATAATGGAAAAAAATTTTGTGTTTACCAATATTGGCTAATATTGAATAGCACTATTTCCACAATATTGTGGTTTGTTCCTCTTTGAAGTTGTTTTCTAGCTACAAGTTATAGGTGGCGTTAACCAGTGCCTCTTAAACTTTAAAGTGCATAAGAATCACCTAGGGATCTTGTTAAAATGTGGGTCCTGTTTCAGTAGGTCAGGTGTAGGCCTAGGGTTCTGTTTCTAACAAGCTTGTAGGCAATACAGATGCCGCTGGTCTGAAGATCACACTCTAAGTAGCAAGGGTGTACATGACCTCTGCAGGCTTCTGCTAAGATTGAGGAAGACACCTAAGTAAAATTTATAGTCACTAAGTAAATTTATAGCCACTTTGATGTGGCCTCATCTCCACAAAAGTCTATAGCCAAATAAATATTTTTTTCTTGAGTAAATACATATAGCAATAGACAAATCTTTGAGTCATTTGTTTTATTGTCTTTTCTAACAATTAAACAAATCTAGAAATTTTTACTTGGAGATATTGAGCATTTATAGAAACCCATCATGTTCTTGGGTAGGAAAACAAAATATTGGCAAGATGTTTGTGCACTTGAATTTGTTATATTTAATACATCTTCAGAGTGAAAACTGACATCATTTCTGAACCATAGCTAATGTATTTTGAAAATATTCAGAAGAAATAACAGGCAAATGTAACACATCCTCAAAAAAGGGAAGAAAATCAGATATGGCAGTCTAGTTGGGTTAAATATTAATTGAGAAGTTTAATCAATTCTTTCATTTCCCTTGTTTATATATTTGCCCTCAATAAAATAATATAATGAAACAATATAATAAAGCTTAAACCTAATCTAATAATATTTCTGAGTAATTTCCTTTATTACTTAGAAAAATTTGTCTAACAAGTAAGATTAAGTAACTAAATATAATGAAAAATCATACAAAAAACTAAAGGAACATGTGGCAGAATATTTATTTAATTCTAGAATTGAAAAGGATTTTTTAAATATAAAAGAGAGAAAATAATACAAAGGCAAGTAAAATAATTTTGGAATCATTTTTAGATTTTTCACTACTAACATCTAGAAATCAACTGGTTTTGGTATCTTGATCTTATATCCTATGAACTTGTTGCCCTCATTTCTAGTAGATTTTTTTTTAATGGATTACTTATAAGATCATGTGATCAGAAGAACAAATAGACAAACAAATACACCTTTAAAATTCTTTCTTTCCAATCTGGCTGACATTTATTTAGTTTTTTCTTTTACTTTCCTGATAACACTGGCTAAAACTTCTAGTATAATGATGAATGGAAAGGGTGAGAGCGAACATAATCTTTCTAATTTTATCAGCACCCTATAAATCTTTTCACCATTAAGGCTGCTATTATCTCTAAACTTTTTGTAAATACCCTTTATGAGATTGAGGGGGTTACCTTTTAACCCTAGTTTGCTCAGTATTTTTATTTTTTGTCCTTTATTTTATTTAATATTATATATGAAGAAAAATGGCACTAGATGAAAGTTAGGATTCAGAAAGGAATGACTGACATTTAAAATGATAGCATGCAGGTAAACACTTTTGTATTTCCTTTGAGCCACCTGTTAAAAACTTTAATGGTCAACTAAATATTTAAAGTAATAACTTACATATAATTATATATTCTGTTATGATATTAATAAAATGGGTAATTATGATACATAAAGGACAAGGAAAGAGTTGTATATGTGATAATATATAATAAGTCTACTTACTTATGCAAGAGGTACTATATTGTCACTTGGAGGTAGATTGTGATAATTATTGGTAGATATTGTGATACCTAGAATAGTCACTAAAATATAAAAATGGCGAAACTACAGTCCAAGAAAGTAGATGAAATAGAATTCTAAAACAAATATTTGAGTCAAGCATAATGAGTCAAGAAAGGAAGAATAAAGTAAGAAAGGTTGGAGGGACCCATCACACAACAAAGAGTAAGACTGCAGACTTGAAGATTACATGATCTTACTAAACGTTTCAATAACAGAAGATATCAGCCTAATAAAAAGTTATGTATTATCTATAAGAGATGCACACTCTATATAAAATAACAAATATGATGAAAGTAGGTGGAAGAAAGAACTGTAACAAACATACTATGCATTAAAAAAGCAGATAAAACAATATTATCAGCTGATGAGAGACCAAAAGGCAAGCTGAGGGCAAAGCTCAAGCTAGCTCCCCCCTCCTCATATGTGTAATATTCCTCAGGCACTTCTGGCTGCCCAAGGACAAAGGAAGGGCAGAAAACAAGTAGTTAAACTGAAAAGAATTTCTATCAGTTTACAAATATCTTAACAAAAAAAGGGCAATCTTATCAATAGCCTAAAGTCCAGAAACTCTCTACTGTTTTAATGTTAATGCTTTGCTAGAGGGAAAAACAACCTTAGCTTGACAATAGCTAGGCCTCCAGTAATAATCTGAGTTTTTAGTTTATGGAAATCCCTTTAAGAAATTTCCTCTTGACTTTCTCTCTCCCAACTCTATAGTATATAACCAGTCATTCTACACAACCCCAGTACAGCTCTTTCTACTCATGGGTCCTGTCCCCTGTGCTTTAAGAAAATCACCATTTTTACATCAAAGATGTCTTTCTTGGCCATCACTCCAAAACCCCTCATCACCCCAAAACCCCATCATCAGCAATTATAGATTCTGAGACAAAAAGCATTATCAGAGATAGAAGATTGTATAATGTTAAGAGAATCAGTGATAAAGAACAGATAACTATCATAGCTGGTGATATGCTTAATAACAGACCTTCAAATATTTTAAGTGTAATTGACAGACCAAAATGAACATAAAGAAAAAAACACTATAACTATTATTTTATCTATCCTTACATCTATGTAAAAATTGCATTCATAATGAAAAACATTACTGAAAGGATTATGCTACACCATGATCAATTCACTGGTGAATTTTACCAAACATTTAAAGACTAGAGAAAGGAAATATTTATCAACTCATTTTTAGAGGCCTGCATTACCTTGATTCTGTAATCAGACAAATATGAATACATTTCTATTTGCCTATTGACAGATCAGTTGATATCTATCCTGTGAATACAGATGCAAATATTCATAACAAAGTATTAGAAGAAATAATCCAGGAATATATAAAAAAGCTATATATCATAAAGCAGATTACTCCAGAAGTGCACAGTTGTTTTAATATTTCACTATCAATTCATTAAATTTACTAGATTTAAAGAATAAACATGACAGTTATATGATCATTATAATTGATGTGGAAAAAAGATTTGACTTGTTAAAAATACCCCAAATGAACATAAATTAAAGCAAAAATGTTGGCGAGTATTTTACTATCAAAAGTAAGAATTTTTATTCAATGAACACCAAAAACAAAGAAAGCAGATATGGAAAAGTTCTCAATTCCTAAGACAGACTAGTGCATACTACCTAGAATAGACAATAAATATGTTATGATTTCCTAAATTTTTGAAAAACAGGAGCATCTGGGTGGCTCAGTTGGTTCTGCATCTGACTTCACCTCGGGTCACGATCTCAAGATCTCAAAGTCCTTGGGTTTGAGCCCTGCATCAGATTCTCTGCTGATAGCTCGGAGCCTGCAGTCTGCTTCAGACTCTGTGTGTCCCTCTCTCTCTGCCCCTCCCCTGCTCATGCTCTTTCTCTCTCAAAAAAAAAAACAAAACAAAACAAAACAAAAAACATTAAAAAATTAAAAAATAAATAAAAAATAAAGTAAAATTGAGAAGAAAACTTTACTTCTCCACTTACTACTTCACTCACTTCTCAGTGATGAAAGAAAAAACAACACTCATCAAAAGACAAACATTATTTAAAGACAGAAAATGCTAACACTTTACAAAAGGTAAATATTTTTGTTTTTTTAAATTCCAGCTATTTACACATCTGGAAGGCATGTGTTTTCAATGGGTTATAATTTACAAAGTTGCACAGCTAATCATATTAATTTCTTTCTTTCTCTCTCTCTCTCTCTCTGTCTCTCTCTCTGTTTTACAAGTAGGCAGATCCTTTTCTGTCCTATAAATTGCAGGAGGCTTCAGGGCATGCATGCTCCTTTATAACTCTCTGCTCCATCCTCAAGTCCAGAGAGAGGTACAGAGGAGAGCCTTTTAGGGTTTATATCTGGGAAGTATGATGCACATCTACTTTCCTGCAAGAACCTAACTGACTTTCCAAATGGGTTCACTTGAGCCTTCCTCATTTATTCTGAGGGAATGGAAATGTATCAGCTCTACCACAAAAGGGATAGAGAAATGCCCCAGAACTCCTAGGAATTATCATCAAAGTATATATTTTTTGATAATTTCTAGTTTTCTCTCATATAGCCTAGAGAGAAAGATAGTTGGGACTGTCATTTAAATTAGCTGAACACCCATTCCTCTACAAGTAATCAAATTCCTAAATAACAGTCACCTTAAAGGTAGGTGTTTGAGTTTATTTTCTCATCTTGCAGTACATCTAATCAGTGGAGGAAAGATCCCAATGAGCACTTTCTTATTCTTCCAAAGGGCTTTAGTTACAGCTGAGCTAAAATAATCTATTAAACAATGATAAAGTTTCATGACCTGGAGTCTTGAAAAGCAACTATTTACCAAGTTATTTTGTTCAGTATATATGTTGTTTTAGGAACCTGTTAAGAGCTATAGATTTATAATGTTATAATCTATGGACAACCTAGGTATAGTAGAGAGAAATTCATGCATATGACTTTATTTCAATATGAAAGTGTAAAAATATAGACTATAAACAATTAAAATGTATGAAAATACCAAATTATCAAATTACATAACCTTTGATTCATTCCTATTTTCCCCTTAACTGTGACAAACAGTAAAAGAAATTTCTCCACATCTTAAAAACTGAAAAATAGGACACCTTTTCAGAGAGAACCAAAATAAAAATGTCAGAGGACATCAAGTTGATCGTCAGCCCAGCTAGATTGTTTCTTATAACTGGGTCACATTTCAGGGCATGTAGTTGATTTCTTTTTGATAGATAAATTTCTTGGTTTCTCTATGTATATTTTTAAACATAATGCTGCATCACCATGTGGCATCCATAACACTTCCTTATAAAATCTGTAGTGCTTTTTCCAGTCGCAAAATATTAGATAATATGTTATAATAAAAAGTGGTATGAAAAGTATATAAACCATAGGCTATCTTATATTTAAATGATTTTTTTGCCTGCACTATTACCACTATCTTTTCTTAGTCTGTTTAGTTACCCCCCCAAAATGTTTTGAAATTCAATTTATGATCACCATCATTAAAAATACTATATATAGGAAAGAGAAGATGCAGTGGAGAGTTAACTGATAATACACGTTCTGTGACAGCTTGGCAAGCAGGGTGTCTATTAGGAGAGCCTGTGGGATCAACACCATGGAAGGGAATGGAAAGAGGTAGAGGTAGGCAGAGAGAAGGTGAGATGCAATTCAAGTACAATAGCAATCTCTTCTAATCCAATGGAGAAACTCTGAAACCAGAATGCTTTCTAGGTTTGTCCTGAGTTGAGCCAACATGGCCAGGCTCTACACCACCAAACAAGAAGAGTCATGCGAGTGAGGCAAATCCTGGAAGGCCCATGAGGTGAAGGCTTTCTGCTGACAGCATTCTCAGAAGTTGTACCAAAAAGTCCAACCTTGAAGGAGCACCTGAGCTGTGCATTTCTGTCTGAGTAACTAGGCTTATTCTTTGATTAAGTTGGGCAGTGCGTTCCTTCCTCCTGCTTCCACAGTGTTTGGTTTGTTTTTTACACTGAAGGGTGCTTAATTAAAGCAGTTTAAGCTGGGTACCAAGGTTCAGCGAAACCAACAAAGAATGGTGAAATGCCCTGGCACCATCCACAGTTGGAAGAATTACTACCCTGGGGCTAAAGGGACAAGGTGAGGGGTTTATAGCTGGAATCAGAAGAGGGCATATGGTCTTGGGTGAAGAAGATGAACATCACCTCCCAGCAGCTTGTCATGAAGGCAGCTGTGGGAGGAGCTCTACTGTCCTCTCTCTGCTCTGGGCCCCTGATCTCCTTCCAGAGCAGTCAGCTGAGTGAACCCAACAAAGAAGAGGACAAAGGAGCCCACTAATGTCTTAATACCAGCTTCCTGAAGCTCAGAGTTGCATGGCAAACAGTGGAGCATAAATTTGAAGTGGCAAATGGAGAATCCAGTGTGCATCTCTGTTCCATGAAATCCAAGATTCAGAACCTATGTTAGAATAGTCTCTCTGTCTGTAACAAGCATGGGACATTGAGTAATAGATGAGGAAGTAAACAATACATGGAAGTTAATAATAAGACTGGCTGGATAGCATATCTTATTTATTTTTATGTGTAAACTTTGTGTGTGATTTTCTCAAATATCCTAAGAATGTCCATAATGTCACAGTAAAATATACTTTTTTTTAAAGTTTATTTTGAGAGAGAGAGAGAAGCAGAGAGAGAAAAAGAGAGAGAATCCCAAGCTGATAGCATGGAACCTGAAGCGGGGCTCAATCTCAGGACACTAATATCATGACCTGAGCCCAAATCAAGAGTCAGATGCTCAACCCAGAGCCACCCAGGCATCCCAGGAAAATATACTTTCAAAGGCCCCTCAGGTATGCCAAGAAAACCTTGCTTTTGCATATCCCTCTATTGTCGAACTTCATCCACCTGAACTAAACAAAGTATCAATTTTTCCTTCAAAACAAAGATCATAAAGTAGAGCATTTATTAGACCTATGGAAGAATAATGACTGTCTCAAGCAATCAAAGAAAACACACTGGAAAAGAATCAATGATGCAATGTTAGCAAAATTCTACAAATGAAACAGAGTCAAACTAAAATTAAAGGAAAAACTATAGACTGCATTAAAGTTGGCAAGAAATTCAAATCCAGATAATTATTTTAAATATATAAGAAAAACCTCTGGGACATAATTGATGACTAATCACTATTATTACTATAGGCTACCATTTCTTGAGCACTTTCTATGTTCCACACCCTTCACTTAAGTAAAAATATATATAGATATATACATATGCATTTACACACACATATATATAATTTTATATAATTTTACATGTTAAGTTACTCCTCAGAATCATGTTTTACTCATAATACCCATTTTTTAAATTTTTAATTAAATGTAGAGTTCTTTTTAATGTTTATTTTTGAGAGAGAGAAAGAGCGCACATGTGTGAATGGCAGAAAGAGGAAAGCAGAGGATCCAACGCATGCTCTGCACTGACAGCAGAGAGCCCGATGTGGGGATTGAACTTACAACCCATGAGATCCTGACCTGAGCTGAAGTCAGACACTTAACCAATAACTGACTGAGCCACCCAGGTGTCCCTCAAAATACCCATTTTAGAAGCATGGAAATTGAAGCATTAGGAGGTTAAGTAAATTGCCAATATTCTCACATTCATTTGAGTTGGGATTTAAAACCAAATCTGACTAGACAAATACAATTCATATTATATAAAACAATATATAGTTAGCCACCAAGTGGAAACATATTCATTCTAACTGTTGTGCTATTAGAATTGCCTTACTATGTGAGTACATTATATACTTATTAAATTACCAACACTTTTTCTTTTCTTTTTTTTTCTCAATGCCAGTTGGGTGGCAGACATAAGTGCAATCGTATAGTCAATGCTGTAATACTTTGAGAAGACAAACCAAAAGAATGCATCAGAACCTCTGTTCACAACCTTTGCTTCCAAGATCACATGCCTTGCATATTTGGCCAAGAAAATAACAAAGGAGCACGGGAGAAACTCATATTGCCTGAGTGATTTTCTTAATCTCCTTTATTTGTCTCCACAAACTGATGTTTCTTAATCTGCTACAATTTATTGAGTTATCCTATAGCTTTAAGAGATTAATTTTAAATTTGTTTATGTGTAACCCAATATAAACTATATGCTACTCTTACTAGTTAAAAGAGAAAAAATATATAGTCTTTTGAGTTTGAGACTTTCAAAGAAATAAAATATCAAATGCCACACCACCAAAAGAGTGCATGGATGGCACATATGTGTGTGGCTGGAAAGGCCTAACACGTTTCTGAAGATTATCAGCAGTATGAACTTCACCAGCTTCTGTCTTTCCTGTGTCTTTCTTTTTGTGTAAATTGAAGGCATAATTGGCCTATGTTATATTACCTTCAGGTGTACAACATAATGATTCAATATTTGTGTATGTTGCAAAATGATCACCACACTAAGTCTAGTTAACAATCTGTCACCATATATAGAAGTCTTTTTTCTTGTGATGAGAACTCTTAAAATCTATTCTCTTAGTAACATTCAAATATACAACACAGTGTTAATAACTATAGTCACCATGCTATACATTACATTTCCAGGAGTTGATTTTATTTGTTTATTTAGGGTCCACATATGAGTACCACATATGATATTTGTCTTTCTCTGTCTTATTTCACTTAGCATAAAGTTCTCAAGGATGATCCATGCTGTTGCAAATGGCAAGACTTCATTGAAAGACATTTCTTGAATCAACTGTCTCTTGAATGTTATATCTAAATTTGATAATCCAATCATTATCTAATCCATATATCCAGTATGGGTTTCTCTATAAAATATTTGAGAAGAATTCATTTCTTTTCACATATGACTTTTGGCAGGCTTGGATATACATTATAGTGGACATTCATTAATACAACTTTTATTATGAGATTACAATGTGTTAAAGAATATTGAAAAAAACCTTGGCTGCAACAAGGCAGAAAAATCTGTTAGTTCCTGTTAGAGCTTCAGTGAGAAATATATCTGTACCCTTTTGGAAGCTAATCAAAAACAGAAACAACTTCCCCATGTTGTTTATCAGAAATGACAAGTAGCATAATGACTAAATATTTTTCAAGAGCATCTTTTAAAAGTAGTACTTAAACACAACAGAATTAGAACTTCACTTCTGTTTATCAAGTTGTTTAAATTTAATTTATTTGACTTCTAATTGACTTTCTCTTTATCTTCCTTTTGTTATTAAAATAAATAATTTCTTGGCTCTTCTATTTGTGTCCAAATTGCTCTTTTAAATATTTTGTTTTTTAATTGGTTTCTTGATCCTCATCAGCTTTTGGTGGGGAGGGGGTTGTTTTAGTTACGTTTATGTTCATGGAGGGGCAAAAGAAGCTTGCTATAGAAACGGTCTTAAAGGGGCACCTGGGTGGCTCAGTCAGTTAAACATCTGACTTCGGCTCTGGTCATGATCTCTTGGTTCTTGAGTTTAAGCCCCATGTAGGGGTCTGTGCTGAAAGCTCAAAGCCTGGAGTCTGCTTTGGATTCTGTCTCCCTCTCTCTCTTCCCCTCCCCACAAGCAAGTGCTCTTTATCTCTCTCCCTCTCTCTCTCTCTCTCAAAAATAAAATATTAAAAAATTACAAAACAACAGAACAAAAATAAAAACTGATATAAGTAAAGGTAAATTTTATGGTGAGTTAGTAAATATTTTGGGTATTAGGATCAGCACTTGTTAAGAGACAAAACACCTCTATTTCCATCATGATATTTATTTTACTGATTTATAACAGCTTATTTGCTTTTCTGTATCTCTTATTAGACAGGAGTTCTCTAAAGACTGAGATGCTTTAATTTTGCTTCCTTTTTCACCCCAGTGTATTACCTGGCACATTGCAGGCTTTCATTAAATTCTGATAAGACAAGGGATAATCAGAGTGTTAGTTGTATCTCCACTGGATATAGCAAATAAAGTGTCCTTTTAAGGGGAGTTGTAGGAAGATAATAAAGCACACTTAGAGTAATTATATCAAAGAGATAAATCAAAGTCTCTTCATATAATATAATTTTGTATGGTTTCTGGGTTACATAAGTTTTACAGCATAATGGTGCTGACAGCCTTCTCTAAACCTCTGACAAAGCATCTTTAACCTAAAAATTGCTTGCCACTGGTGAGATTTCCATTCTGGAGTACAGAATTCATGGATGCCCCCCACAGGAATCTGCATGTCCCACGAAAAGATCTGAAACAGAAATTGCAAAGGTAGAAGAAAATAGAAAATAAAAATAAATATTTTTGCCATGAAAATATAGCACTATTTTGTAAACATTGGTTATAACTTAAAATATATGTCAATCGGCATGTTTTGGACTGGAAAAGCAAAATCCATACTAAAGAAACAGAAGGACACATAGGGATCTATTTTAGAAACAAGTATTCACAAGTCTAGAGAAGCCATTTTACTGCAATTGAACACCTCAGAATCCAAGGCAAGGCCTTAGTTTGTTCTTGCCTTTACCTGGAGAGGTTGGAACTACAGGAGAGTAGAAAACTATGTCCAAAACACTATTTGAATGACAAAGTGAATATAGATAGAACGTGTTTCTTTACTAATCACAACATGAAGAATTCATAATGGCTTTCTTTGTGCTTTGCTTTTGTTATAGTAACACCTATCCCAGTAGTATCAATTTTGAGAGCTCTAAGCCAGAAGACTGCTCTTGTTCTGTCAGAGGAAGGAGAACTCACAAAAAGTAATAGGAATCAAATGGCCTGCTTCTGTAAATGTGATCCTGCTTTGGGCAAGATAACAGAGGGGATGCTGACATCTGTGATGAAAGTCCGGTGAACAAAGGCTCTCGTGAGTGTGATTTATGGTGGCTGAGACTCTTATGGTGCCTGTCCTCATTCAGTCACACGACTGAGATGGGAAAGCCTTACTTTCTCTTAAAGTTCTTGGACACACACACAAACACACACACACACACACACACAGTTTGGGAAAGCAAATATAATGCTATCAATTGTTGCAGCAAGTTTCCTTAGTTGGGCAATGAATGGGGACTTCATATCCAATATTTAGAGTCACATCAAATGTGAGGGAAAATACACTCTTTATTGAGGCTCAGCCTCTTCCTCACTCAGGTCTTTGGGCAGCCAGCCTGCCTAGAAAAAGGAATCCTTCTGTTTCACCTTCCCCCACATAGTAAGGGATGCTTGCCCTGGTGGACTAAGGCTTGTAACAGTTCAGCTGATGCCTGTAGTGAAGATGAAAAGGTGGAGAATGGAGGAAGGGAGCAACGCAGACCCTGTACAGAGAAGCCAACCAGACTTTGCATTATTATCCTGCAGACATAGAGCAAGCATGCATTCTTTATACAAAGAATAGCTACATTACTTCCCAAATATATTGTTCCTATTTGAAGTTTAAGTAGGATTTCAGTTATTCATTCAAGACTTTTTGAAAATCTTGTGCCTGGATATATATAATTTGGTACCTTTTGAAACTCTTAGCTCTTAGTAGAGCTATTCCTACCATGAATGTGGTTGATTATATATGTATTATTATAATTTTCTTTACTCCTATTTTATAAAAACAATTTTTATTACTTTAATAGAGAATAAGTAGTCATCCTTTTAAATACCACCTTGTCTAAACCACATCTATTTTGCACTTCACATATTTTAATAAGCAATCATTTTATGATAATTTGGTTATATTACTTTTAATACCATTTTTACAAAAATCTTTCTTTATAGGGGCACCTGGGTGGCTCAGTTGGTTAAGCATCCAACACTTGATTTGGCTCAGGTCATGACATCACAGTCGTGAGTTCAAGCACTGTGCTGACAATGCAGAGCCTGCTTGGGGTTCTCTCTCTCTCCCTCTCTCTGCCCCTCCCACACTCTATCTCTCTGTCTCTCTCAAAATAAATGAATAAACTTTATGTAAAAAAAGGCTTAAAAAAGAAGTTAGATCCTCAGATAGACTACAGATTTTTATAAAATTAGAAGCAAAATTGTGCTACACTTACTAAATTTTAAATATATATGACTACTATATACATAATATAGTTTCTATATAGTTTCTAAATTTTAAGTAAGCATGTTTACCCCTGACATGAATGGATTCAGTATCCTTGGTATATCTATGTAAAATAGCAGGGATATGTGCAAACAATGTAGTATTCAGCATTGCTTACTTTTATATCTTGTATTGTCATATCAAAATGGGTCTATTTCATTCAGTATCTTGAGATGTTGGGACAGGGACTACAGAATAGAGTCCTTATGTATACAAATATGTTTATTATATCTAGTACTCAAAAATCAATGCTTTTTCTTATTACTCAATTAATAACATTATTAAAGTATTTTGTACAGACATACATAAAGTTTTTAAGAATATCTGTATACATTCAATGCTTTTGAAACTCATTAATCTTTTGATTAAATAAACATATTTTTAAAAATGTATTTCATTTAGGGGTGCCTGGGTGTTCAGTCGGTTAAGCGTCTGACTTAGGCTCAGGTAATGATCTCATGGTTTGTGAATTTGAGCCCTGCATCAGGCTCTGTCCTGACAGCATAGAGCCTGGAGCCTACTTCAGATTCTGTGTCTCCCCCTCTCTCTCTCTCTCTGCCCCTCCCCCACTCATGCTCTGTCTTTCTCTCTCAAAAATAAATAAAAACTTAAAAAGATTTTTAAATGTATTTAATTTACTCTTGCTTGAAATCCCTCTAACTCACCACTACACGTTTTTATGCTTGAATTTTCCCCCCACGAATGTTGCCAGAAAAAAAAAAAAGAGTATTGAAGGAGACTTTACATCACCAGTACTTTTCAATAATCACAGAATCAGTTTTTTTAAAAAAGGAATTTGAAACTTGGATTTTATGCAAAAATAAGCCATGTTAAGAATAGAGATACTAATATTTCACTGTCACTTATCCAATTTAATAGTGTTTAATATTAGAGAACTCTAAAAATCTATTAGTTGCCTTTAAAGTTCATTGGTTATGTCATAGAACAGATCATCCTTGTTTGTGCCTGTGTCCATGGTGCTGACGCAGGCTCTTAACTAAGAGTTCAGTGCCAGCTTTTTTACCAGTCAGCTTGCTAAGCTGCATATGTCTGAATTGCACTGGTTGGACAGTTCTGAATGTTCAAGCTGTAAACCCTTAAGGCAGGGATTATTTCCATGGGAAACTGCATAACACAGTATGCTTTACCAGCACAAAGCAATCGATATCAGAATGCCTTAAAAAGGAAACCAGCTTGGTTTGTGTACATCACATACAAGAAAGCAAATATACCCCAATGCATTTTGTCTATTCATCTTTTTGCACCACTTTATCCCTTCAGCTTCTCTTACAGAAAAGCTATCTAAAGCACATTTCGTTGTCTGATGTAAATTCCAGTCAGATACAGGGTATGATTATAAATTGAGCACAAATTAACCTTTATTTTTAAGTTGCCCCAGAGTATGTGTGTGTGTCTGTGTGTGTGTGTGTATGTATGTACATATATATATATATATATATATATATATATATATACACACACATATATATATAGAGAGAGAGTGAGAGAGAGAGAGACAGAGACAGAGAGAGAGAGAAACAAAGGACAGCTGAGTGATTATTGGCTAATTAAATACTTTTTTATTCTCATCACACTATGTGTGAGTCCAGAGGTCCTGAGAGATAGCCAATTATGACACATTTTCAAGTCTAGGAATTATGACAAAAGGACATTATATGCAAATCTGAGGAAAATATGGTTCAGCATTAATGCAATATGTGCTACATCAATGCCATTATGTTTTAGTACAGCTTTGCAACGAGTTCATTGCAAAAGCAAGTGAAAGTATATATTTATAAATCTCTTCTTGGAATGACTTTAAAATATACTTATTATAGAACCTGCTGTTATCTTTTTCAATGAACTGAACTCCAGGGTATAGATGGAGAAGAATAAGAGAATTTCATTATTTACAAAAGAGAAAGAAATCTAAAAGCCTAGTCACCACTATGTTGGTTGTTTCATTTCACCTATGTGTTTCTATGGTCTTTTCCCTCATTTAAGCTAGCACTATATTACCGATAAGGGGCAATGCCAAGGCTGCCACAGCCAGCTTTTTTCTCTAAGCTTTTTTTAATGAAGCTATGATTTTTCCATTATTCTTTAAATAGGTAGCATCTGTTCATGCCTATCTTTCACTGCCTGTGTTCTAGATGTTTCAGTGAATCAGGGAGAAAGTGATGTAAGGGAATGTCTTACTTCCTCCCTAAATCAGCAAATTTTCAATTCTCAATCAGGATTTTCAAATTTTTGGGATTCTAAAAAATTACTAAATTAATATACAGTATTAAAGACTAAGTCAATCTTAGCACTTGATGAAATATATTCCTTTAATATATTTGCAGAATGGTTTTTATAAAAATCTCTTCTATGTACATCCGTTGTAGGAGGACAAATGAAAAGCAAAGAAAAGAAGTGTCTTCACAAATTGATGATGTGTATGGCCCATAATTATCTCCCATAATGGTGTTGGTCTACCCACTATAGCACTTTAGCACTAGTCATTGTTGGAAAACTAAGCAGTGAAAGCAGCTACTCCTAGAATCTAACCTGTATGCCCTGTGAAACCAACTCTTGTACCCACATTAGCTGACCAAGGTTTTCGTAAACTTGGAAAATGAATGGTATGATTTGAATTTCATCTTTACTTGGGAGAGAAATCACAATCTACTCAAGATATCTCTTTTCTATCCTTGAAAGAATACAATTGTTTTGTGTTCTTTTAAAATTATAAATATAACTAAATATAATATACCCTTTACATGCCTTACACAGTCCTGATCATATCTGAAATATAATAAAATGCTTAAAATTAAGTATTTGAAATAGATACTACAATTTAAAATTTAGTTTCAGATGAAGGGGAAATTATATTAACTTGTTCTAATCTTTTCAGAAAATTTCAGAATTCCATTTTTATTTGAGCTACATAAAACTCATAGTATTTCTGTTAATGTGGATTGATATTTTATTTCCTGTAGCTAGATCATTTCTCAGTATCTTCTGCCATGCATGCAAAATTTCTTCTAATTCACATCTGGTCCCTTGTGCACTCCTGCCTTAGCAGGATTGGGAAAGATTCTCGGACCCTACTGCTTCCATTCAACATTCATCCTGGACACTCTGTCATTTCAGAGTCAGAGGGAGAGACTGTGCCAGGTGAGTCCCAACCACTGAATTTAACCAGCTGATAGGATCAAACTGATGAACAGTAACAACAAAAACTAAGGTTGACTCAAAACATGCATAGTGAGTGCCATTAAAATATTTGAAATTAGTAAACTATTTTAGAATCTCTTTTTCTATTCCAATGTCTAGTACTTTTGGCATTATATAGGCATCAGCTTATCTCATGGTAAAAACCACAAGAAACCTATGTTTTTATGGACATATCAACTTAGCCATGGCCTTTATTTTTATTACATGACATTTTTCTTTGAGAACTATATTATTAACATACATAAACACTGTAGCCAGAAAAACAACCACATGATGGAAGACTTAAAAGCATTCATAAAAATGAGCTATGAACCAGCTTATAAAACAAATTAACTCTATACTTAAAATAATTATAATGAAGAAAAATTTTAAATGGTTCAGATTATAAAGATTATCACATTTTTACAGAGTCACACAGACAAACATTTTTAAAACTCCATAAAATTTATAGATGGAAGAGAGGAGTAATTGTCCCAACATCAGCAAGTTTCAAATTAATTGGATACAAAGTAAGGAAGGAAAGATGTGGAATTCAGAAGGCACCTGATTTAGATCAAAAGACCATGACCAAATATTTTAGGAGTTAGAGATAGTTAGAGCAGTGAAAGTTATTGGTCCAGACACAATTCCCACTACCTGTCAAATTCAAACAAAATTTAGATCTTCCTTTTGAGCAGTTCCACTAACTTTGCTTAAAATTTCTGAGTTTTTAAGAAAGTATCAGATGCTGTGTGTTTATACAAAATCTGCACATTTCTTCCTCCTGCATGTAATTCCCTATACAATTTTGTTTGGTACGGTGTTTTCAATAAAGGTGGGCTCCTCCATTAAATTCAGGATAAGCCATTTCTACAATAAGTGGGAAATGTTTGTTTCATTCTCCTCCATTCTCATTTTTCATTTTAAGGATGGACCCATAATACAATTCTAGTCCTGAGTATTAAGAAGTCTTTTTATTGGAAGAATGTTGCACCCATAAAAAGATAAATGAAAAAATGCTACTCTTTTTGCCTGCCTTGAATTAAGTGGTATTGTGATTTTTGATGCTGTGACCTCTTTTGACCTGAATAACAAGCCTAAAGATAATAAAGCCAATAGGCAAGAAGAGAAGAGCAGGATGAAATAAATAACATCACACCATATTTTCACAAATGGCAGGACTTACTCCTTTTTTATGGCTGAGTAATATTAGATGACAACTAATCATTAAGTGGATAAGTAAATTTGACCCTTCCAGAATTGTAGTACATTAGTTACATGCCTTTCTATGTAGAGACGTTTTCTAATTTGGCAGATTATACCAAAATATACTTGGGTTGAATAAAATGCAATAAAATAACTACTGTTGTTGAAATATATTTATTTATAAGAAGTAGGTTGACGTGAAGCTTTCGGTATGACGTCTTCATGATCTTTCTTAAGGCTTAGTGTACACATGGCACTTTAAAGCATTCCTAGAAGGTAGCAGTGTAGAAAACACTACGAACATGTCCTTTCTACAACGGTAAAACCCATATGGCTTCTCTGTTTCAAGAGCAGGCAAAATTAAAAAGGAACATTACAATTTTGTTATAACAGTAATGTTTTTTATGACATATGCCTTAAGATTCAGATCATTACTACTTCATATGAAAGTATTTAGCTCTTGATACTTACTCAGTTAATTAAATAAACTTTCCCAAATTAAAAAGTATGGGCACTGCATGTGTGTACTTTGTACAAAAAGGTCTTGGGGGAAACTTTAATTCTACGTTTCAATAATCATACTTGAATGAAAACTTGCATGATAAAATTACGTAAGATGCTTAAAATTCCCAGTATAAAATTAGGAAAAATATGGGTTACTTTAACTCAAGGAAAACTCTTCTTGCCTATGTGTGTAGCTAAAAAAAATGAAGTGTTCAACTGGAATAACCATCAAAATCATATTCTTCTTTAACACTCTGAATTTTCTTTTAAATGCATTATGTTACATTTCTTCAAAGCAAAGACATTTTGAAATGTTTCAATGTTAACACAATAGTTTTGTGAACTTAAGTTTCCTTGAGCAACAGTTTGCTCACCTGTAACACAGGGTTGGTAGAATATCAGTTTTATTGGGTCTATGTGAGTATCAAATAAGATTGTTATGTGATACTTTTGGGGGAGGGTTAATTAAGTTTTTTTTTTAAATCCAGTATAGTTACATACAGTGTTATATTAGTATCAGGTGTATACTTTTAAGTCTTTTTTTTTTTTAATTTATTTCTTTTGAAAGAGAGAGAGAAGGGAGGGGGAGGGGCAGAGAGAGACAGAGAGAGAGAGAGAGAGAGAGAGAGAGAGAGAATTCCAAGCAAACTCTGCATTGACAGATGTGGGGCTTGAACTCACAAACCATGAGATCATGCCCTAAGCTGAAACTGAGAGCTGGATGCTTAACTGACTGAGCCACCTAGGTGCTCCTCAGGGGTACACTTTTAAACTGAGGGCTGAAAGATGACAGGAAATTTCAAATGAAATGTAAGGGGAAAAATGAAGAACAAGCAGACATTTTAGTTCCAGAATATAGCTATGTGTGAAAAAGTAGAGGCAGAACAATTCCATATTTGGAAAATAAAACAAAATGATCAGTGTATTAAAAATGTAGTGTCATGTTTAGAAAAGCAAACGGACAGATGAACAGATCCAAGTTTATGAAGAAATTTTTTTCACTCAAATGAGCTTTGACTTGCTATAAAATTTAGAGAAACTCTTATTTTCCTTTTAAAATAAGGAGCTATTTCCACAGTGCTCATTTCAAAATTTCAAATAAGTTTTTATAGTCAAATCTCAAAAATACTAACCTAAACTGAAGGATAGAAGAGTCAGAACACAGTTGAGATAGAGAGTGATTTTGGACAGCAGGAAGCAGGAAGATCAGCCCTGGGTCCACTAACAACGAAGACGATAACAACAACAGCAACAACAACAACAACAACAACATCAGCAACATGGGAATATGTAAGAGAAAAGATAAAGAAACTGCATAGACAGAATTGCTTGAGACTTTGTGAATATGAATATTGAATAGGAATAAGTAGGGTAAGACAGTGTTACACTGAGATGTTATTTTGGAATTTCATTCATGAAATGAGGCTGAGAATTTGGTTTAAAAAACTGGGCATAGCTTAAAATTGGATTTCTTTTCTTATACTAACTTAAAAAATCTAAACATATATTTATAATTTAACAAGTATTTCATATATATGGACACACACACATACATACAAAATATATATACATACACACTGATCTTTCTGGGATTATAGCTCAATAAACTCACTGTAAGTTGAAAGTATCATGAGTTAAAAATGTACTTCATACACCTAACCTACTGAAAACCACTGCTTAGCCTACCTCAAATGTGCTCAAAACACTTACATGAGCTTACAGTTAAGCACAATAATCCAACACAAATCCTATTTTATAATAACGTGTTGAATATCTCATGTAATTTACTGAACACTGTACTGAAAGTGAAAAATGGAATGGCTGCATGGGTACAGAACGTTTCTACGTGTACCAGATTTTTATCCTTGTGATTGTGCGGCCACTGGGAGCTGTGGCTCTGTCACTGCCCAACATCACAAGAGAATATCTACCACATATTGCCAGCCTGGGAAAAGATCAAAATTCAAAATTTGAAGGATGGTTTCTACTGAACACATATTACTTTTGCACGATCATAAACTTAAAAAAATTGTAAGTTGAATCATAAGTGGGAGACTGTATATATCCATAAAGTTAATAACCTCACACAAAATTTTGAGTTATATGTTACTACCTTATTTTTTTTTGCAGACAACTGAGTGTCTTCTAAGGGAAATTTCTGGGCATTAAAATTCATTTTAATCTATTTTCACAGTCTCCTCTCCCCTCCAGTCTTCTTCTATTTTTTTTTTTTTTCTGAAAAGAGTCATCAAATCTGTATAGGTCTGAGACCTGAAAATTTTAGCCAAGTCTCTTAAACATTTTATTTCCTCTTTTAAACTTAGGAAATTTCCCCGGCAGCTGGTTTAAAGTCTTAGGTATCTTGTATATCTTCCCTTGAAGTTGCCATCCTGAGAAAACTTCTTCAGATAACATATTAGAGTCCAGAATGTCTTCTTTATTCTTATTTTTCTTCTATTTTGGCTTTATTTTTTTTCTTTATTAGAAAATCAGAGTTAGCAAATGGTGGTGGTATATTTGATAGATGGAGAATGATTATAATGACACTGAAATACGCAAATTTCCTGGCTCAAAAAACAAACTATAATTTTATATTTCAAGAACCATTCTAGAGACATTAATGTGATCTATTTGTGATATAGGGACAAAAGTAAAAGCATTTTAAGCCATTTATTACTATGGTAAATTATACTTGACTGCAGAGGATTAAGCTCAGTATTGGAATAGTAGCAAGAATAGTACTTGATACTTGTATTTTGCTTTTTTGTTTCTCATTTTTTCCCCAGAAGTTACAGGTCTTACTTTTCACTTCTTTGGAAAAATTAGTAAAATAGGAAAAACAGTAGGACATAGAACTGCATAGTCTCTTTATCTCTCTTTTAAAATTATTCTTCTCCAGGATTGCTGATGTTGCTTGTTGTTGGGGTGGGCCAGTGTGTGTGGGGGGCGGGGGTGGAGGAGGGGTTGTATGCACTTATCATTTGTTTAGCAACTTGTGCAAACTATTTTTTCAAGGACTATTTTAATTACCTGTATGGTCACGGAAGTCGTGGTTCCATTATCTCTGCAATCACCCAGTGACATGATAGATTGCCTTGAATATTAAACAATGGCCAGCCCCTGCACTTGTCCCTTAGAAAACCAGCAGGCAAATCAAAACACACCCCACGCTCCTTAATCCTTGGAAAACAAAGTTCTTATGCCAGTCTGGCACCAGGAAGCCACATCAGGTACAGGAATCAAGAATTCGATCTACTAATCCCACAGCTACCTGTCATGGAACTAGAGGAAGGGAGATGGTAGCTGCTTTGCAAATGCAAAAATCCACCAAAATTTACTAACCTTTTCTTTATTGCGCACCCCTCTCAATGCCATCAGTGTTCCACTATACTACAGAGCTCTGTGATATTTGATTGTCATAGTTCTAGACAACTCATAGAATTTTTGTTGCCAGGACTGATTTCTAAAACTTTCTACTCTGAAATCTTTCATGAGGGCATTCCTGATGCAAAGATACATTTTAATGACGTCTCATCTATTTTATTGGTACCATTTGATTTTCCTTATTAATTTTCCCTATAGGTAATTCAAAAAATATTTTCAGTATTTAACTCTTTTATTCTACTAATTACATATTGAACATTTTGATTGCAAAAAATTATTCATGATGTTATTCTCCATTTTCACATCCTTATCATATATATTTTTAAACTTTACATGTATTTCTTCCAGCTTTAATGAGATATAATTGACATTTAACATTATGTAAGTTTAAGAAGTATGAGGTGATGATTTGGTACATTTGATATTGCAAAATGATTATAAAAATAGGGTTAGTTAATACTTCCATCACCTCATATAATTATAACTTCTTTCGGAGTGGTGACTGTTTAAAATCTACCCTCTTAGTAACTTTGAAATATAAAATATTAGTAACTATAGTTTCCATGCTGTATATTAGATACCCAGAATTTATCTTATAACTGGAAGTTTGTATGCTTTGACCAACATCTCCCCATTTTCCAATTCCTTCATCTCCCAGAAACCACTATTATATTCTGTTTCTATGAATTCAGCTTTTTTAGATTCCACATAAAAATGAGATCATGAAGTATTTGTCTGTCTCTATCTGACTTATTTCACTTAGCATAATGCTTTCACATTGCATCTATGTTGTCATGGATGGCGAAAGTTCCTTCTCTTCTCATGGCTAAATAATATCCTGTTGTTAAATATCGTATCTCTTCTTTATTCATTCACCTGTCAAAAACATTTAGGTTGTATGCATATATTGGCTATTATATAGAATGCTGCAATAAATATAGGAGTACAGATATCTCTTCAAGATCCATACCTCATTTCTTTTGGATAAATAACCAGAAGTGGGATTGATATCATTGAATTGTTTACTTGTGTTTTCTCACAGTTCAATGAGTTTCCTTAAAACAGCTATTTAAAATTCTTTATTAAATCACAAATGTCTATGTCTTTGAGGTTGGTTACTATAAGATTACTGTTATCTTTGGCTGGTGTCATGTTTCCTTGATTTTTCATGTTCCTTGAACTTCTGTGTTGCTGTCTTTGCATTTGTTGTAGCAAATCACCTCTTCCAGTCTTTACTGTCTGACTTTAGAAGAGAAATATCTTCCATTCCTCTGCTACTGATTCTGATGCTTTTCTCAGACCTTCTAGGAATCAACCTGCACCGTATTTGCTTTCTCTTGGTCAGAGTTCTTAAGTTTATATTCCTTCTCATGATTCTGCAATTAACTAGGCTGGGTGCTGACAGCCTCCTTCCCCCACCTCCCATCCCCCACCTGGCCAGGCAATATTAAATACTCAAGTTTGTGGCCTCTCTCTGGTCTGCAGATTCAGGCTGACTTTCTGCAAGTGCTAACTAGCCATCTGCCAAATCTGCCAAATCTTGCTCTTGCTGCCATCATGAGTACACAAAAGGAGCTGGCCAGAGGGCAGGAAAGTATGTGGATGAGGCACAAAGAGTGCTGGACATCCTTATGAGGCATTTGAAGCATTCAGAGGTGAGGTGGAGAGGCTCATGTGCAGGCCTCCTGATGGAATCCCTAATGGAATCAGTAAGATCCAATTCCTTTGACATCTGCTATTCTAATCCCTGGTTGCTTTTCTCCCAGCTGGTCACCAACCCCGAGTCAAGCACTCATGACTGAGTACTCTGAATGGGGTGAGAGAGAAAGCCTCCTTTCGACAGTATCCCACACAGCTGAGCAATCTGGGAATTCACTCACATACTGTCACTTTCTCCCACGGCAAAAATAACAGGCTCTGTGGTCACTAAACTGTGTTGCCTTGGAGGTTGGGTGACAGATGAAGTCAAGTTGTTTTTACCTTTTCCAGTGAGTCTAATCTTAGACTTTTTCTACAACAATGAGCTAAAACTTGTGCATTGGACTACACTCTTCCCAAAAAGAAATCTCTTTGCCATGGATAATTGCACGGGTCAGTGTTCTCCAGGAGCTCCTAGACTGTAGCCAAGAGGGGCCAGAGCTGGTTCATGGGTCTACAGCCAGGACCAAAGTCTGTACACCCATTATCCAATGCATGAGTGGACAAAACTTCTCCTGAGTCCCTTGGCACATAATGCTACATCCCAAAGCCCTACAAAAGGTAATTTTTTTCCCTATGGATGGATGCAAAATTGTTGTTGAGAAAAGCATACAAGTAAGAGAAACCTTATTCACCCAGCTCACTAATGTCCTTCCCTAGTCATATTTTTCCCTGAAACTTTTTCATTTAGTTTTACTTTCCACAAGAAAAAACTACACAATATTGTTTATTTTAATTCTCAAAAAAATAACCTATCTCTTCATTTATAATGATTATAATCTTTGGATTATTGTCTTTGTCCTTGAGAAATTGTAATCTTACTGCAAGAACAAATGCAACATACTACAGGAAGTCCTAGCCACAGCACTTCAACAAAAAGAAATTAAAGGCATCCAATCACTATTTGCAGATGACATGACACTATATATAGAAAGCCCTAAAGACTTCACCAAAAAACTACTAGAACTGATAAAGGAATTTAGTAAACTCACAGGATATAAAATCAATGTACAGAGATTTGTTGTATTCTTGCACACTAATAATGAAGTAGCAGAAAGGGAAATCAAGAAAATAATCCTATTTACAATTACACCAAAAACAAATTATCCAGGAATAAACTTAATCAGATAGGTGAAAGATCTATACTCTGAAAACTATATAACACTGATAAAAGAAATTGGAGATCACACAAGGAAATGAAAAGACATTCCACGGTCATCCATTGGAAGAATAAATAGTGTTAAAATGTCTATACCATCCAAAGCAATCTACAGATTTAATGCCACCCCTATCCAAATGCCAACAGCATTTTTCACAGAACTAGAATAAACAATCCTAAAATATGTATGGAGTCACAAAAGGGCCTATATAGCCAAAGCAATCTTGAAAAAGAAAAACAAAACGGGAAGTATCACAATTCCAGACTTCAAGTTATATTACAAAGCAGTAGTAATTAAAACAGTACAGTACTGGGATAAAAATAGACACATAGTTCAATGGAATAGAACAGAATATAAGTAAGTAAACACACAATTATAAGTCAATTAATCTTCAACAAAGGAGGAACAAATATATAATGAGAAAAAAACAACCCTTCAACAAATGACATTGTGGAAACTGGACAGCCACATATAAAAGAATAAAACTGAACCACTCTCAACATGCACAAAAATTAATTCAAAATGGGTTTGGGGTGCCTGGGTGGCTTAGTTGGTTAAGCGTCCAAATTTGGCTCAGGTCATGATCTCCTGGTCCATGAGTTCGAGTCCCATGTTGGGCTCTGTGCTGACAGCCCTGAGCCTGAAGCCTGCTTCGAATTCTGTGTCTACCTCTCTCTCTGCCCCTCCCCTGCTTGCGCTTTGTCTCACTCTCTCAAAAAATAATAAATGTTAAAAGAATTTTTTAAAAAAACAAACCAAAAAAAAAAAACCCCAAAATAGGTTAAACATCTAAATATGAGACCTAGGGGCACCTGGATGGCTCAGTCGGTTCAGTGTCTGACTTCTGACTTCGGCTCAGGTCATGATCTCACAGTTTGTGGGTTTGAGCCCTGCATCAGGCTCTGTGCTGACAGCTAGCTCAGAGCCTGAAGCCTGTCTTCAGATTCTATGTCTCCCTCTCTCTCTGACTCTCCCTTGCTGATGCTGTCTCTCTTTCTCTCTCAAAAATAAATAAAAACCTTAAAAAATTTAAATATGAGACCTAAAACCATAAAAAAATTGAATAGAGCACAGGCAGTAATTTCTCTTACATTGGTCTTAGCAACATTTTTCTAGATACGTCTCCTGAGGCAAGGGTAATAAAAGAAAAAATAAACTACTGGGACTACATCAAAATAAAACATTTTTGCACAGCGAAGGAAACAATCAACAAAACTAAAAGGCAACCTACTGAATGGGAGAAGATATTTGCAAATGATATATCTGATAAAGGGTTAGTACCCAAATATATAAAGAACAGATACAACTTAATATCCAGAAAACAAATAATCCAATTTAAAAATGGGCAGAAGACATGAACAGATATTTCTCCAAAGAAGACATCCAAATGGCCAACAGACAAATGAATACATGCTCAACATCACTCATCATTAGGGAAATGGAAATCAAAACTACAGTGAAATATCACCTCATACCTGTCTGAATGGTTACCATTAAAAATGTAAGAAACAAGTGTTAGCGAGGTTGTGGAGAAAAAAGAATACAGTTGGTAGGAATGACACCTGGTCCAGCCATGTGAAAAATATATGCAGGTTCCTCAAAAGAATTGAAAAATAGAACTATCCTACAATCCAGCACTCATACGACTGGGTATTTATACCCCTACACACACACACACACACACACACACACAATCCTATAATGCCACTAATTTGAGGGTATACATGCACCCCTATGTTTATTGTAACATTATTTATAATAGCCTATGTAAGCAGTTCAAATGTTCATTGATAAATGAATGGATAGACCTGGTATATAATATACACAATGAAATATTATTCACCCATAAAAAAGAATGAAATCTTGCCATTTGCAACAACATGGGTATAGCTAGAGAGTAAAATGCTAAGCAAAATAAGTCAGTCAGAGAAAGACAAATACAATATGATCTCACTCATATGTGGAATTTAAGAAATAAAACATATGAGAAAAGGAAAAAAAAAAGGAGAGAGAGACAAACCAAGAAACAGACTCTTAACTACAGAGAACAAACTGATGGTTACCTGTGGGGAGGTGGGGAGGGAGCAGGGAGGAAAGGAAAAACAAACAAAAACAAAACAAGAATTGGTAATTTAAAGGAATATTTAGTGTATTTTTTTAATGTTGGTAATAATGTCATTTTGTATCTGTATAAAATAAATTCATGGAAAATAATCAGACAAATTCACTTGATTTATAGACTTTTCCCAAAAACACATAATTAAGAAAATTAAATTTCACCCTTTGTAACTGTTTTCAAGCCAATGAAATGTTGAGTTCCATAATGAAAAATTATCACTTTTGTCTCAAAAGCTGGATTTAGGTGATAAATGACCATATCACAAATATGAACAGGTAAGTGCACAAAAAATGTTACAAAAATCAATTGTGTTATAGATTGCAGTCATCAGCTATATACTCCTTTCTTAAACTATTTTAAAGTGAGTAGCACATTCACTGCAAATTGCATCAAATTTGGCCTTGCTTTTGAAGTTGACAGCATTAGTACTAGAATTTCTAGTACAAAAAAAGTTCAGAAGAATAAAAATGTTCCCGTTTTGGGAGTTTTTTAGTGCTCTAGAAATATATTCCTCTAATTTTAAAAGCAAATGAGTTAATACTTTTCTCCATTCTATTAGTCTTATTTTTTAAACATTTTTATTTCTTATTTTTAAAGTCAACAAAGTTTAATCTTTGATGTCATTTTGTAAACATAAATAGTAATTCATTTTGCAGTGGTTTCTGGGTAGTAATCTGTATAAAACAGTCTTGTGTAAAACAATCTGGTAAGTGAAATAAGTCAGAGAAAAACAAATAAGACAGAAACAGACAGGGGAGGCAAACCACAGAGACTCTTAAATACAGAGAAAAAGCTGAGGGTTGCTGGAAGGGTGTTGGATGGGGGAATGGGTTAAATGGGTGATGGCACTAAGGAGAGCATTTGGGATCAGCACTGGATGTTATATGTAAGTGATGAATCACTAAATTCTACTCCTGAAACCATTATTACACTATATGGATTTAAACTAAACATTAGCTAATTTGGATTTAAATAAAAATTTAAAAAAATAAAAATTAAAAAATAATAAAGAAAGAAAAAATAAAGAAAAATCTGGTAGAGATCTTTATGTTTTAGTTGTGGGTCTTTGCAGTTTATTCAACATAGGTAAACTAAGATTTCTTTAAAATTAAATAGTTAAACAAATAGCCACACGGTACAATTTGTCTTGATTACCTGAAATGTCAAAGAAAACACAGACATCGATGATGTAAATCACATACTACACATACTTTTTATTTCCCATTACATTCTCAAAGTAGACGGGCCCATCTGAATACAGAGATGTTGAGGCCACTTAAATATAGTGGAGACTGCTTGGAGTTTCTACTTCTGATTAGGTGAAGAATTAGAATTAATGAAAATAAATTTGTTAATGAAGTAAATTTGCCACATGGCCATACTCTATTTTCAGAAAGATTCTGTACCACAACTCTTTGAAACAATTTGAGTAAATAATTTTTTTTTTTTGGCTTTAGAAAAGCAAAGAACAGCTATTGTCCCTAGCTCAGAAAACTGAAATATAGCTCCTGTTTATACTAGAGGAAATACGGCTATAAGTAATGGGTAAAAATTTAAGAAAAATACCCAGATTGTTTACAGTATAATTTTTCAATCTCATGTCTTCATAGGCCTAGAGGTAATTTTAAAATTGTATTTGTGATAAAAGATAAATATTTAAAATGAGATAATTATGTACAACATTATATTCTCTATACCTAAAAACCAAAGAAAAACATTGTGGAATAAATCCAAAATTGAAGTAATATTTAAAATTTTTCTAATGTTTATTTTTGAGAGAGTGAGTGAGCATGAGTGGGGTAGGGGCAGAGGGAGAAGGGAACAGAGGATCTGAAGCAGGCTTTGCACCACAGACAGCAGAGAGCTCAATGCAAGGCTAGAACTCAGGAACCATGAGATGATGACCAGAGCTGAAATCTGACACTTAACTGACTAAGCCACCCAGGTGCCCAAAAGTATGTTATTTTTAACTGTAATCATATTTAAATATTGAAAAGTATTAAATAAAATTATACTCGAGTTATTTAGCAGTAAATATTCACTAATCTTTTTACTAAATGTTTAACACAAAGTTTTTTTAAGGCAGAGAAAAATAATTCCTAGCCACTAATCAAAGCTCACACAATTGTAGACTGAGTAAATAGAAATAAATGAACAGTTTTAGGGTAGGGTAAATAAATATATGTTGTTATAAAAACTCTACTCTGATCTATATACATTAATTGAAAAAATGTAATATATTTGTGTTCTCAATAAATAATTTTAATTAACTAATTTATAAAAAAGACAGCTAAAATCAAAGGCATTAGAACTCCAAATTTTGTTCAAAATGTAGATGTTACAAGGTACTGTTGCTTCCTAGTAATAATAAGCTTGATTAGCTACAAAATTATATCTTTTTAATCCCACAAAAAGAAGAATAGTACCAAATTCAACAAGTTTATGGGTTGGTATACAGAAGGCTGAGAGCAGAGAAGATTTGAGAAAGAGTTCTCTAAAGCATTTAGTATCTTCTATAACCCAGGCTGAAAGTAGTGTGGGATTGTTGAAAGTTGGGACATCCCAGATATTCACTGAGTACTCTGCTGCAGCACACTGAAGGTTAGATGGGGACAACAGGGAAGACAGATGGTACGTGAATAGGACATATAACCAGAGGTTGGACTTGAGGGCAAAGAAAATTTCCTGGTGCTAGAAAAAGCTGACAAACAGGCTTTACGGTAAAGCAGAAATAACACTCAAATGTTTCAGAACGCTGGGATATAGGTTATAAAACTTAGAGAATTCTGTGGCTTTCTCTGGAGCATAAGTTTTGATCCCAACATCAAAATATTTGAAGCCAATGGATAGTGACCCGAAAATACCAAAGATGTAACAAATCTCATACCCAATTTTATTAAATATTATATTGACTCAGTTCTTCACACAATTTTCTTGACAGACAAAAAAAGATTGCTCCCCTTTCTGGGGTAAATATTATTTACTTAAACCTCTACTGTGATTTAAAATAAAATGTCAAGTATATAGTAAAAATTATAAGACATGCATCAAAGCAAGTAATGATAAACTATGTACAAGAGTGGAAATAGTAAAGAGAAGAAACTGAAAGATGGCTTAACAGGTAAGAATTTTCAAACAGGGAACTGAATATTATAAAAATGTTTCAAAATGAAGTGGAAAAAGTGAATAACACATATAACTAATGATGAATTTTAGGAGAAAAGTGAGATATGTAGAAAAAGCAAATGCTAGAAAAGGACAGTATCAGAAATGAAGTACTCTTGTAATGGGCTAAAGAACAGACTAGATTCACAGGATAAATAACCAATAACTTGAAAGCATATTTATAGAATTTATCCAAACAAAAACAAAAAGACAAAAATAGTGATGGGGGGAGGGGAAGGATTATAAACTCAGTATCTTTCACTCCTGATCTATTTATTAATTTTTAAATTTTTTTAATGTTTATTTTTGAGAGGCAGAGAGCAACAGAGAATGAGTAGGGGAGGGGCAGAGAGAGAGGGAGACACAGAATCAGAAGGAGGCTCCAGGCTCTGAGCTGTCAGCCCAGAGCCTGAACAGGGGGCTCAAACCCACGAACCATGAGATCAGGACCTGAGCCGAAGTCAGACACTTTACCGACTGAGCCACCTAGGCGCTCCCTGATCTATTTATTAAAACATTTTTGCTTTTCAATAGTTCTCCTAGAAGAGACAAACCTCAAAAAAAGTTTATTTTCACATTAACTATATTCAAAACCTGAGATTGGAGAGTATTTTTTTCTTAAAAGTGAAAAAATCATTGGTTATATATATTTAGCATACACTCTTCCAGTACAGAATTCTGTTTTCCTTTTCATCATGGAATTCTCATTAATGTTGATTTCCTTTATGTCCTTAAAGAAATATAAGCTAATAATTGCTAAATAATTAGTTTAGAAACATATATTCATGTTATTTTGAGGAAATAAGTCATATATCCCAATATGACATATCCCATTTGTTTTTAGAATAATTTTAAAGATAATATTAGTAATACATATTATTAATATATTTCTATATATATGTGTATGTAGATATATATTTTTTTGCTATTTTTTGAGAAAGAGAGGGTAGGGGTGGGCAGAGGGAGAGAGAGAATCTTCAGCAGGCTTCATGCCCTGTGTGGAGTCCAACACAAGGCTTGCTCTCATAATTGTGAGATTGTGACCTGAGCTGAAATCAAGAGTGGGACGCGTAAACAACTGAGCCACCCAGACATCCCAATAACATATTTTTTTAACCATTTACTTTTTACCAAGGTTTATTTGTTTAAATGTATGAAGTAGGTCATTACTTCCCTTTTTTATATTCAAAGAAAATTATAATAGTGATTCGTAGTTAAGACTTAATGAAGTAACAGACTTAATGTGTTATTCAAGAAATATCTAACAATTTCATCTCCTTATTTTCTTTAAACTGAATCATGTTTCAAAATCAGAAAGAAAGTAATGCATCATGTATTTTTTGCAAAATTACTGTGAATAAAACACATGGTTTTCCATGATTTATCCAAAGGTATCTATGTAGGTGACATATTAGTGAAATGTTATTCAAACAAATTTCTCCCATACTTATGTTACTGGTGACAGTGTATAAAGTTATAAACAGATTTCAATGCTATTTATATGTTCAAATCAGTAGGAAAGGTCAGTTCTGTAGAAAAATCTAATGTTTAAAGACATTTCAACACTGTCATTATAAAAAGAATCCTATATAGTCCCGTAAAAACAGACTTGTTTATAATTGTATGCAAATTATATGCAAAATTATAAATACAGTGATATAAAAGTATGAAAGTTATTCCCCAAGCTCAGTGGAATACCTTTTCTTTACCCTGACAAGGAACTTAGTCAAATTTGAATATATGTTTCTCTATGATTAATTGTTTGATGGTCAGAAACTCTCTTTCACAAAATTAACATCCTCTAGTGAATAAAAAAAAGCAGAATTCAAAGAAAATTATGTCAGGACTTTTCAAGAACAACATAAATATAGGTATTTATGGGTTGTTTATTTTCAACCAACTTACAATGTTCTAAAATAGCTTTTAAAAAAATCTATATGTTTTATTTATTTTTGAGACAGAGAGAGAGAGCAGCATGAGCAGGGTAGGGTCAGAGAGAGAGGGAGATACAGAATCTGAAGATAGGCTCCAGGCTCTGAGCTAGATGTCAGCACAGAGCCTGACAAAGGGCTCAAACCCACAAATCGTGAGATCATGACCTGAGCGGAAGTCGGACGCTTAACCGACTGAGCCACCCAGGCGCCCTTAAAATAGCTTTTATATTTTTCTTTTTAATTCCCTTTCTCCTCTTTTATGTCACTTTTATGTATTTATATTTTGTTTGATTTTGCTCTAGTATTTTGTAAACACCTTATGGTACACAAGATTTAAGGTATTTTGAACGTGTAAAAACAACCTCATAATAAAAGCTAACATTAATTTAGTGTCTACTTTATGTAAGACATTATTCAGCTGGGGTTTTATTTGTTTTTGTTTTAACTTTTTTAATGTTTATTTATTATTGAGAGAGAGAGAGAGAGAGAGAGAGAGAGAGAATGAGCAGAGGAGGGGCAGAGAGAGAGGGAGATGCAGAATCTGAAGCAGGCTCCAGGCTCTGAGCTGTCAGCACAGAGCCCTGTGCGGGGCTTAGACCCATGAACCGTTAGATGATGACCTGAGACGAAGCTGGATGCTCAATAGACTGAGCCACCCAGGTGCCCCTGAGCTGTTTTATATAAATATATTTATATAATATATAAATATATATATTTATATATTATATAAATATATTATATAATAATAATAGCCCCATTTTATAGGTTAAAAAGTAGAAAGAATGGAGTTCAACTAATTTAAACATCTTGTTCATGGTTATTGCACCACTGAGGGGCAGAATCAAAATTTAAATCTTATTGTGATTCTAAAGATTTTTAGGAAAAAACAGAACAAAACAGTTTAAAATTGAGGAGGATTCTGGGAAGATTCTAACATAAGAGGAGGATTCTGGGAAGACTGCAGAGTAAGACGCACTAGGACTGTCTCCTCATCCAGAAAGTAATTGCACTGGAAGAATCCCTCTAATGTAACTATTTTGGAACTCGGGAGCCTATTGAAGACTTTCAAGTGTTAGGGGAAGGCTTAGAGGGCAAACTGTAGTTAATTTCTGTCAGTTTTACTCTTAGATCTGTAGCAGTTCCCACCTCCTACCTGCCAGTGTGGCAGGAGGCTGTCCACACTGCTGAAGCAAAAAAAAAAAAAAAAAAAGACCCTGTTTTACAAATATTGAGGATCTGTGCTTTGAACACAGCCTACTGCTTCTGTAGAAAGGAGAGTATGAACTATGTACCTCTTTCTACAGGAGTAGAAAGAGGTGCATGGACATTGTTGTTGTATGTTCCCCAAATTGTTGCTGTATGTTCCCCAAATTGTTGCAAGCCCCTCCCATTCCCACTGAAATGATTTTCCAGGTGATTTAAAGGCCTTCAAATCTTCACCCCTCATTTTTCTTTTTTCCCCTTTTAGTAGCCAGACATTAAAGTCTAAGGTATTCAAAAGCAACTACATATAAGGGTGAAATTGGAATGTCATCATACCTAACTAGGAAAAGGTGCAGGCTTTGAAAATATAAACTAAATTAATAAATCTTAGTCACACTGATCAAGACTAAAAGAGAAAAAACACGAATTATCGATTCCATGATGTACACAGATTAAATCAATGTAGATTTTGCAGATATTAAAATATCTGTAAATGTTTGGGGTGGCTGAGTGGCTCAGTCGGTTAAGCATCCGACTTCAGCTCAGGTCATGAGATCATAGTATGTGGGTTCGAGCCCCGCACTGAGCTCTGTCCTGACAGCTCAGAGCCTGGAGCCCGCTTCCTATTCTGTGTCTCCCTCTCTATCTGCCCCTCCCCCGCTCACTTTCTGTCTCTCTCATTCTCAAAATAAAATACATAAAAAAAATTTTAAAAATAAAATAAAATAAAATAAAATTGTGGCACCTGGGTGGCTCAGTCAGTTAAGTGTCCAACTTCAGCTCAGGTCATGATCTCAAGGTTTGTGAGTTTGAGACCCATGTGGGGCTCTGTGCTGACAACTTGGAGATTGGAACCTGCTTCAGACTCTGTGTCTCCCTCTTTCTCTGCCCCTCCCCCACTTGTGCTCGCTCGCTCTCTCTCCCTCTCTCTCCCTCCATCCCTCAAAAAGAAAAAAAAAAACATTAAATAATCATAAAATAAAGTATCTGTAAATGTAATGTTATGGACCATTGTATAAGAATAAATTTAATAATTTAGAGAAAATGGATAAACTTCTTGAAAGACAAAAACTACAAAAGCTCATTCAAGAAGAAATAGATTAAACAAATAGTCTCATATCAATTAAAAATTATATTTACAGCTACAAATTTTCCGAAGAAGAAAACTTCAGACCCAGATGGCTTCACTGATAAATACCACTAAACATTATAAAGAACTATTAGCTCGCTATTTAGAAAAACTAAGTCAACATAGATCGGACACCACACGGCAAACCTCAAAGACTACAATGTCTAGACAAAAACAAGTGAAAAGCAATGCGAATTTAGGTTAGACACAGATTTCTTAGGTAGGACACTAAAAACACGATCATTAAAAAACACACATATAAATTATATTTAATTAAAATTAAAGACTACTATTCTTTAAAAGACACTGCTCAAATAATGCAAAGACAAGGAAAACTGGAAAAAATAATCTATAAATCATATTTCTGATATAAGATGGAATTCAGAATTCAAAAACAAAAAAAACCTCTCACAGCTCAATAATACAGGAAGGAAAACAGCTTAATTTAAAAAGAATGGACAAAGATTCAAATAATTATTTCATCTAAAAAGCTACATAGACAATTAATAATAAAATGAGCATATTCTCAAGACTATTACTTATTAGGAATATCCAAACTCAACAATGAAATACTACTCCATACCTCTCAGAATGGCTAAAATTAAAAAGTGTAGACATAAAAAAAAGTGTTGGTTGTATCAGCAACTGTAATCATCATACATATACGGCCGGGCAGAATAAAAATTGGAGGAACCGCCTCGGAAAGCACTTCTTTAAGTTAAGCAAGCACCGTTACTCGACTCCTACTCCAAGTGTAAATAAAAGTATATGTCAGTGAAAGTCCTTTCACTCAAGGTCTTATATGTAGTACTCAAAAATGGAAAACACCACAAATATGTGTCAACTTGGAAACAGATCAACATTGTTTATCGTTATAATGGAACGCTATTCAGCAATGAAAGTAATGAACAGATACAAAGTGAATCTCTACTAGTTTTGCTGAGTGATAAAAGCATACTGTACATACTGTACCACATCATTATGTGTTGTTCCATTTATATAAAATTACAGAAAATATGAGCTAATCTACAGTAATAGAAAGCAGATCAGTGATTGACTGGGGATCAAAGGGGGCAAAGAGAGATGTAATTACGTGGATATAAAGGAAAAGGAATCTTCTGGAGGATGAGTCATGATCTTGAATATAATGTTTTCATAGATGAATACATATGCCAGATCCTGCCAAATTCTACACTTTACACATATTGCAGCTAATTGTATATAAATTATACCTCAATAAAACTGTTAAAATTTTCAAAACAAGTTATATGCATATGAACAGAGGTGACATAGCTGAGTGTAGATTACCCACTCTACTCTCAAAGGGGTTCATGCTCTTCTACAAAGATACGTTTCCTATTAAAAAAAGCAATGCTGTAATAAAAAATGAGATCTGCTATTGGAATACAAAAATATAAATTCTAGTTCTAATCTGATGATATTTAGTGGGATACCCTGAATCATTAATTTTATGTTTTTCAGATTCCCTTTTTAAAACTGGAGCATAGAGCTATTTAGTATTTTTATACAATTTTAATACTTTATAAAACTTACATTTTTATACAATTTATACAGTCTAGTATTTTTATACAATTTAAAATTGGAAAATTAGGGGAGGATAATCAAGATGGCGGAGAAGCAGGGAGCTCTGTAACCTGCGCCCGCCCGAATGGATTGATCTGAGAAGGACTGAAGGGATAAAACTCGGATTTGCAAGTGGGGGAAAGAAGAAACAGACGCCAGAAAAAAGACAACCTCCAAGATGCCTGAGTGAGTGACTGTGATCTGGGAAATTAGGGGACGGGTGGGTCCCGGTGGTGCAGGGGGAAGGAGCCCCAGCCCAAGACAGGGAGAGCGCGCTGTGCCCCAGAGAGACCAGGGGAAGAGAAAGAGAGACGGAAAATGCACCTAGAACCATCTCTAAGGGAGGAAAAACTCACCCGTCTCCCCATAAATCACTGCCGGGCGTGGGGAGAGAAATCCGTCCCATCTGGCCGGCGAATTGTTCCTTGCGTGTAGTGGCAGCTGCATCCATTCCAAGCAGCACCGTGAAAGGCGGTGGCACAGATAAAGGCAGTGGCGGTGCGAAAAGCGGTGGCCACGGCGCAGAGAAAGGCACCTTGAAAAGCGGCAGCGGGGGCGGCGGCAGTGGCTCCGCGGAAAGGGCAGCGCAAGCCGGGCCAGGAGGCCAGCCGCTAGCGGAAACGCATCTCATCCCCGGTGAAGGTGTTGAACTGCATGGACTAGGATTTGGAAGTGAGGCGGAGCTTGGACAATACAGTTTGGCTCGCCCGCGGCACAGGGAGATCGGACTCAGAAGGGCGGTTGCAACGCTTGGTTCCGGCAAAGCTTTGAAGCGGCGCCATACTTCTCCCCGCAACCACCAAGGCGGGGCCTCGGAGAGAGCAGCCCCCGAGACCTGACCTGACGCCAAACCATGCCCATACGCACAGGGGAGTTGTCTTTTTTTTTTTCTTTTTTCTTTTTTCTTTGCTTCTCCTTTTCTGCTGCCATCCAGATATATATCCCTTAGCATATTCTTATCTCTCCTCTTGGCTGGTTAGATGCTATTAGACTATCCACAGTCTTTCCCTGTATCTGTCCCCACCTTGTTTTTCTTTTTGTTTTTGTTTTTGTTTCTTTTTGTTCTTGCTTTTCCTCTCTTCTCTTCTTTCTTTTCTTTCCTTTCCTTTCCTTTTCTTTACTTCCTTTCCCCTTTTGGCTTGCTTGTTTGTTTGATTTGTCTGTGCGTGTGCATGCTTTTGTTCCCTGTATGCTCGTCTGTTTACTTTTCAGGGATACCTCAAGAAACAAGCCAAAGTACATGTGGTGGAGAGTCCCAAATATCACTGACCAGGGTAGTAAAATAATCAAAGTCACAACAAGAGAAACCGAGAGACACCATTAAAAGAACACTTTCTGAAACGACAGGCCCTGGACAGTCAATGAGCCTCCTTTAATAGAGCAATACTAACAGG
>CM053574.1:108839439-108897034 GCA_028646485.1 Cryptoprocta ferox | reverse complement strand
TCCATCAACTGTTGAATGGATTAGGAAGATGTGGTTCATCTATACAATGGAATACTACATGGCAATGAGAAAGAATGAAATCTGGCTATTCGTAGCAAAGTGGATGGACCTTGAGGGTGTCATGCTAAGCGAAATAAGTCAGGCGGAGAAGGACAGATACCATATGTTTGCACTCATAGGTCTAACAGGAGAAACCTAACAGAGGACCATGGGTAGGAGAAGGAGGAAAAAGAGTTAGGGAGAGGGAGGGAGACAAAACACAAGAGACTCTTGAATACCTAAAACAAACTGAGGGGGTAAGGGAAAGGGAAAGGGTGGTGATGGTCATGGTGGAGGTCACTTGTGGGGAAGAGCACTGGGTGTTATATGGAAACCAACCTGACAATAAACTATAAAGTTAAAAAATAAAATAAAATAAAATTGGAAAATTATTTAGTATTTTTATACAATATACAATTTTATACAATTTATACAATTTTATACAATTTTTACACTGTAATCTTGTAAAGGTCTTCCACATATTGGTATGAATTTTAGCATTTACTCCTATATGTAAGAATTTTCATTTTCAATGTCTCTCTCTAATCAATCCAGATTATGTGTGTTTATGTAATTATATATATATATAAATGATACACATTGAATATTCCATTTATCCTTATCATTTTCTTTAAATGCATCTAATGATATTATGCACGAATGATTTCTAGTTATCATGAAATGCTGAAAGATAGCAACCAATTATTTACTTTTCCATTTTTATTGTGTTTTTTAGTTAGCTACATTCTTGGCAGCTAAGCATGGATGATTAGTCAGGTACTTAAATTTTAGTCATGAAACAAATCATGTTTCCTCAATTATCCCACAGCTTCACAACAGAGAGAGACAAACTAAAGCACATGGCAAGCACTGAAAACATTTTTTCACAGAATCTGAGAGTACCTAAAAAAATAATTTTATTAGAACGATATTTTTAAATTTTCAGATTGATTAGAAATCTTTAATGAAAGGGGATTTTATCACTGTGGTTTCATCTGGGCATGACCAAAGTTTTTATTTGTTTATCTTATTACTCATAGCGTATCGCATCCCAATGAGATGACAATGACATCAATTTTCGACTGTTCTCAGGAATTGATAATCCATACTAGTATAACATCAACTTTCTTATTCATCGTTTAGAAAGAAAAATAAAGAGAGAAAGGAAAATCTTTGTTATAGGTGATTTTATAAAGGTTACCATATTTAAAATTATATCACATTAAAATATATTTTCAAATGTGTCATATAAAGATGTGACAGATTGTTGGAAAGTTCTGTTTTGAATATGGGATGTTATACTCAAAGGTCAAATTAACTTACAATGAGAAATGTATTTCTCCATATGATTAAATGTTCTTAAGTATGTGATCCTGTTTATGAAACTTAATACCTTACTTTGACATTCTGACCTAACACAGTGGATGGACACTTTAGAAATATCACATAAACAATATATACTCTTTTTTTAAGAAACATAAAATATAGCTAATTCAAATGAGAGATCCTTAAAAAAATACTTTTATTCCAAGAGCATGTAAAAATATGTCAACTAACCTATCTAAATTATAGCTTAATTTATAATTTAATAAAATGCAGATTAGTAATTTAAAAAAATAATAAAGAAAGCAAACTTCTTGGGGCCTGGGTGGCTCAGTTAATTAAGCTTTCAACTCTTGATTTTGGCTCAGGTTATGATCTCATGGTACTTGACATCAAGCCCTGCATTAGCATGGAGCCTGCTTGGGATTCTCTCTCTCCCTCTCTCTTTGCTCCCTCCTGCTCATTCTCTCTCTCTCTTTCTCTTTCTCTCTCTCTCTCTCTCTCTCTCTCTCTCTCTCTCTGACTGTCTCAAATAATAAATAAATAAACTTAAAAAAAGAGGAAGAACAAAATAAAAAGCAAGCAAGCAAGCAAACTTTTTAGGCTTCCTGGAGTTTTTGAAATAAATTCATTGACACACATTGTCTTTTTCCCTTGTAGGGAGGGATAATTTTAGAATATGACTAAACTTTATCATGCATTTTTAACAAATTTATTTTCTAAGAAATAAAGTGGCTAACATTTTATATTTTAAAAATACATGTATAATAAAAAATACATGTATTAAAAAACAATAGAAGTCCATCACATTTGTATAAAGCAAAATTCTCTAAAAAAATTTTGAAAATAAACTTAGAAATCTTTCCATTCTAGGAGTGCCTGGGTCGCTCAGTCAGTTAAGCATCTGAACCTTGGATCTGGCCCAGGTCATGATCTCACACGGTTCGTCAGATCGAGCCACTTGTCAGCCTCTGCACTCACAGCATAGAGCCTGCTTGAGATTCTCTCTTCCTCTCTTTCTTCCCCACCACCTCCCAAAATAAATTAATAAGCTGAAAAAAATAACAAAAAAGAAATCCTTCCATTCTAAGTAGTCCAAGAATCACTAAATTTCCAAAAATAATTTGGAAAAAAAAGTAATATAATCTCACAACCCTGCTTTGCAAAAGTCAGTTAAAATAATTAGGTAAACCTTGAACATGTATGATTTTCCACTTGTAGAAGTTATTTTTAATATAAGGCCAGAAGTTAAAATAAAAATTATATTTAATTATAATATATATTTATAAAAACATATTTTATTCCAATCACATGCATTTATTTTTATTTTCTTTTAACTTGATATGAAAGACCAAATCACCGTCTTTTATTAGTTTCATTCCATACCATTTTTAAATGCTAGTGTTAAATAAAGCTACCTATAGTGATCAAGTTCTATTATAACAGTGTCTAATTCTAAAGTGTTCTATATTCTTATGCATGAAAAATAACATTTTTCAATATATATACATATAATCAGTTACCAAACTTTCAGATGATTTCTATTTTTCATTTCTATAAATATTGATCTAGAATTTTCAAATACATACCTAATCAAAATTTGTTATAACAGCATTTACTGTTACTGAACTTTGATGTGCACATGCACATAGTGCCATCAAGTATTAAAATGCAAGTGACTCTTGGCCAAACTGTAGTAACTGGCTTAATCAAGACTCAGCTCATGATGTTCACCTCTAAAAGTTTTCCCTGAATCCTCACCCAGCAAAAATTCAGCTAAACCTCCTCTGGAGTACTCCATGAACTTGAACTCACATAAGTTATCCAATCACAACCTGCAACTCTTGAGGACACTCTTCAGACCACATGTTATTCCCTATACCATGAAATAATCTGCTTGTGTAGGGGACCATTTATGATGTAGTAATGTCTTCCCACAGCTCCACTCTGTGCTCGTTTTAAGGTTGGTGCTCAGTAAATATCTGGTGAATTAATACTGCATATACTAATTAAGGAATCTAATAATTAAAATTAACAGTTTTCCCAAAGATTTTAAGAAATCCAAAGTAGGGGCACCTGGGTGGCTCAGTTGGTTGAGCGTCTGACTTCAGCTCAGGTCATACCTCACAGTTTGTGGGTTCAAGCCCCACACTGGGTTCTGTGCTGACAGCTCAGAACCTGGAGCCTGTTTCCGATTCTGTGTGTCCCTCTCTCTGCCCCTCCCTTACTCATGATCTGTCTCTGTCTCTTAAAAATAAATAAATGTTAAAAAAAAAAAAGAAATCCAAAGTAGTTCCATAAACTTGGAAAGAAAAAATAAATAAGAGTTTTTGAAACTAAAGTGATACTTGCCAAATGTAATATTTCAAACAGCTGATTGCAGTGGTTCTTAATGAAGCAAAACCTCCCTAATTAATTACATTTTACGTCTCCATATTAAGTACATAATTTGCAATGAGTAATCTGCTTTTGCTTTTATTTTTCTTTTATAAAACTTCCAGGTATTATTTCTTGTGCCATATAGGTTTATTCTTTTTTTAACTCGACTGCCAATTACATAAGATTAGGGTTTATCTTTGTAACTGAGCAATTGTTACATAAGCATTAGCCTGCTAGACAACAGCATACTGGACAAAGTCAGGGATGAAAAAACTTATGTCAGATAAATATATATATCAAAAATTGTGAACAGTTCATATAATTAATGACAAAAAAGTTTCTGTAGTTGTTTGTTTATATAGCCTAAAGAATACGTAGAAGAATGAAGAGTGATATTACTTTACTTTCTAAAATAATATTTAATTTCCAGTCTTCTTTTCTGCTTTGCAATGGTTTGGATTCTATACAAACTTGGCATATATTAATTTCTTCAGAAAACTTTGATTGTATAATATATGCCAGATACTCTGATGAATTCTTCAAGTTAAATATGAGGAGACATGGATTTTACCCTTCAGAAATTCAGCTGTGCAGTGACTTGCCAGTTTAAAATCACCTGCCATACTGATGTTCTTATTGAATTTCACAAACCCTGCAATGAATTATATAAGAAGAAGAACTTCACTGAGTTGTACTGAGTCTCATGACTGTAAAATATTTGGAGTAGAAATAAAGTGCAAACTATTTCCCCATTTCTGGTTCATACCCCTATGGATTTCTGACTTTAAAGATCATTTCTCCTTTTAAAATTGGTACTACATTCTATATGCAACCAACTTTAATTGTTACAATTTGATTTACTAGTACTTAACTATTATCTTGCAGGTACCACATACATAAATACCACCATTTAAAAATCTAAAAAAACAGAACATCAACTAAAGACTCTCTTATGTAGTACATTTGATAAAATTTCTGATTAAAAAGTAAAAATTAAACTATTTACTAGCCATGTAATAAGATTTTTTTAGCTGGGGAGCAACCTTGTTTTTATAATTTTGGATATTAAATTATTCAGAAGCATTTATATACATTATAAGCTTTGTAGATTCATTCTAGTTCAAAGTTAGAGTTTATTATTAGGTCATAATAAAGTTCATATGATTTTACATATGAATTTACACCTAAAATGTCATGAAGAAACTGAACAAAATAATTTTGCTTGCCTTTGGGTAACACTGTTACCAAATACCACTGCACGTGACCAGCATTAACAGTAACAGTAAGGTGGTAGGAGCTTACAACTTGGTTGTCACTCCTCTAACAACAATTCACAAGTAGAAACAATACAAAGAGCCTACAGATAAGTTTTTTAAATCCCAGAAAAAAAACCTCTTATAATTTACATAAATGAGTTCTTTCAAAGGTCACTTGCTCAGGGGCACCTGGTTGGCTCAGTTGGTAGAGCGTCATGCTTGATTTTGGCTCACGTCATGATCTCGTGGTTCCCTGTTTAGGATTCTCTGTCTCCCTTTCTCTCTGCCCCTGCCCATGCACACTGTCTCTCTCTCTCTCTCTCAAATCAATAAAATACACTTAAAAAAAAAAAGGTCGCTTGCTATATTAATTAGAATTTTAAGTAACATAGCTATTTTCTTTGAACAAAATGCACTTCTATCTTTACATTAGAAGTCCAGTAAGAAAGCAGGTAGGTATTATAGGAGTGCCTGGGTGGCTCAGTTGGTTAAGCGTCTGACTCTAGGTTTTGGCTAGGGTCATTCATGATCTCACGGTTTTATGAGTTCGAGCCCTGCGTCCAGGGTCTGGATCTGCACAGTGCAGGGCCTGCTTGGAATTCTCTCTCTTCCTCTCTCTCTCTGCTCCTGCCCCACTTGCTCTGCCTCTTTCAAAATAAATACATAAAATGTAAAAAAAAATCTTTTTTAAATAAAAAATAAAGGAAAGTAGGTATTATAAAAAAGGCAGGAAGAGAAGACTAACTGCTTTTAGAAAGCATGACCAAATCCAAAAGAGCAGGAAAAAGGTATTTCATTATTGTTGAAAAAGGAAAATAGTTTGAATCTATAGATTGCAAAGAAAAAAAAGGACAAAAACTCTATGCACCTCATTAGCACCAATGAACATCACTGAATGACCATAACTCATGTTAATATTTGTTGATATGACCTTAAGCCATCATGAAAAAGTATATCATATTTAATATAGCCTACTGAGGTAGGGAACAGTGTCTCTACTTTTAAAAATATGTCACTAAAATATTCTACCTGGTATTTTTTCAAACTTGTAGCACATCAAGAGAAAAAAAATTAGTGATCTATAAAAATTACTTTTGCAGAACATTTCATTTTGTCATAATCTCAGGTAAGTAGTATATTTTATTCTTTCATCTGACACACGGAAAATACATCTCCTCAATACTGTGATGAGACACAATTGCCCTCTACATATTTCTTGAATTGTATGCTTGATTAAGTTTTAAGATTTGTACTAAACAGTTAATACACCCATATAATCAACTTACTGCTGTTTTTAGTGGCAGTGGTAATGACAGTGTCTAAGGACTCTTCATAGTGTGAGTTCAAATATGAATTCACCTTTTTCCTAGATGAGATCTATTAACAAGGAGCAGGAATATACTCCTGAATATGGCCATTGAATAGCAATAATGTTCTTCATTACTCCTCCATATTCTTATGTACTACTATATTTCATTGAAGTACCCACACATTTGTGAATTCTCTTAATGAATGCATATGCATTCAAGATATTGCTTAAATATTTACCATTATTTGCAAACTTTCCCCAATACAACTGCAATACTTAGCATACATTCATTGTCAGGAGAAATGCTTACACATTTTGTATCTTTTCTCAATTAGTTAAGTTTTATAGCCGTACCACATTCTAAACTCTCAAGAAATTTTTGGACATATATTTTATTCAACAATTTTATTTAATTTTATATAAATAACTTTTGTTGCATACAGGGTGCATTTGCAAATATCATACTTTACTACTCACTGAACACTTATTTGTGACCATGGGCTTTTATTCATTTTTGGTAATTCAAAATAATATACAAAAGACAGTAAGATTAATAGTTAATAAGTTCAAGAAATGATATAAACCAGAAAGATAGATCTGGGGTAACTTTGAGTAAACACAAATATGTGGCAATGCAGAGTCAAGTATGGAGGAAAAGAAAATCTAGAACAGAAAAATGAGATCTCTAATATTTGTGAGAACAAGAGAAGAAACCACACAGTAAACTTTTGGCTCAGCTCAAAGGTACACAGAAGTCACCCTGCATCCTAATAAGTGAAAAGCTGAACAAATTGAAAAACTAACAAAACTTCCTAGATTTATAAGAGAGGGGAAGACACAGTGCAAACTGCTGTACCGGAGTCAAGTCTTACCTGAACTAAGAATCTGGGAGTAGAAACTGCTGCTGGAACCAGCACGGGAAGGAAAACCCCAAGGTTTTCAAAAACTTCAGGGGATCCAGTCAAAAAAGAATCCCCACTACACTGTAAGATTTACCTCCAGGGGGTTGGCCAGATTCCCACGGTATACACCTGGAGAGGTGGGGAGGAGTCATGTACTTCCTTCAGGCAGGGGGAGGGGAAAAAGAACCACTTTGATATAAACCAGAACATTCTTTCCTTCTTAACAAGGTTGGCCCTTGGGGGAAATTAGGCAGCTAAATTTAGGCAGCTAAAGCCTAACCTGCTGTGTATTATCTGAATCTAATTTACCTGGGGGAAGAGAAATACCCAACTCCAACCTGCTTTTGCCTCCCACCTTGAAGAAGAAAAATATCCAACTCTAGCTTATTCTAGCCATTCTGTCTTACCTAAGGGGTAGGAAAAAACTGAGAAACTCTTGGGAAGTTCACAGTCCAGAGACACATACTCATTAAAAGAGCCTTCTTTTGGGACTACAGAACACTTTCCCTCTCCCAACCCCTCACCACCACATTACTAATGGGCTATTTGCAGAAGCGCCTTTTACTCAGTATATCATGTCGGGCTATCAAGAAACAATTAGAAGGCATACCACAAAACAGAAAAAACAATTTGAAGAGACAGAGCAAGCATCAGAACCAGACATGTCAGAGATGTTACAATTAGCAACTGGGAATATCAACCTACAATTGATATGTCGAAGGATTGGATGCATAAAGTAGATAGCATATAAGAACAGATGGGCAATGTAAGCAGAGAAATGGAAATCCTAAGAAAAATACTAAAAGTACTAGAGATAATAAACCAAAAGACAGTAACAGAAATGTAGATTGGACTTGGCTGAGGAAAGAATTTCTGAACTAGAGGATATACCAGTAGAAGCCTTGAAAACTGAAAGCAAAGAAAACAAAGACTGAAAAAACCAGAACAGAATGCCCAAGGACTATGGGACAACTACAAAAGGGTAAACATAAGTGTAATGACAATAAATGGGCCACAGCTAAGAGGGAAACCAGAATATGGAGTCATTGAGACCAAAAGAAGAATATCAAGAAAAGAAGTACATAAGCAATACTGCCAGTGATGACAAGAGGTCAATGAGAATAAGCCAAAAAGACATCTGTTAGAGAAAATGACAAAGAATATATTAATGTCCTGAAGAAGATTGTTTTGGAGAAGCAGCAAGCAAAAAGATCAGATTATAGTGAGGTAAGATTGGAAGAGACAAAGTGCTGGCACCAAGAATAGCCTTCTCCATCATCCAGGTTACAGCTGATTTTCCATGAGCATTTTTTCCGTCTGAAGGAATTTTCTTTGTACTACTGTCATAATACATTCAGGAGCCTTAAAGTGCATGCAAAATTGTAATTCCTTAATTCTTCCTACTGAGGCAGAGATCTAATTATCTTTTTCACTTCATACATTATATATATTATATTTATAATATATATGTATATATATATTTAATATTTGAAGTTGAAAAACTATCAATACCTCAAAGTTTCTGGATCCCATTACTCTTTTTCTCTGCTTGAAAATGAGCCAATTTGTTTTCTGAGATTATATCTTACTGGAATTACCTTATTAAATGCAGCTTCCAGAAACCAACATATGATATCATTCTTTTCTCCTTTAGATGTTTATTTGGTACATGATCTGCCTCCTGAGTTATCTCCATCAACAGTTTTATCAATGTCATACTACTGCCTAACATGGATAGCCATGAACCCATCCTTTAAAACAATTTCCTTGAAGTCTACATGCTGGTATTTAACCCAGTGCCATACATTTACTCATTTTTTATTACACCACTCTATTTTCAGGAATAAATTTCTGTACCAGGTCAGGTATGTTAGATTGTTCTGGAGTAACAAGCAGGCCCACATATCTCAATGACTTTAAAAAATGTTTATTAAATATTCATGCCAATAATGACTACACTGTCTTCATAGATATGCCTAAAAGAGGAAGCAAAAGATCAAGTAAAATTGGAAGGGAATAAATGATGTGAACAAAATCTTACTCTTAAGAGAAAGCTTTTATTTGGCTATTTCTATTGAAGATGAGGATTTTGTTTGTTTAAGGTGGAAAATATATGAAGATGTTTAGATGCTGATAAAAAGGACGTTGGCAACAGAGTGGAAGAAGAAAGTGTCAGTGGATATGTATCACTGAGAATTTGAGAAAGGTGAAAGGCATATGCTTCAACAGAATGTCTCCAACTGCAGGTGATGGAGGCAGAGAAGATACATGCAGATGCACAAAGTTTGTAAGGTTTTTTGGGGAAAGAAAAGTAAATTGTATCTGATAGTATTTTATTTTATTTTATTTTATTTTATTTATTTTACTTTATTTTATTTTATTTTGTATTTCCGTGACTAGTAAGCAAGACTAATCTCCTGAGAAGGAAGGAAAGGACTAGTCTTTGGATGAGAATTTTAAAGACAGAAAAATCTGAAACTACAGAAGAAAAGAACATGGCTAAACAAAGGATTCTGGCCAGTAACTCTATAGATCTTTGTAATTAGAAACCATAAAGTAATAGGTGGGGGATATAAATAATTTTGTGATTGATTTCCTCCTGAACTCCTAAGGAACCATGCTTAGACTCAAAATAGTAGAGAAACTACACATATACAACCAAATGTGTAACATTATCTGCCATGGGAGTTAGTTAGTTAGTAATGGGAGGCAAAGGAACATGAAATTGGACAATGTGGAAATTACACTGAGGACTGGGATAGTCCAAGACGTAACAATGAGAATGATGCTGTTTACAAGGATGCTGGGTGAGTGACGGAAGTCAGAAAATAAGGTATTTGAATTTTTGTTCTCCTATATATTTGAATTTATGATTTCTAAGTTGGGGATAGAGTAAAAGCAAACATTCTTTTCTAGTTGATAATTTAAATTCCAATAGCTGCAACATATAGGCTACCAATAGTAGGAAAGGTAATAAAAACTATGCAATCAATCAGCATAACTTTTGCACCATGGTTGTAAAGTAAACTCCATGTCCCTTTCTCTCTTATTCTGTTATGATGTGTACTGTATTCTTCTCTGTTAAAGCAACTTTGGAACACTTTACTGCTTAATACTATTTAATAGATGCAAAATGTTTCTTCTTACCAAATAAAATTTCCATACTATAATAATAAGATCTTGTCTTGACTAGTTAATAAAAGAACTTTAACTTTTTCCACATGAACCAAATATATGAAATATGTGAAAAAATATATTTAAAAAAATGAAAATCAAAATTCTCTTTCTTTGATGGTATATTAGTAAGTTCTTTTGAAGGAAAATATAGACATTGGATATTTTCACCAAAATTCTGATGCTGTTGTGACTCAAAAACTACATTGATTTCATTTTGGAAATATAGATAATTTTCACTGAAAACATTTTAATGCACAAAATGCACTGTATTATAATAATGCACCATATTATATTAATGTTGAAAAATATGCATGCATTAATTGATGTTTGCCTTTTGAGAATTGTAGAAAATTTGAGAAATACAGTTGTGTGTGTAAGTTTATGTTATGCTTATACCATCATGGGGCTACAGTTTCCTAACTTGGGGAACATTTGTTAATATATTTATATTGGTGAATAGTTACCAAACTTAAAAATGTTATACTGGTCATCTTCTGTGTATCCTTTCATATTCACTCTAGAAGTTTCTCTCTCTTCACTGTCCTGGGAAAGTGATCTAAATAAGCTGTATCAATAGTTTTCTCTGTCCTGTGGCTTCTTGGTTTGATTAAAGGTAGATCTGCTAAGAGGTGAGAGCAGGGAAGTGAATGCAGGATACTCTCTTATCTTTCCCCTGCAGGATCACCTGGGTTTGGCTGTGTCCCTCATCTGAGGGTTATTAATTAGTCCTCTGAAGGTTCTCTCCCTTTGGGTTTGGTAACAACCTTCTCCCTCTCTTTGGGAGAATTACATCTCTGTTAATGTTAATCTCCAGGCTACTGCATTATCCCTCATGTTTTCACTATGCTGTGCCTACTCCCCTGAAACATTTCCCTTTATTATACTCTTTTCAAGTTATACCAATTGGAATGTGCCAACAATTTCCACCTGGGAAATTGACTAATACGAGGATATGCTTTCTGACATAATTACACTAATTTGTTGTATATTACAAAAATGTGGTAGAGTAATATTAGATCATCAATTTTCTGAACATATGAAAACAATGACATTCAAATTGCATTATTTTTACAATATAATTTACATTTTCCCTCTAGACACATATAAGATTCAGTTTATTCTTTTTTTAATGTTTATTTACTTTGAGAGAGAAAGTGCAAGCAGGGGAGTAGGAGAGAGAGAGAGAGAGAGAGAGAGAGAGAGAGAGAGAGAGAGAGAGAATCCCAAGATGCTGCGAAACCCAACACAGGACTAGATCTCAAGAACTGAGAGATCATGACCTGAGCCGAAATCAAGAGTCAGATGCTCACCTGACTGAGCCACCTCGGCAGTCCAATACAGTCCTATTTAAACTTTAGTACTGAGTCACTAGTGATTAGATACATATATATATAGATGTATAACTTGTACTACATCAATAACAGTGAAACTTTTTAAACAGAAAAAATGTTAAGAATGTTTATTTAGAAGAATATATGATAGTCAAATGTTATTTTAACAGATTAAACTTGGGTCATGAAAAGTTTCCCACTTATATTAATTATTTTTCTCTGAAAATTACTCCCCTTCCTATTAATACCATCAACTAAATGACCAAAACTGGAAATAAGGGTGTTAATCCAGAAAATCTTCTGGTTCCGTTTCTGAATCCAATTTTTCACTAAGATTTGAGTTGTGAACACCTTAACATTTCTCTTATACGTCCTTTATATCCATCATGACTACCAACGAGTTGGACCAAGCTCATACTATCTCTCAAATGAAATATTACAACATTAATCTTAAGTATGTCCCTTCCATGCAATAGTTGTTTAAATAAATGTTGAAATTAGTGAATTGGCTATCTTCATATAGCTCCCTATGGAAGACAATAGTTGAGCCATGACTAGAAAGAGGCGAGGTATTTATGCCTATGGGCTTCGGAGGTAAGAATTAACAGTCAGTGAAATGGCCCTAAAGTGGGAATGCACCTGGCATACTGAAGGAGAAGATGGTAGATGGGGAGGTCAGATGGCATACCCTACCACTAAAGGCACATGTGGATTTACCTTTACCACTTTGGTTAACATTCTAGTGACTAAAACTTACTTACATGCTCAAACAATAGGCTAAATTTAGGCTATTACAGTCTATATGAATGGCCATTTACCAAGATAAAAATGCTTTTACTATGGACACACTGAACATTAGAGGTCACAGTCTCTATCAGAGTGTTTACCTAGAAATAGAGTTTCTTTCACAATTTCTGTGTATGTGTGTGTGTGTGTGTGAGAGAGAGAGACAGAGAGACAGAGAGACAGAGACAGGTATAGAGGTATAGGTATAAAATCCAGAGATGGATTTTATATCATTTAAGTTTAAATTGATCTGCTGTGGTTGAAGTCACAGAGGTGAAGGATAACTGCACACTCATCTGTCAGTATTTGTCTGTAGTATTCACTACATCAGTCATTTTGTATGTTTTAAATAACACAACATGATAACCAATTTATTATATAATATCTTGAGAAATTAAACCACAACTTTTGGAAATCATTTTAGAAAATTACATCTAACACATATTTTAAAAGTGGGAGGACGCTGGGAGTGCAGTGGTGTCTAAGTGACTTCCCTTGGAGAAGGTGAAGTGGCCCCTGAACGCAGTTTTGTTGTTGTTGTTTTAGAAACTGTTTATTTTCCGTCAACCTTATTTCCATTTCGTTTGCCTCTGCAGAAGAGCAGCCAGAGACCATTCAGTGGTTGTTCCTACCCATTCAGAGGCCTGAGCAGAGGGAGATGCAGACCAGTCCTCAGCAGCAGGCTGAGCACTCCAGTTTCAATAGGGGACTGAATAGGCACAGATGGCACCTGCACGCCTTCACACCAGTCTGCAACTTCATGTGAAGTCGTGGTGAACTCAGGAGCTGGAGCCGTCCATTCACCCTGAAATTCCTCTTGGTCACAGCCTTTTCAGCAGCAGCCTGGCTCTTCCTTTTCAATATCCTCAGGATATCTATAGAAGTAGAGATCAGCCATGACCTCCCATGGGTGTTTACAGGAAATGGTGCCATGCATGCACAGAACTTCCCAGGACCAGCATCCACTACCTCAGACCCACCCAGTGAGCTCCCTTGCTGTTGCAAGGGATGACAATATCCACATGACACAGAGAAGAGTCTGTGTTACACAGAGCAAAAGTAGGCAGGTTAACATAACATGCCTTTGGGCGCCTTTTGGTGGCTTAGTCGGTTAAACGTCCAACTCTTGATTTCAGCTCAGGTCATGATCTCATGGTTCATGAATTTAAGCCCCACATTGGGCTCTGTGCTGACAGCATGTAGCCTGCTTGGGATCCTCTCTCTCTCTCTCTCTCTCTGCCCCTTCTGCTCGTGCTCTCTCTCTCTCTCAAAATAAATAAACTTTTAAAAATTAAAAAAATAGAAGTATGGCATAGTTTATTTGTTTATTATTTAGTTTTCATGAGTCAGGCTTTGCTTCATGATAATGAACTGTATGTGGTTTGTGCTTTAGGGAAAGTTCAAAGGGACAAACTTAAGTGACTCATCGAGAATATGTAATAAAATCTCCAAATTCAGATTATGTTATGGATAAAATTAACTGCCAAAAAAGAGTGTAAAGTAACAGATGGCCAACAAGAAAAAAATAGGATTCAGATAATTAGTTAGGTTATTTATTAGGAGATAGAATTTTAATCTAAACTTGCATAGAAGGTACACAAATATGGCTGACAAAGATAAGATTGTCTAAAGTTTGTGGGACATATAACGGAAAATTTTTCTATGCAAAAAAGATAGTGACTAATGATAATGTTACATGCATGAAGTAATTCTGAGATCATATGCTAAAATGTAAGAACTTATAAATAAGAAAATCTCAGAAAAAAAATATATATCAGATATTGCATCTGAAGTTGATTTTCTAATTTAATAGAAATCCTCAATAAGTCTGAGCACATGACAATGAAATTGTCAAAATCTAAACGATATATACACTTCAAAAATTTAAAGTAACTATATTTTAAATCTCTGAGACAATAATATTAATAATCTCAAAAAAGATGAATGTGTATTAATTACTTATTACTGCATAACAAACCACACCCAAAATTGGGATCTAAAAATTAACTTTTATTCATTTTTTGTTATAAATTTATAAATAATAAATATAAATTACATTATATTTATTATTCATTTTATTCTATTATTAAGAACTCTTAAGCCTAATAAGCTAAACTAATGGTTGTAGTTGTTCTTCTGGCTTCTGCTGTGCTCACTCATGCCTTAGGGTTAAGATGGCAAGAATAGGGGCATCTGGGTGGCTCAGTCAGCTAAGTGTTCGACTTCTGCTCAGGTTGTGATCTCATGGTTAGTAAAGCCCCGCATCGGGCTCTGTGATGACAGCTCAGAGCCAGGAGCCTGCTTCGGATTCTGTGTCTCCCTCTCTCTGCCCCTTCCCTGTTTGTTTATGCTCAGTCTGTCTGTCTGTCTGTCTCTCTCTCTCTCTCTCTCTCTTAAAAAAAAGAAAAGAAAAGAATACTGCAGGCTGGCTGATCTACAATAGCATCCAGGTCTGGAAGTTGGCTGGCTGTCAGCCAGTTGGCCTTGTTCTCATGGCATGGGTATATATCCTAGGGAGCAACATAAAATATGCAAAGCTTTTAAGGCCTAGACTTCTACGACTCATTGATAATATATCACTTCTGACTCATCACATTGGTCAAAGCAAACCATAAGTTTATCCCAGATTCATCTGCAGTGGGAAACATTAAACCATTTAATGTAAATATAAATTCAAATGGCATGGGGTCATGAGATACAGGGTGGGGGACAACTTCAGAAACCAATTTATCATGCTTTGCCCCATGGCCCCCACAATTCGTGTTTTTCAAAAATGTAAAATATCCTCAGTTTACCTCAAGAATATCTAAGAAGACATCCAATCATGGCATCAAGTTAAAAATCCAAAATCTTATGATCTATATCAGTACAGATGGAATTGTTTAGATGCATCATTTCTTGACCTGGGAACCTATGATTTAAGAAGACAATTGATCTGTCACCCAAAACACCCAAGATACAATGAGTAAACAGAGACAGGATAACCACAACAGATATTCATTTATAATGGGGGAGAATGAGGGGTACAAAGCAGTCACTATGGATTTCTATGGAGAAATTCTGAAATACACCTGAGCATATATTGCCAGGTGATTCTATCCCAACAGTGAGAGTGTTACGTGAATAGACCTACTTTCTGCCTCCCAGATGTTTCTCTCGAGTGCACTGACTTAAGTACTCTTGATTTTTCCTTGTGGGATTATCTTTTTTTTCCCCAAAAATAATTTTAGACACCCCCTTTCATGTCTGCAGTTCTCTAATTCTTAGGTATCAAAATCAAGCTAATTGAAGAGTTTAGTTAGTATTAAAATAAGTAGAAATGTATCATCTACAGGAATCTTTAACCAGAGTAACCAGAGGGGCTTGTACCTGAATTAAGTACTTAAAACAATGTTTAGTGTTCACTCTTAACACTGGCATGTAAAATTTATATGAACTCAATAAAAATAAATTTAAATGGTCTTACATTGCCAGAATATATGGGTTATAGACAAAATGATACTGCACTGAGGTGAATGACTCTCTTTAGACACTCTACCTGGGAGATCTGGAGTACCATATACTCAGAACCACAGTGATGTTAATTTACAGTTTCATCATTTCAAGTTTCAAATAGAAGCATATCGGCGCACAAGAAGGAAAGCTGATTTAGTATTGTTGCAGATCCTTTGGGATACTCTTTGTTCATTGCCCTCATTAGTTACTTTCGAAAAAAAAATGCCTATGTGAAAGGGTAGCTTTCTCAAATTGATTTCTATTTCTAGAAAATCAAAGAGTAAGAGACCTTTTTTTAGTCTAAAAATTTTCAGTAACCTTTAACCCTACTGGAGACTGGGCTCTTCACCATCAAAACTCATTTATTAAATCTGTGGGCTTCCTATGAGTCTGATTATAGTCAATCCAATTTGATAAAAGCCAAACCCAGATAGAGTAAGCCCAGGAATTCTGAGAGTTCTCTATCTCTCCAACTGGATTAAATATGTGACATGCAATGACTATAATGTAACTATAATTATCTGAGATTTAAGTGTAAATGTTCATTTATAATGATCTGATTTAAGAAATGTTTATTCTTTTAGAATAACTCACCCATTAAAAAACTAGAAATAAAAATAAAACTAAAACAAAATAGAGTTAATAAAACTTTCTTGAAACATTGAAGACAAATAGACTTGTGTTGCAAGAAACTAGAAAAACGAAAGTTCAAGGACATGGGCTTTTTATTTAGTACCACTTTCACCTCAAGGCATCTGCAAACTGTAGAGTGGTAGCTAGGAGACCAAAAAACAGAGATTTTGATAAGCTCTTGAGCTAAGATGAAACCTGCACTTCAGTGGATACCGAAAAAGAGTTCGAGAAACCACCCTGGATTTTTCAGTTGGGACAACTTATGAGTAAGACTGAACTGAAAATATAACAGCCACCCTAAAGTCTGAAACCTAGATTAAATCATTTATATCTTGATTGATTCTAGGTGTTTTGGTCCTCTTTGGCTCCTTAGCAGACACAAAAAAGTCCTTCTTGGATGTAGAAAATAGAAAATAGTATCCTGTGCCCTAAATGTTTGTGTATAATTAAGCAATTGTGTCTAGCATTGAATCAGGAAAAAAAAAAAAAAAACATGTGTGAATGCACAAGAACTGACTAAAAAAAAAAAAGAGAATAGAAACAGATGAAAAGTATTCAGACATTCTGATCCAGATAATAGAGTTATCAAATAAGAACTTTGAATAACTGTATGTAAATATGTTCAGCAAGTTAAATGTCAATGTAGGGAATTATAAAAGACAACTGAAAACTATGAAATAATCAACAATTGATATAAGTGAAAAAATATTAAGACTTCAGTTGATGGGACTATCACTCAGTTAGACGGCCACCTTTACCACTGCATAAAGGATGATGAAAGAATCAAGACACAACAGGTGACATATAAGAAAATGAAGACATTCTCCACACTCTTACATTCCACATAAGCAGACTACCCTTTAGTTTACTGAAATGCATTGCATCATCCTTTGGTTAAAGCAGGATGCTAGAAATTTGTCAGCAAGATACAGATGGTGCTTGCCACCTCCATCATGAAATAATTACTTTTCAATAATATCTGACCTGCGTGTTTTGATGTATCTATTTCCTCCCTAATTTAACAAACTTTATCTGTAAACTCATGCGATAAGTATCTAGAATTAACATTAACAAAGAGAGAGTGATGTGCACGGATTTTAAAACACAAGCTACAGAGACCTAAATGTGTTTTATTTTGAATTCTGCAATGTATCATTAAAATGATTTAAAAATACACCCGTGGAATTCCAAATCAGAAGTTCGTGTTTGTAATCTCATTTTACAACTTAAAATATTGATAAATCACTAACTTACATACTGTATATAAGATATTAGACACTGTTGTTTTATAGAGGGAACATAGTCATACTTCTCTATTTTATATTAGGTAGGGATTAATAATAAATGTATAAATAGATGACTAATACCAACCCATCTCAGTGAATGATTTATTAATATTCTCATTAAAATGGCAAATTAAATGTGGGTGGATGTAGCACACAGCAATTCATTCTGAAAGAAGAATGAATAAATCAATATTGATGGAACAGAGAGATCAGAGCGATGACTATTTGGAGATAAGCCTAAAAAGAATGGAGGAAGCTGTTTACAAGTAGTCCAGAATGTCAGACTAAAGCATAATTTTATTTGATTAATTCTTATATCTCCTTTCTGTCATAATGTTGAGATCACTATTTTCAGAAAATAATTAACTGATCACCCCTAGCCCCAGATATGACTTCTAAAACTTGGATTTCTAACAGCTAACTCAAAATTAAGGTAACTCAAAATTTCATTTGCAATTTTTTTCCATATCACCAGCCCTATTTATCATGCTCCAAACCTATAGGGCATTGTTTTGTATCCACCCTATTTCTATGTTTCACATTAACAACCCATAGTCACTGCTATTACCACCTTCATTTATTCTCTACATTCAGTATATTCCATGTCTAGTTTATTAAATTTTTTAATGTTTTTATTTATTTTTGAGAGAGAGAGACAGAGACAAAGCACAAGCAGCAGAGAGGGAGACACAGAATCGGAAGCAGGCTCCAGGCTCTGAGCTGTCAGCACAGAGCCCAATGCGGGGCTCAAACTCACAGACTGCAAGATTGTGACCTGAGCCAGCCAAAGTCAGATGCTTAACCTACTGAGACCCCCAGGCTCCCCCCAGGTCTAGTCTATTAATTTTCTGCTTTCTGAAATATATTTACTTGTTTTTATTTCTATTTTGCTCCCCCAAACTCCATGATTTTTCACATATTTTATCTTAATACACTCCATTCTCCTCTCCCTGCATGTACTATCAACTTCTTTGCATACCTGACATGATTTACTTAAGTACACATCCATATGTGTTACTCCCATCTTGACATGCTTTGGTGAATTCCCCTGCGCTTAAAATTCTTATAATGGCTTAAAACACTATTTATGATCAGGCTTCTGATCATGTCTCCAATCTTATTTCTTACATTATTTTTTCTCTGTTTTCCAGCTACCCCTATACTCCCCAGATCAACCCCCATACATTACGCTCCTCACATAATTTAGGACTTAAGTTAACAACCTAGTTTATATCTTTATGTATTTTTCCCCATATTTCTGTCAATTTCTTCTCTCTGCTTCTCTGTTTCTTTGTCTCTGCCTGTCTCTAAATATGTACATATGATATATGTGTGTGTGTATATCCATATGTATATATATATACACATATATTATTCTTTCACATGAATCTCTGTGAGCCATTTATGACTATTATACTCTGATAACTGTCCTTTTTTCATTAATATGCTAAACGTTTACTGAGCTCACTTGGCATAAAAATGTATCTTCCTCTTAGTTCTTGAAAAATTACATTTTAAAAATACTTATTTTTAAAGATTTCTAGAGAGTAAAAATAGCTAATCTATAAATAAATATCACTTATATTAGATATTTTCCAATAACACTGGATTGTAAAAAAACACTAGAAATTATGAGGAAATATTAATTTAATACTTTATTATATTAATTTAATAGAATTTAATAGCATGGTATAATATCAACTAAAATTGAGGGCAAAAATAAAATAAACCTCTAGATATGCAAGATTCAGATATTGTTCTTTATTCACACCTTCTTATTAACTTTATTAAGAGCCAGAATGAAAATAAGAACCATGCAAAGGTCTGGGTAAACTGCTCCTTTCAAGAAAAGACAACCGAAGACAAGAAGTAACCATATAGCTAATGAAAATAAGAGTTGAGAGTTATGCACCAGACTTAGCAATGTATATACTCAAATTTCAGAGAAAGCCACTGGGACACACAAAGGTTTACTTCCAGAATATGAATAGATTGGTGTCCTAAGTGGGATTATTAAGGGCTGCAGAAGTCCCAGAAAATGCTCTCTTCTGTAAAGAGTTAAGAAATACATAAGTGAAGGGATTGCTCACATCTTGGGTAAGTTCTGTGGTTGTTCTCAGCTTTTAGCCAGGTATAACTGTAGGAGATATTGCCATTGAAGTGGGATCCCCGATTTCAGTGGGGATTATGGGATCCTGGGTTAGCAGAGACCAAGTGCCACTGTTAACTGCCAACAACATGGTGAGAACATCCAAATAAAAGTAGCAGGAACGTACCCATCTCAGAATGTCTTGGCCAGTATATATCTTATGTAACAGTAAATTGATTAAAGTGTCCAAAGCTTGATCAGTATAATGAGAAAGCCCTATGTCTGCTAGCCAAAAACTTGACAATATTTGCCATAAAAGAGAGTCATTAACTCTTGTCCAGCTTACAGATCTAAAACAATTTACAAATCCAGAGCCTCTTGATCTAAGGAGTGACCATTAAGGATTATCCACAATAGGCATGTGCATATTATTAATCAGATTTAAGTCTTTTTCAAAGACACCTCAAGCTATTACCTAAGGTGATACAGTAACTCTCTGTGGTCAGATTCCCCCAATGCTCCAAAGAGGGTGAACTGCTGTCAGCAAGCCTCCTCTCCGTGGAAGACTTCCTTTAGGAACCCCTTGGGCATCTTTGTGGCATGTTCCAAGATATGAAATGCCACATGGATGCTTTCTTTTCATTAGATTACTGTGTTGTTACTGTCTACTAATTGGCCTTGGCAGTACAGTAGACTCGTTTATTTTCTGTAAACATTCTTGAAATGAAAAGCTTAGTGATGAAGAAATAATGTAGCTAAAATATAGCAATATAGCAAGTACACGGTATACACTGATGTCTGGGTATATCAAGGTGGCTCAATTTCATATACCATGAACTTCTGGCAAATACACTGGTTGATAGAGAGGCAAATTAAGCACACACATACATGAACTTTAAAATATTTTTCCCAGGGTACCTGGGTGGCTTAGTCGGTTGAGCGTCTGACTCTTGATTTCAGCTCAGGTTATGATCTCAGGACTGTGGAATCAAGCCCAACATGGGGCTCTGCACTGCTCATGGAGCCTGCTTGAGATTCTCTCTGTCTCCCTCTGCCCCTCTACCCCACTCATGCTCTCTGTCTAAAATAACATAACATAACATAACATAACAACAACACAACATCATATCACAACATCACATCACATCACATCACATCACATCAAATACTTTCCTCAACATTGATTCTATGAGAGCTGTGATACCACATTATAAGGAGCACAGGAGTGGGTAATAAAATTGCTCAGGTCTTATAGAAATCAATAATTTCATTATTTGGTTCATTTTTCCCCATATACATATAGTCTCTGAATAAATGAGTAAGTGTAAGCCTTTTTTATCTATATAATCATGACTATTTATTTCTCCATATAACTCCCAATTCCATCATGTATCTACAGATATGCATTGTATTAGCTGATATCTTCTACCTATAAAAAATACAGTTACATGATACACAGCTACACCACTGAATACAGCAATAGCAAACAAACAACAAAATTTATATTAAATTAATATTAAAATATTAATAAAAATAATATTAAATGATCCAGAAATACATATATATATAGCTCCTCTCTAATGTAAATGGATATGGAGATATTTTAAATACAATTTAAGGAAAAGCCAGAAACTATTGAAATCAGCTCAAAAAAAAAAAAAAAAGAAGACTGATTAGACACATAACAAGATTGAAGCAGTAATCAAAAAACATCCCACAAAGAAAAGCCCACAGCAGATGGCTTTACTGTTGAATTCTCCCTAATGTTTAAAGAAGAACTGCAACAATCTTTCACAAATGTTTTCCAAAACATATTAAAGAGAAAAGAATACTTTCAAACTCATTCTGTTAAAACACTATTAACCTATAACAAAATCAGGCAAGGATATCACAAGAAAACAAATGCACAGGCTACTATCCTTCATGAAGGTAGATTCAAAAATAGGTGACAAAATACAGTGATCTGAATACAGCATCATATAAAAAAGATTATAAACCCTGACCAGGTAAGATTTATCCCAACAATGCGAGATTGGTTCAACATACAAAAGTCAAGGAACCTAATACCTAATACAAGATCATTTCAATAGTTGCAGAAAAAGCATTTTACAAAACCCAACACCATTTCAGGATGAACACACTCAACAAACAGAATAGAAGTGAACTCCTTCAACCTGATGAAGGGCATCTATGAAAAACCCACAGTTAGCATGACACTGATGGTGAACTTATATAAACCTAAACAACAACAGCAACAACAACAATAACAACCTGAATTCATAGATACAAAAAACAGCTTTAATGGTTGCTAGAAGAGGGAGGTTGGGGGTGGGTAGGTGGTCAAAGGTACAAACTTCCTGTTACGAGATGACCAAGACCTGGGGGTGTGATGTATAGTATGGTAACTGTAGTTAACATTACTGTATTGTATATTTGAAAGTTGCTAAGAGAGTATATCTTTAAAGTTCTCATCACAAGAAAAAAAATTCTACCTATGTTTGGTGATGGTTAGCTACACCTGTGGTAATTATTTTCCAATATATAAGCGTTTGAAATTATGTTGTACACTGAAAAATAAAACAATGTTATATATCAATTATATCTCAATAAAAACTTAACTACCAACAAAGAAACACAAAATTACTTCTGTCTCCTTGAAGTAGAGACAGATAATTTGCCCTCACTTAAGCACATCTAATAAATTGTTATGTGGGTCTGGATCTTTATTAACAATACTTCTATCACCTTTCTCAAAATTACCTGATGCCTCCTTTTCAGCACCAATCATATTTAACATGCTCCAGGTAACCATATTCAAATCCTAAAGAAATAAATTATTTTTCTCACCTGTAAACTCTATGCTTCCTATTTGGAGATTAATCATAAAGACTTTTAAATAACAATCCAAGGAACCTTAGTATTTTATATATTGGCAAGTTTTTGGGCACTTTGTGGTCTATGTTATTCTATGTCACTTTGAACTTTAAATACATGCATGGTTGATGGCAAATATAAAACCCTATTAAATAATCTCTTATAAGAACTTTTAACATAGTTTGTGCCATGGGACTGGATGGTAACTGAAAGTTTACTCCCTTTATGTCATTTAGTTAAGAAACAGCAGCTGTTTATAGAAGTAGTTGTGATATGAAAGGAATTTTTCCGTGGACCAGGTTTGATTTCACATCCTAATATGAATGGTAAGGCTTGTAAGCCATTAATATATAGTTTAAAGTTAAAATTCCATTAGAATTTTAGACAGATAATGTAGGGATTAAAATGTTGCTATAAGAGCAGATGCATCATGTCCTCTGAATCACTGGCTGTATTTGAACTCATTATATTTGCCAAATTCATCATACAGTTTGGCACATTTGACACTAATAAAAATGGAAATCTTCTATAGAACTCTAAGGCTTTCGCTAATCTTCATCCTTTCAGCACTTGACCTATGGTTTGATATTCAAATTATCAGTACCCATTTTTGGTTGAGCAATATAAAGAGTACTATTCCTTTCTCCACTGTTACTACTTCAAATTGAAAGAAGGATATTTTAAAATATTCACCATGCATATTATGAAAATAATGAACAGAAAAAGCACTTTCTTCTTTAACTGCTTATAAGAAAGGAAAATCATATATACATAGACTTAGCAGTCATTTTTGAAGTAATTTTGTCAACTTGAAACCTACATTTTCTAATGTTTCAGAGAAACTATGTGACATACTGTCAAAGAAAATATTTACCCTTCATCTGAAATTCAATAGCTGAAAGAGCATGATAATAATATAACAAAGTGTGATTTTGTCTAACAAAAATTTTCAAGGATGTTTTTAATGAAAGTTTAAAATGCAATCTAGCATCTTAACATTTCTTTTATTATTAGGGTGCCTGGGTGCCTCATTTGGTTAAGAGTCCCACTCTTGGTTTTGGCTGAGGTCATGATCAGCCACAAACATGAGAGTTTGTGAGTTTTACTTTGACAGTGCAGAGCCTGGTTGGTATTCTCTCTCTCTATCTCTCTCCCTACTCCTCCCGCTCTCATGTGCATTCTCTCTCTCTCCAAATAAACTTTTAAAATAAATAAATAAATAAATACATAAATAATAAGATATGGATACAACAGATGAAGTAGAAATCAACAAGGACTCTACAGTATCTTAAAAAGATATTGCAATAGTCAAATCAAATCTCAAAGTAGATTTAAAAACCAATGCTGAAATGCATTTGTAATATTGAAAAAAACCTTACTATAGTGTATTTTTCTAAAATAGTTTAAAGTTTTACATTATTGAAACTTTATTTATTTTGTTACTTTCCAATGTAGTACAGAGTAGGATTTATCTCTTCCTTATGATACAATTTCCAAAAATGCACATTATAATGCAGAACAAAAATGTGAGGGTTTCTGTTATTACACCACGTGGGCTAATATTCAAGGGAATTAGGGATCGTATTATTTTCCTCTTTAGTTATTTTTTCCTATATCATTAGGGTTGGAAACCTTTAATATACATTTCACAGAATCTTTTCATAAACAATTTCTGTTTAGAATCTGATCATGCAGATTCATTACTTGATTAAAAGATGGAATAGAAGGAAAAATTATTTTTGAATCCAACCCCCTCTCACTGTCTGTACTGGTACCATCTGGTTTTAGCCACTATTCTCTCTCACCTGATTTACTATCCTTCATAATATGTCCCCCTGCTTCTACTTCTGTCTTCCATGGTCTATTTTCAACCTAAGAGCCAGCCGAAGTGATTTTAACATAAAGCAAAATGTGTTCCTTTTTAAATCAAGACCTCCAGGGCTTTCTGCTTAACAAAGTCAAGCCTAAAGTCCTCATAATTCAATGAAATCCTTTCCCCTCCAATGACCTGAGTTCCTCTTCTACTTCTCTTCATAAGTCTCACTGTACCCACAATGTCCTTTTGTACATCCTCTTTTGCAAGCATGGAGGAAATTCTAACTTTCTGCTTCAGTAATATCTTTTAGTGTCATCTATCACCTTCAAATTCCCAGTGCCAATGTCTATTCAGGTCCTCATGTGTGTTGCCTGGATTATTATGAATCTCCTATTTCCCTCCTAATCTCCAATCTTTTGCTAGTTCATTGAAATTTACATCTTATTTACCAGAATGATCTTCCAAAATTATTAATCTGACCTTGTTAAGCTACTTCTCAAAAGCCTCCAATTGTACTCCATACATTTGAAGAAAGGCTTTCAGCATATTTACAATTGAAGCTCTTCAGCTCTATCACATTTCTATGATCATTATACTGACTTCTTCATTTATAGAATAAACTCTGACTTCACATTTCAAGACTTTTGTGTAAATTATTGCTAAAAGCCCGTCTTATTTCCCAATTTCTATCTTTCTTATTTTGGCCTAGACCCATTTACTATTTAACGGATCTGCTAACGAGGCTTTCTAAGTTATCCCATACTTCTGAGATGCATTTAAATTACTGTTGATGGTATTTTCAATGATCTCCCTGGAAAACAGGGACCATGTTTTTTTTTTTTAATTTTGTTTTTAAATAATAACTCTCAATATTACTTAGCGCTATGCTTAGAAAATAAATGGCCTATAAATAATATGTCTTGCTGTCACTTTCCCCATTAGCTGCATGGTGATAATAATATTTAGCCTGTCTGACTTGCAGCATTGTTAGATTTAAATAAGATGCATGGTATACACTTTCTCCAGTGGTAACCATGATGAAAATATATCAGTGTTATTCACTGAGAGGTCCCTTTCCTGAAAGTATGTTTATTAATCTTGGAAAGCTACATCAGGGGGGAAAAAGTACTTAAAGTGAATTTTCTCTTGAATTAGTGTAAAGATATTTAATATTATTTTCTATGAACATAGCCCAAAAATGATGTGTTATTAGTATATTTTTGAGTGACATGTCATTGTTAATCCCACCCCTGATGCTATTACCTGGAAAATGTCATAATTTGTCATGAGATAGTATGGCAAAATGATGTTAACAAACAGTTGAAAGGTAAGGAAGGTGGTATATCCAAAATGTGATCACTCTAACTGCTTTCAGTGCAAGCATCTGAGGTTAAGCCACTCTCATCTCTTCACATGTGCAATTATAAAAGCTTTTTAAAAATGTATATGTCATAAGTATTAATGTATATTGTGATTATTTTTCAAGTATATTATTTTTTATTGTTTATTTTGTCTAATAAGGTAAAATTAATGTATATTCAACTCTATCAACATTTATTTACTTAACTTGTTTAATTCATTCATTTTTTTATTGAGATACAGTTGACATGTAAAATTATATTATTTTCATTATATTAGGTGTACAACATAATGATTGAATATTTGCATATATTGTAAATATTCTGTAAGTTGCATTGTTATTTTGTTAATAGTTCGTTGATGGTTTCCTATGAATTATTTTGGTAAAGACTAAACCAAAACTTCAAATGACAAATATTAACCATCCTAAATCTATTTAAGCAATTAGAGTCTTTAATTATAATTATTCCAAAATAAGCATTCTAGACATAGATGTCCTCTCTAGTGAACCCATGGAAATATTTTTTTTTAAAAAAACAATAGAGAAAATGTAGTGTGTGCACAATTATTTTAAGGAATATTACTCAGCCATAAAAAAGAATGAAATCTTGCCATTTGGGAGAACATAGATGGAACTAGAAGCTATTATGCTAAATACAATAAGTCAAAGAAATCATAACTACCATATGATTTTACTTATATGTGGAATCTGAAAATTAAAACAAATGAACAAAAACAAACAAAACAAACAGACCCTTAAGGACAGAGAACAAACTGGTGATTGCCAGAAGGAAGGAAGTTGGTGGGATGGGCAAAATAGGTGAAAGGGATTAAGAGGTATACACTTCTGGATTAAATTTAAAAAACTCAATTTTGTGCAAATACCTAGAGAATTACAGATGTAGAACAACATCCCACATTGTGACACAACAGTACGACCTCGAAACAAAGACCTGAAAAAAAATTATACATGCATGGCATTTATGTTATATGTATGTAATCTCCTTATATAGCAACAATTTCCCTTTGCTTTCCAGTTGAGCTCCCAACCTCTCCTAACTCAACAGTTGTTAGGGAGAATTGCTCTATATCAAGTATTCACTGGGGTTCTCCGGAATCTAAGATGGGCAATGTCAGCCCATTCAAATATCAAAAATTTGGCTGATTGCTATCCTATAAGCATACACTGCCATTTTTATGCTAGGCTTGCTTATTTGACAGCCCAGATCCCACATGGCTTCAGGAAGAGAGCATCCATTTCCTGTTTAATCTACAAAGTGTGCACCAACTGGAGTTTATTTCTTTTATATTTCCTTGCATCTGGTGTTGTTGACGGTTTAAAAGGAAAATATAATTTTTAAAAATTAATCTAATGATTTACTATTACAGAGGGAATGAATATATTTCATACCTTTCTATATGCTAATCAATCAAAGGTGATATTTTCAAATCCACTTTTAACATTCTCAATTTATTTTTCTTTCAGTTATTAAAAGGAGGAAAATTAGCAAATCATCAAAAGAAGACTTACCAATACCATACTCTTTTGATTACTAGAGCTTTCTAGTATAGTATAAATAAGGGAGTGTGATACCTCCAGCATTGTTTTTTCTTTCTCAAGATTGTTTTTGTTATTTTGGGTCTTTTGTGGTTCCATACAAATTTTAGGATTCGTTGTTCTGATTCTGTGGAAAAAGTGTGCAGTATAAAAATATTGAATCACAATGATGTACACTTGAAATTACTAAGATATTGTATGTTTATATTATTTCAATAAAAAAGGAAACTTACCAAGTGCTTAATTGAATTTCTCCCCAAAATATTCAAATGATAGGGCTACAATAAATTATGTTTTGGTGAATTATAATGTAGGAAGAAAGAACAAATAAATCTAAAAATATTTCTTGCTCCATAAAAAACTGAAGATAACATGAGAACTTGGCTTTAAGATTGTTTTCCTCTATAGCTTATTTGGAGATGGGCAGTGGTGTTTAAAAAAAAGTCTTTTCAGAAGTACCAGAGCAATTATTATTTCCTGGACTGTGTTTACAATAGAATCTAGTGGTTTTGGAGTGATAAAAACCTAGTATAACTTGAAAAGTAACATTTAAAAATTTTTGGTTTAAAACACTGCTCTCTTAGATGCACAGCTCCATCACAAGATGTTCTGCTGTTATAATCATGGTGAGGGAAACTTTAAAGTGTGAACAATATGCTGTCTTTGGTCCAGGGGAATCTACCTCCTTGTAAAATGAAAATGGGATGTGGGAATTGAGTCCTGTTGCCAGAATTTCTGACATTCTCTCAGGAGCCTCTTCTTTAGAAGAATACATTTAATTTCCACCTGCAGAGAGGGGCCTTTACCTTCTGGGGCAGGAGATCTAGGTTCTCAGCCCTATTCTTCCCAGGAAAAAATGCGTAAGGCTGGGCCACCTATCTAATCATGTGTCTCAGTTGCCCTAAAGCATAAAAAAGCAAAGGAATTTTCTTACTAGATTCACAATGCTGTTTTAAGGAGAAAAGAAATATATTTGGTTTGATAGAGATATTTAATCACTTTATAGTACAAGATATTAGTAAGTAACTTAAGTATTCCAGATGTCTTTTATCATTCCCTGCCTCATACTTTTCCTTCAAATGTTTGTTGGATGAATTATATGGGCCTGTGGGTATGACCTCTAAGGAAGTTCAGAGACATCCAAAGCAGCAAGGTAAATCATTCCACTTATAGGAATCATCTACCAGGCAAAGATGTAGGCGTATATTTTGTTCTAAAGTCACCATTCTATCATGTCCTTCCAAACTTAAAAAATCAGTAGTTGCCCCTCAATGCCATCAGACCAGAGAAGGGAATCTTTAACTTATTATTTAAGGCCATTAAGGAAGGACCCCTATATTATTTTCCACATTATCTACTAATGCATAGCACTATAAAATAGCAATTTTATTAAAACTGGAACCAATAGTTACTCATGCACATAATTTCATCTAAAAGACATGTCTTCCCATATTCTAAAACTGTACTTCTTCTGGGAAATTTCCATTAACTACCTCACTCTATGTCATTTTAGATTTGTCCTGAATTTTTATGGCACTAATCAAGTCTCTTTTCTTTCCTTGCTCTGTTATTTAAGTTTCTTGTGTATGTACACCTAACACACACACACACACACACACACACACACACACACACTGCTTTGTAAATCTATGGTAAAGAAGTAGAGGGTATTTTATTCCAGTAGTAAGTACATTTTAAAACTATTATACCGCTATTTTGTTCCAAGATTTTAGATACATTTTAAAATCCCAATTCTCACTGTCTTAGGTAATTTCATCTCATTCTTTGAATAAGGAAATCAAAATGCAGAAAGCTGATATGCCTTGCAAATTTGCAAAGATATTTAAATGTCAGAACCATTTCCAGATATGTCCATCTAATTTCAAAACCCTTTTCTTTCAAGTTTCATTGTAGTACAGACCATTTTGTTTCTTAACTGAATTTTTTGTTATCAGGGTCTTCAATGGCTTCTGGATAATTTCAATATGTGATGGTATATACATAGCAGGTCATATAATGGATGCTCAATAAGTATTTGTAAAGTGATGACTATTTTCATGTTGGGTTTTTTCAAGCTCTCAGAGAGAATTCAGGAGAAACCCAACTAAAATCAAAACTGTAGATTATCATGTTTATGTGGTCACTTGTGCTATCCATTTCTTATGTTGAGCCCAAATAGGAAGAACTAAATTTGAGAATAAATAATGTAGACAATTAACTTGTTGATGTACAGAACACGGTTTTAAGATAATCTTCAACTGACTGAGTACCATGTGAATTCAAGACCATCGAGGAAGGAAAAAAGTATGAATACTACTGGACAAAATTTAGGACTATAGGAAAATGCACATCCATTGATTCTTTCCAGAAGGCTTTCCAGTACCGTATCTATGAGTTGGATGATTAAATGCCTCTTTCAACTGACAAAACAAATGGGAATTGTAGCAGAAGAAAATTGTAGAAATAAGCCAAAAAGAGAAAGCCAAGAGGCTACCTTCAAGTACAATCAGAGTGTGGCATTAACTTGGTGAATTTTTAAGTTCCTAAAGGGCATAGATTTTTGTATTTTTTTCACGCACCTATCCCATGCTCCTTAAACAATGCCTGGAGGAACTGCATTACTGATCTTACTGGGTTCATAATTAACCACTGAGAATCAATCATTCTATGTCTAAGAGAAAAAAAAATCACATTAACCAAACTCAATTTTATTTTGTTTTTATTTATTTATTTTATTTATTTATTTTGTTCTTAAAAAACAAAAAAGTCAGTAACTGACTCAGGGACCAGAATATATTTGTCTGCTGATACAGTGAATTCTCTACTCCTAGGTAGCCCTCCACAGGATTCCACCTCTTTTGTAAATATGTCTTTGTGTGCATGGCAATCAGAGTCATTGGCAAATAAACTAGATCAATTAAGTGCTTAATAGTTGTGAACTAAAATGGCATAATGTGATCAATTCCACAACAAACATGGACAAACTACTGAATGAAATACAAAGCATCCATCAGCTACAGTGTTCTTTCCCTTTGGGCAGAATTTGCAAATATATTCACTTTCATGATTCTGTTCTTGCAAAAATCCACATCAAACCAACACTCTTTTCTAATTGACTCAATGTATCTTTAGAAATGTTAACACATTGAGGCTCAGTTGGTTAAGTGTCTGACTTTGGCCCAGGTCATGATCTCATGGATAGTGGGTTTAAGCCCCACATGGGTTCTTACCTATCAGCACAGAACCAGGAGCCTGCTTCAGAGTCTGTGTCCCTTCTCTATCTCTGCTCTTTCCCACTTGTGCTCTGTCTCTGTCTTTCTCAAAAATAAATATTAAAAAAAAGGAAATGTTAAGACATTTTGTCAACTCAAGACTTACCTGGCGGTTAGATATATTTAATTGAAATCATTAGGTAGTTGAAATTCTATTCATTATTTAATACAACCACCTTATTTTATCCAGTATATAAACATTTATTAAGATCATTATTTTATTTGGGGTGCCTGCCTGGTTCAGTTGGTTGAGCATCCAACTCTTGATTTCAGCTCAGGTCATGATCCCAGGATCATGAAATGAGCCCCATGTCGGGTTCCACACTGATTGTGGAGCCTGCTTAAGATTCTCTCTCTCTCTCTCTCTCTCTCTCTCTCTCTCTCTCTCTATGCCCCTCTCTCCCACTCACCCTCATCTCTCTTTCTAAAATAAAATAAATAAATTTAAGAATAATCATTATTTTATTTTTCAAATAATAAAACTGATAAAGAGTGGAAAACTTCAAGCAGAAAATGCCATGATAACATAACAGAAATTAATATATACTTATTGAATGTATGGAATATGTATTCAAAATTTAAGAGAAATGGACAGGATTATGCATTAGAATATGTAGGTGCTCATTATTATGAGAAAATAAGACTTGAGCAAAACCATTAAAAAATACTAAAGAATATTTAATGGGATTCTTTAATGGAATATAATTATATTACAAAAAATACAAAATTATTTTGTAATTAGTAATTACAAGAATATTATTAAGCTTTGCTATAATGGTGAATAATCTTCCAATTATAGTGGCCTAAAATGAGTATTTAATTTTCACTCACACAGTACATAGCTGTGAGGTGGCTGCAGCTTTGCTCCAGGCAGTTGCTGGGCTTCAGGCTGAGATTGTTTCAGGCTGCAGTTTTGCTCCATTTTGTGTATGACTTGCATGTCTCTATTCCAGAACACAGGAAAAGGAGTAGCACCTATATAGTACATGAATATTCTGCAGGAAGGGGAAGAGTAAGAGCTGGTACAAACGTATAATGCTTAATGGTGTCTGTGGATGCTGTATAACCATGTTTTCTCACAATGGCCCAAACTAGTCACATGGTTAGTCTAAAGTTAGTAGAATCAGGAATTATGTTGTATCTCCAGAAGGCATTGTAAATCACCTACCCCGAGAAGGGTGCATCCTTTCAGGAGTCTTACCAAGAAGGAGAGTGTGAATCATGAATAACAGATGTATTATGACATACACATTAAACCATTTTAACTTAAATAAAACATATCAAGTGACTGAATTTATATCCATGACAAGATCTATGGAGATTTATTAATAACATATATCTTTGTTAATGATTTTCTGTTACTTTGTATGAACAGAATTTGTATGCAGTTACTTTGAATAAAACGCTTAAAAATGATTTAGATTTATTTATGGTTAATATTTTGTCAAAAAACAGATATTCTCTCCTTTTGTACATAGAGGAAAGGTAATTGCCTATGAATTTAAGGTGTAGAATTGAATCAGACATCTTCCACAGGCTGACAGGGAAGAATAAAAAAAGGTCCTGGCTTTACTTTTCTGTAAAAATATGATTTCTCAACTCATGATATTCTCAATGCTATGTTGTATCATTCCTAAATTATATAAATATTATTAATTTGTGGATCCATCTCTTTACTGAAATACAAAAGCAACCTTCAAAAATCACTTGTAAAATCAATCTCTGGATTTAGTGCCTATTTCAGTTTGGGGAAGTTTAAGATGTCAGTGTCTAATTATAATTATATATGTATAAATAAAGAATAAAGTATATAAAGATAATATATATATTTATATATATATTGGAAAAGAATATATGGAAAAGAAAATATGGAAATGGATATATATGGAAAAGGAAAAAAATTGTATACTTAGGCAGGTAATTTTTCTCTTTCATTCATAAATAATCATTGTGGAGGTCACAGCTCCTCAGTTCCTGCCTCACTAAGTTCACCTTTGTGAATTTGACTTTTTTTTTTTTCTAGAGAGAGAGAGCATGCTCACATGTGTGGGGGAGAGGCAGAGGGAGAGAGAAGCAGGTTCCAGACCCCGATCAGAGCTGGACACATAACAAACTGAGCCACCAAGGTGCTCTGAATTTGACTTCTTAGACAATAAAAGGTCACTTCATTTTGTGGATGTACTGTAATTTAACCCATCAGACACCCATTGATGGAAATTCATTCACATCCATTGCTATCATAGGCATTGCTGCCATGAATAGCCTCGTGCCCTCATTTTGTACAATGTGTTTGGTATAGCTTCTTAGAAGTGGGGTTGCTAGGTCAGATGGTAGATTTGCAAGATTTTTCTCTACTATAGTAGTATTTTGCATCTTTATTAGTAGAGAATGAATGAAATTATTCCCTTAAGTCCCTTTCAAGGACATACTGTCACGTTTAGATTTTTATATATCTAATAAGTAAAAAATAATTGCCCAACTTTTTTTTCATTTTCCTCATTAAAAAATATTTTTTAAATTTTTTTAGTTCTGATTTTCAGAAGCCAGATTGAACATTTTCTCATATGGTTAAGAGCCACTTATATGTATTTTTCCCTGGACTCTCTATGTATACCTGTAGCCCCCTTTTACAAAGCTGTTGAGTTTTTCCCATTCTGTTGTGTAGAATCCCTTTGCATATTAGTATCTTTTGTAAGATATGAATTTGGACATTCTTTGCTTTTGAATTTGAATCTGTGTTGGACCTGAAACACAGCTCACAGGACTGAATGTAGTTAGTTTTTTCGTGTAGATGCAGTTCTGAACTCATCTAATAACATTTTGTCTCTGGGATTATGAGAAATGATGAAACTTATCTTGTTAGTGCCTTTGCCACCAGCTTCCTCCAAGCCCATGATGAAAGTCAAGGTTACCACCCTTTGGTCAGCAGCTCTCAGCCATATACCATTTTCTGCCTCCTCGCCTGAGAACCACTCAAGCCTCTCTGGGGATGGAGGCAGCAACTCTGAGTGCTCTACCTGTTCCTTTTCTCCATGCACCTGCTGGTGGGGTCATCCCCTCACACTGCACTTGTGTACCATTACCGGCCGTTTGTGTGTTCCTTTAATTAGAATATTATTGTAGATGTTTTTGATTTATTAATCTGTTCTTTATAGCTTCTGGGTGGTAAGTCACAGCTGGGAAGGCCTTCCTACTCCAAGGTTATATAGGAATTTATTGATGTTTTCTTCTAGTATGTCTAGAACATATTTTGACATTAAAATTTTGATCCAGTTATAGTTTGTATCAATGTATTTTTGACGTACCTTTCATCTTCTCTTATGATATAACTCTTTTTCTCATAGCTTTCTCAGGTTTTGATAGCTCCAATTCACACTCTAGTCTCACAGACCATCTCTCCTCTTTGTTCCTGCACTTTCTGCTGTTCTTATCTTCTTTCTTTAAAACAGCAAATATTTTATTAAATATATTTTAGTTGATGTTGCAATATTTAGTTATACTTTTCACCAATGATGTGACAAAATAAACTTTTTCATCCTTTTTTTTAATGCACTCATATTTAGAGGTGGGATTTGTTCTTTTTTTGCTAGTCACATTTGCAGCCAATGAGTTTTCATGGACTATGATTAGTAGATTCCTGGACAGCAATAATAGGATTTATCCAGAGTGATGTTCCAAGCTTCCAGAGTTAAAAGATTTTCTTTATGTTTCTGCAAAGGACTTAAAAATATGGCATTGCTGGCTCTCAGTGATCTCCTAAAAAAATCTTGTACTAGTAGTCCTTGTGTTCCTACATCTTACAGCTTTTCCCTGACAAGATATGTCTTCATTTTATAGAAGTTCTATTTGCTGAAACTGCTATCTCAGAGAAATAATCCTCACTCCAATTTCTAAGTCTTCTCTCTCTGCTTCTTTAGAAATTCTGCTATATTCAATATTGGTTCTAATTTCAATGCTTATCTTCTGCTGGGAACCTCTCTTTCTGGAAGTCAATATGGTAAAATCTTGTAATAATATGCCCTGATTAAAAAATATGCCATGATAATGCAAATTAGAATCCAATACAATGAGAAATTAGCTCCTGTTCTCTATTAAAACGTATTCTTTTTTAAAAAAATGTTTGTTTATTTATTTATTTTTGAGAGAGAGAGTGAATGCACAAGCTGGGGAGGGCAGAGAGATCCAGAAAGAGAGAATCCCAAGCAGACTCCATGGTGTCAGCACAGAGCCCATATTGGAGCTCTATCTCACGAACTGTGAGCTGAGCTGAGCCACCCAGGCACCAAAGAATAAGTTTTAATAGGGGCCCTGAGTGGCTCAGTCCATTAAGGATCCGACTCGATTTTGGCAGGTCATGATCTTACAGTTCATGAGAATGAGCCTGCTCTGACGGCATGGAGGCTGCTTAGTATTCTCTCTCTCCCCATCTCTCTGCCCCCTGTCCTGTTTATGCACACACACTCTCTCTCAAAATAAATAAACTTAAAAAAAAACTTACTCTTAATTGGAGGTAAGCTAACATTTGATCTTCTCTCAGGTACGCTGGAAGATAAATATTACAGACGGACTGAGAATTCATGGGGAAATTGGTGTCATTCCCATCTCAAATTGGAAAGTGGAGGGTTGAGTAGCCATAATCCCAGTATTCTCCATCCCTAGTTTTGACCCAACTTGTATATACAGAATGGATACCAAGTAACTAGAGATATTTCTGAAATAATAATTAATCTGGAACTTTCTCCATTGATATTTACACCAAACTAGAGAGTTGCCATCACATGACTTCAGAAATCAAATATACCAGATTAGATTTGAATTACATGGCTCAGGCTCTGGAATTCCCAAGCAGTCACTGTGTAGTCTCATCTTAAAAACTGCATTAATCTCTACTACTGGAGTTCAACGTTATATGTGACTTAATATTTTATATCTCATTGGGTTAGGTATTATCTTTAGCAATTTCTGAGCTTCCAATTTCTAGGTTTCTTGTATGGATCCTTATTCACTTCGTGGCACATCCCCATGGATCTACCCCCTGGATTGCTGTGGATCTCTGTTTTTGGCAATATTTTAACACAATATGTTGCCTGTGGATTTTTTTTCCTGATCCTAGTTTTCTTGAAAATGTAGGTTGTGAATTTATTGTTAACTGTGGCTATAGTTTTTCTTAATACTCTATATGATAACCTGCATGTTCCCACCAGAACTGGAATTCTGCTCAGGGATTTGGAGAAAATACTTTAAATTCCCTGAATATAATTTCATACCTCTAAAATTAGGAAGCTCAAGCTTCATAAAATAGAATTTAATATTCACTAGTAGATTCTCATAATATTTAATAGTAGAAGAAGTTCATCTAAATAATTTTTATTCATTTTACATTCTTCCTTTCCAGAGAATAGTAATTTTTTATCTATTTCTCCAAAGTTCACCATTGGAATAGATAATAAAAATTATACATATCTTAGTTTCAAAAAAGCATATTACCTTTGACCTTGTGAATAACAAGCTGAACATATAAGCTGCTTAACAAAAAAAATCAATGTAGATTCATTCATGCACTGTAAAGAAACTTATGAAGGTATCTAATATAGATATATTTTGACAATGTTTACAAATAATAGTATTTTGTCTTTGAAGAAAGATGTAATTATTTTATAAAGTGTTACATTGATCCTAAGCACATTTTTGACGATGAACATGCTTGGATTGAAGAATAAGATAAGATCAGATATTTTTTGTTCTGCTTTGACTCACACTTGTTTCTTCTCAAATTAAACCTAATTTTAGTTGGCAGGATCCTAGCTATTAGTGCGTCATCTACTGTGACCATTTCCATCATGATTTGCAGAGGTCATTTGTATGATATTTGACTCTATTGATTCTAAAGTTATAAAACTCAACACCACATGGACTCTTTACAGTCCACAATAAAAATGGAATTTGGAACTCCTGATGTGTGGCAAAGGGCAGCTAAAAAAAAAAAAAAAAGGAAAAGAAAAGAAATATGCCTCCTAGGAAATAAATGTTTATAGGGAGACAGAATTTTTTAATACATACTGGCAGGTATAAGATAAAGGGATTAAGACTAACAAGTAACAAAATCAAAAGATAGTAATAAATAAAAGAAATATGATGCAAAATTTTGTATGAAATAGCCATTCTGGAATTGAGATCCTCCAACCCCCCATTTCCCACAGAGTTGTGAAAAGGGGTGGGAGGAAGGTAAATGGAATATATCAGCCAGGGTCCACAGGTTACCTGCAGGGTCTTCAGGATGGGGTGGAATCCCAGTGGGTAGTGGTGGATGGTATCACTAGCAAGAGCAGAATGTGTCATTGACAGCTTCAAAGGAAGCCTGGGGAAAAATCATATGAATTGTGAATTTGTGTAGTGGCCTTATGTCATGTTTTTTGCCCACCTATCACCTTTTGTACATACTTCTTGTGCTTGAGAATCTTCTTTGCTGAAGAGCCCTGTATGCTCAAGACAGAAACCAGAAAATGTACTTGCCCAGTGTGATTGCCATTTTGGTGTCAACTCAGGGAAGCTATAGTCTGATTCAATAAGGTCTAAAAGCTGATGTGAGACTTACTTAAAGAGGGAAATTCCACCTATGAACAGCTGCTTAATCTTGTATCCGAGAATTTTAGCCTGCACCCTTTTATTATCCATTCTTTAGATTTTGGACTTTCCCTGCCAGCCATCACAATCTTGCAAGCCAATTCCATGCAATATGTCTATCTTTTTAAGATTTGGGGCACTTTGTTTATGCAGCAATACTGCCCTCATTTAAGAAAAATGTTGTCTAACTTCTCTCATAGATTGACTATCTTAGGGCACTCAGCATAAAAAAACATTTGAAGAGTATTATCTCAAACTATTCTGGGTTTGGAAATGTATCTCAGAGTAGAGTTGTAGAAAAGACAGATACTTTTATTGGGATGCCCAGTTTAAAAAAATTTAAGTAAAAATAAGGCTTCCTTTTAGGATAACTGTCATTCTTAGCAATGTAAATCTAACTCAGTCTTTTGGGTCTCTTGTTGTACAGTAATTTTTAATCTAATTTTGGTGAAAGGATCATATATTCCTACCTAATAATTGTACATAGTTAAACTTTTAGAGTAATTCCAATAGAATCTGTTTTATATGTATTATGTATATAATGTATATGTGTGTATATATATATATATATATGAGTTTATATGTGTTTGTGTTGTGTATATGTGTGTGTGTGTGTGTGTGTGTGTGTGTTTATAAATTCTCTTTTTCCAGTCATCCATTGATGAATATTTAGGTTGTTTCTAAACCTTGGCTTTTGTCAATAATGCTGCAAAGAACATAAAATGCAGCTATCTCTTCAAGATCCCATTTTTCATTTCCTTTGGATATATACCCAGAGTGAGGTTGCCATATACTGTTTTCCATTGTGGCTGCACCGATTGAGATTCAAACAAATAGTGCATAAGGGTTCCCACTTGTTTAGTTTTTTTTTTGTTTGTTTGTTTTTTGTTTTTTGCTTTTGTTGCCTTTACTTTTGGTCTCAAACCCACAAAAGAAATATCACTGCCAGGATTAATAATATCAAGTAGTTCATGTTTAAACTCCCTGTGTTTTCTGTCAGGAGTTTTATGGTTTCTAATTTTAAGTTCGTCTGTGATCTGTTTTGAGTTGATTTTTGTATATGATATAAGACAGGAATCTAGATTCATTCTTTTATATATAGTAATCCAGTTTCCCTAACAGTTATTAAAGGGACTATCATTTCCCCATTTTATATTCTTGGTTCCTTCGTCAAAAATTAATTGACTATATATGAGTGGGTTTATTTCTGGGGTCTTTATTCTGTTCCATTGATTTATGTGTCTGTTTTTATACTATACTGTTTTGATTACTATAACTTTGTAATATAGCTTGAAATCAGAACTTTTATAGTCTCCAGCTTTGTTCTTTCTCAAGATTGTTTTGGCTATTCAGGGTCTTGTGTGGCTCCATACAAATTTTAGTATTATTTGTTCTTCTGTGAAAAATGCCACTGGAATTTCAATAGGGAATGCAATAAATCTGTAGATGGCTTTGGGTAATATGGTTATTTTAACAATATTAATTTTTCCAATCTATAAGCATGGAATATCTTTCCATTTATTTGTATCTTCTTCAACTTCTTTTATCAAAGTATTATAGTTTTCAGTGTAGAGATTTTTCACCTCCTTGATCAAATTTATTTCTAAGTATTTTTAAAAATATTTATTTATTTATTTTGAGAGACAGACCAGTAGAGAGCGAGCAGGGGAGGGGCTCAAACCCATGAACCATGAGATAATGACCTGAGCCAGAAACAAAGAGTCAGAGGCCTGACCAACTGAGCTGCCCAGATGCCCCATGTTCCTAAGTATTTTATTGTTTTTGATGATATTGTAAGTGAGATTGTTTTCATAATTTCTCTTTCTGACTTTTCTTTGTTAGTGCACAGAAATGCAACTGAAATTTGTATATTGATCTTGTATTCTGCAACTTTACTGAATTCATGGATTAGTTTTAATATTTTTATTTTTATTTAATGGAGTCTTTAGGGTTTTCTATACATAATATGTCATCTGCAAATGGAGACAATTTTCTTTGTTTCTGGTCTGTGCATTTTATTTTATTTTTCTCTTGCCTAATTTCTCTGGCTAGAACTTCCAATAATATGTTCAATAAAAGTGGTGAGAATGGACAACATTGTCTTCTTCCTGATCTTACAGGAAAAGCTTCTAGTTTTTTACCCCTGAGTATGTTGTTAGGTGTGAAGTGGTCATATATGGTCTTTATTATGTTGAGCTTACTTCTATCTGTAGTCAGTTTGTTGAGAGTTTTTATCATGAAAGAAAAATGTTGAATTTCTCAAATGCTTTTCTGCATCTATTGAAATGAACAGAGGCTGGTAGAATTGTGAAGAGAATAAGAAAAAGACATTGTCTTTAAGAGATTGTAGAAATATCAATCTTAATGTTTCTGCTACTGAGTACTCAGAGGAAGTTGGAAGTATGGTAAATAAAACCTAAATCACCTTTCCAAATATCTATATAACTATGAACAGATTGTTAGTGAACTGTGGAGGTTAAAGGTGTTATTGTGCAGAGCACAGAAGGGAATGAGAGATATGTTATTGGAAACTGAAGGAAAAAGGATCCTCATAGTAGCAGAAGGGTTGGCAGAATTGTGCCTTTAGTTATGGGGAAAGCAGAACTTATAAGTGTTGAATCTGAGTATTTAGTTGAAGAAATTCCCGAACAATGTGTTGAGGATATGGGCTGGTTCTTCTTGCTTTTTATAATAAAACTCGAAGTGAAGGATAAATTGAAAAACTTGTAAACAAAAAGGAACTAGGACTGTGATTTGGAGGTTCTCAGCCTAGCTTGATTACAACAATTGCTGGAATTAAGAGACTATCTGCAAGAGGGGGAAAAAAATGAATGTATGGCTGGTCATTGAAAAGATTTAGTATGTGACTCATAGAGCCCATCAGTCATCATAGTGAATCAAAACTAGAGGGGAAATTATCTAGGAATGACCTATGGAGGAGCCTCTTGCCTAATAGCATGCATACATTTGTGCGTGCATGCATGCATGAACACATACACTTATTCATATGCAGCATTATGTCATACTAGAGAGAATCACGTGGCTCTTGAGAATACTGTACAAAAAACGTAGCTAGATTTCATTAAAGGAAGCTAAAAGAGGACAAAATAAAAGAAGGCTGTTGGACTCCCAAAATGCCACATGCAAGAAACCGGCTAAATAAAACTATTCAGCTGCAAGCACATTCTACCATTGAACAACAAGGAAGAATGATTCAGAGGATAGAATTAACAATCAAAGAGGATTATTTCCAGGCTTTAAAACTAGATGGAATGTGCCTAACTGAATTTTGAAATTGTTTTGGACTGGTAATTCCATTTGCCTTTCATTTTCTCTCATTTCAAACAGGAAAGTCTCTGTTATCCTATGTCTACCCCACCACTGCCTTGGAATATGGTAAATGTATATTTTATGTGAGAAGAACATGAATTTTGGTGACCAAAGGGTTAACTGTGGTAAGCAGAATAATGACTGCCCAAAGATATAAAAATTCTAATCCTCAGAACCTGTGAAAATGTCATATTACATGACAAAAGGTAATTAAGGTTGCAGATGGAATGCAAATTGCAAATCAGCTGACCTTGAAATACTGATAATAGCCTGGATTATACATCTGGACCTAGTATATCACAAGGTTCTTTTAAAGTGGAAGAGGAAATTGGAAAAAGGACAAGAGACATGGAAATATGAGGAGGATTTCAGGCCCAATTTGCTTGTTGTGAAGATGGAGAAAGAGGACCACAAGTCAAAAAATGAGTGTGGTCTCTAGAAGCTGGAAAGACAAGGAAATGGAAACTCTCTTAAAACATACAAAAGGAATGGAGCCCTACAAACACCTTAATTTAATTTTTTAAATGTTTATTTATTTATTTTTGAGAGAGAGTGAATGAGTGGGATAGGGGCAGAGAGAGAGGGAGAGAGAGAGAATCCAAGTCAGGCTCCATGCTGTCAGTACAGAGCCTGACATGGGTCTCAACCTCATGTGTTGTCATGACATGAGCCGAACTCAAGAGTCAGCCACTTAACCAGCTAATCCACCCAGGCGTACCCACAAACTCCTTAATTTTGGAAAAATATGACCCCTTTTGGACTTCTTACCTCCATAACTATAAAACAATAAATTTGGTTGCTAAGCCACTTAAATTTGTGTTTTGTTTTATTTGGTTTTGTTTTGTTTTGTTTTTACAGCAGCCATAGAATATTAGTATATACAGCCTGGCCTGCAGCTAGGGTTCAGGTACCTGGTATATGTAGTCTTTAGCATACAGATTAGCTTCCTTTAGACTTCAGTTTGAAGGTAAGCAAGGTGAGGAGGTGAGAAGTATTCAGAATCCATTTGTGGTGAGGTTAGAAAGCAGGCTTTTGTATTTAGAAACAGGAGTGATGAAGGCTATGGTGTCCAGCCCAGCTCCAGTATTTGGAGGCAGTGTTTATGTCCACTTGTGGGTCATTCTGGTCTTCATAGAATAGTCTTTTGGTGATATTTGGGCATTGAATCTGGCTGTGGAGCCCTGAAAGCCCAAAAGCTCAACTTGCTATCTCCCCGGAGATTCCTTGACCTATTTAATATCCTTTAAAAAATCATTTTTTGAACTAGCCAGTGTACTGTTTTTTTCCAATTAAGAATTCTGACATACACAATTTATCAAGGCAGAAGCTTCATTGGATTTTTGAGAAAGAAACCATATTTTAGGATTAATGTGGAAATAAATGCTAAAGAATTGGAGAAACAGGGTAGAGAGCACTTTGTTTAATAATCTGTGCGCTTCTGTTATTAACTCCTGAGACAAGGAGAGTGCCAAATCAGTGTTGCAGTGAATGAACTAGGACCTTTATTTCCTCTCTGGGCAAATGAAATGCTAATTATCTTGGTGTTTTAAATTCAAGCAGCTTATTCTTTCATTCACATGTGGGAATTCAAGCAAGTATAATGTCATGTAGGGAAATCCTCTATAGTTTATAAAAGAGGAAAATACTAATGTCTCCCTTACAAGAATAGACAATAGAAATCTTTTTGATTATGAAACTATACAGAAGTGTATGGTTTTACCCATAAATTTATTCACATATTAAGTTACTTATTGGAAATCTACTGTTTACTTGACTATGATGGCATAGATTAGTGGTAAGGAATGGCCTCTGCCTTCCAGGAAGTCTACACTGAGAGGAAAAGGCAGTTATAATAAAAACAGCATGGAATAAATGATACTGTATAGTATTGAAGGAGCACAGGAGAATGTTTGGATAAAGCTACTTCCAAGATACGGAAAATGTTTAAAGCAAAGATGATATTTGGTCTTAGCTTTACTGGATAGAGAAGACAAGAGGAGGAAATCAGAATAGGGTGTATTTTTAACAGAGAACTTCATAATGCAAGTACCCTAGAAAATTTTAATAGGATAGGCCCAGAAGGAGTGTAATTATGTTTGATAATTAAGAGCCATCAATGGTCTTAGCCAGAATGCCATGTGGAATGGACAATGATGAACAGATAAGATCAAATGAGAAAATTTAGATAATCAGGAAATATGAACTGGAAAGGAGGGACTTAGAGTGACAATACTATTAAGATATTCTTATGAGGGGATACTGATTAGTCTTTGAGTCACTTCCTTAGCTGAAATTTCACCTAGAACTGATTGCTTCAAATTCCTGTGTTTCATAAACCTGAATGATTCTTTATTTGAAGGTTTAAAATTTTTTTTAACATTTATTATTTATTTTTGAGAGACAGAGAGACTGAGCACAAATGGGGGAGGGACAGAGAGAGAGGGAGACACAGAATCTGAAGCAGGCTCCAGGCTCCGAGCTGTCAGCCCAGAGTCCGATGCAGGGCTTGAACTCATGGACCGCGAGATCATGACCTGAGCTGGAGTTGGATCCTTAACTGACTGAGCCACTCAGGCTCCCCTTGAAGGTTTTAATAAGTAAAAAAAAGAAGATTAAGGAGGAGGAGGAGGGAAAAATATTAACTGAGAAAAAAAATTCCATAAAGTAGAATAAAATTTGAGAAAAAATGAGAGTATATCATCTAATACATACGTAGTATGCATACTCACAAGCCTTATGCCAAGTTCTACTAATTGTATCTCTACATTAAGATAAATGTTTTATCAGGAAGGCTCTACCATGGGCAATGTTTTGTAGATGGCTCTTACGCTAATGGCAGAAGATTCTTAGCCTTTTTTATGACTTCACCACCAGGTAAATTCTATGTTCAAAAATAAACTTTTTTTTTTTCTTGGCACTTTCCCTGTCCTACATCTCTGTTGCTATGCTTAAGAAACAACAAACTACACCTCTGTTGCTACGCTTAAAGAACAACAACAACTGGGTGGCTCAGTCGGTTAAGCATCGAACTTCAGCTCAGGTCATGATCTTACAGCTTGTGAGTTTGAGCCCTGCGTTGGGCTCTGTGCTGAAGCTCAGAGCCTGGAGCCTCCTTCAGATTCTGTGTCTCCCTCTGTCTCTGCCCTACTCCCACTCACGGTCTCTCTCTCAAAAATAAATAAACATAAAAAAAATTTAAAAAAACAACAGCAAAACAATCTCATATTAAATTTTTTTAGCAAGTCCTAATGTAAAAAAATCAATTTTTTATATTCTTAGGGATTTTTACTTATAAATAATACTCTGCTTTTACTATATATTTTTAAAAGCTTCATATTGTTTTTATTGCCCATAGATTCTAGCTCTATTTCTCTATTACACAGAGAGCATATCACAGAGTGTTTCCTGATGGCCATTCAACAAATACCTGTTGAATAGATTCCAAAAGACTTCATTTGGAAGAGAGAATATTTCAAAACTATAATATTTTAAAACCAGTTATAAAATATCAGTAAAAATCTATTGTATATAATATATACCATATTTATAATACAGAAATTTTTAAACTTTTATAATCGTTAATTTTATTTTTACTCCAAGGACATATAGCTAATAGTTTAATGTTGGGTGACCTGAATTAGTAAGTAATAAAGAAATAAATAAACAGGAAAATGAACAATTGTTTGTTTCAGGTGTGTTTTTCTGAGTCTATGCCAAGGATCACATCTAAATATGGCTTTAAGATTGGAATATAACAAAAAATTGGAAGTATATGGAGACTGTTGTTCCAGCAACCTCCAAGCAACAGAACATTCCAACATATATTAAATATCTTCCACCTTATGATTAATCGTATGAAATTGAGTCAGAAATGATAGTTTAAATTGATTTTTTAAGGCTTCCTATTCATATCAATATCTATATGTAGGATGTTAAAAATGTAATGAGGACTATTGCAATGTTTAATATTTAACTTGCTAATGGGTTGCATTAAGAACATAAAATCACATTGCATTATGCTGTTCTAGAGAAAACAATATACCGGTCAGAAGCATATGGAGGCTATCTTTTTCAAAGTGTTCATTTGAGCCCAATTGAGCCCATTGACATGTGTCACTCAAGACTGCTTTGAGACTGATAACTATGGTCACAGCTGTTGAAATATCTTATCACGGGCTGGTTTATATATGTGTGTGTGTGTGTGTGTACACCTATGTATATATGTCTATATCTTTGTATAAATTCTGTCTCTTGAGATGATTATTACTCATTTATTTTTAAGAGCTTTGCACTTACTTTATGAACATCTTCAGGAAATTTTTATATATGTATCTATAGGTACATATATATTTAAAGTGTGGGATGCTCTTTCCTTAGGCAAAACACATACATATTACAAGATTTATTGGTTCATGAAAAGTTTTAAAAAACATATTAATGATTTGTGATCATTGTAAGTCTAAAGAATGCAACTAAGATAGTTAAAATAGCTTACTCCGGAGAATGCATAAATGACCAGGGATGATAACCCTAAGCAATGTATAAACAAAAAGGAAGTAGCTTGTATTTTAAAAAATGACCTAATTTACTCATTACCTACTTTATATATATATTACATTCCATGTGTTTTGAAACAATCAGGTAATTTGTAAACTGAAGAAACAGAAGTTGATTGTAATTTTCCAAATTTCAAAAAGAAAAGAAAAGGGGGGTAAGAAATCACCAGCAGAAAAGTTATTAGAAATTAGCATTGCTATCATGATCTTCTGAACCCAAAGAGAATAATTTTTTAATAGCTAGATCCTTAGAACATCTAAATGGAAATAGAGGACTTGTCATTTTGACATGTAAAAATTTTTGTCAGAAATAGGTTACTGACAGAAGACTTCTTCCCTGGAGAGCCCTAAGAATAAGGCAGACATTTACCTGAGAGGATCTCATTTTCCCAAGGCAAACAGGCAGGAATCAGATGATTTCTTGATACTCCTTTCAGAGCCTTATTTTCTCTTTTGTAAGGAAAGACAGGATCTGATGGGCGAGATAACAAATGAAAGATACTTTTGAACTACGTCCTTAGAGGCACATGGAAATGTTTAAATAGTCAGAAACTGTATCCATAAGGGCCTATAAAAGTGGAAATGCAATGTATATATAATGAGTTTAAAAGTTGCATTTCCTTAAGTCAACTTTGTCATCATGTTCAAATTAATATGTCTGGAAAGTAATTTAACATGTAACTAGTAAAGTCATAGAATTGCTTTTAAAAAGTTCTATGTATGGAACGTATGCAGAGTATTTTTCAGTGGAGAGATTTTATTCTGAGGCCACATAAACTATGTTGTAATTACACAAGGATAAAGTAGAGAGAAATCTATCAATATTTTGGTGGCAAATGGTATATATAGAAGAAAGAATGAGTATCAGAGAAAATCTATTCACTAAGAAAAGAATTATGAGTCCAAGAGGATGAATCGAAATGTATTTAAAGTCTTTGTAACTGAATAGTTAAGAGATTAAGATAATTTGGAAAGAATGGGTCTTAATCTGGAGAAGTAATTTATTACTATTTGTAGCAAAATGATGCAGAGTAAACATATAATATATAGACTCTATTTTATATATAAATATAAATTTATATATATATATTTATAAATTTATAAATTATATGTGTGCATAGTTCCCTCTCTCTGTATGTACATATGTAAATATTCAAATATTTTTGGCTATTGATAAATTAGGCCACATCATGTATTTTTTTTAATGTTTTATTGAGAGAGAAAGAGAGATACCACAAATGGGGAAAGGGCACAGACACAAAATCGGAGCAGGCTCCAGGCTCTGATCTGTCAGCACAGAGCCAAATATGGGGCTCAAACTCATGAACTGTGAGATCATGACCTAAGCCAAAGTCAAGCATCTGAGCCAACCAGGCACCCAGGCAACCTGATGTCTTAATTCTTTTTCCTAATTCTGTTCTATTTTAAGGACAAGAGTTAGTGGTTCAAAAAAGTCAAATATAAATATTTAATTAGATAATCATGATATTAATCTCCTGAAATATGAGAAAGTAATTCCCACTGGAATCAAAAAAAATACTCATAAATCCAATTATATTGATTTCAGTTTTTTTCTTATCTCTCTAAATGTAGCATATCCCCCTTTTGTCTACAGAAGTCTTTGGTGGCATTGCATGCTTTACAAATGCAGCATTATTAAGAATTTAATTTCAGTTGCGAAACAATTCATAGACCTGTTAGGAAAATATAATTATATCTAAACGTTCACAGAAGTTTATGAATGATATTTGTTTCAGAATCCATGTTCTATTATAAAGGAATAGTTTTCATTTTATCATTCAAAAATGAGCAAAGATTGCCATAACATTACTAAATCCATAATTGGTATTCAGGAAAAGATATGCAGAGGACATTTGCTACAAGGTCAGTTGAGTCAAAGAGAAGCATATTATGGAAAAGTTAAATGTATTAAAGGATTGACATGTCTTAGTAATGAGGAATGATTTCATTAATCTCTCCATTACAGTAAGCAGAAAGTTCAATCACATATTCTACATGAATTGTTTTGGGATTTTGTAGAAAATATTATCTTTTTTCTCCCCCTCACTTTATTTATGAGTTTAATTTTCAAAGCCACCTGGGGAGAAGAATAAAACTATCTTTCTACTTATTTCTTAATAGGAAAATGGTTAATGCAAGATTATTTCTATCTCTCTGGACTCAAGGTATCATAGTCCTAGGATATGGATTCCACTATTATTTAAGCATAAGGCCAAAATCTGCTTCACTGAAGTCTCTAAAAGGAGATATGCAATTACTAGAAGCCCAAGTAATTAAGCCACGATGTCAAGGTAAATATGTTCTCATCAAGGACAAATATAATTTTCAGTTATTAAAATGTGACATATACTTACAGGGAAAAAAAGGCTATCAGTAATTATGTCAACAGTTATTTTTACAGGATTTAGATAAACCAAAAAAGACCCATTTGACATAAGGATATTAATTGCAAAAAAACATAAAAATAATTTACTCATCACCCTTAACAGATCCTTGATGAAGAGAACTTAAGAGACAGAACAATATAGAAACTATAGGTTTAGGAAGAGCAAATGCCCATGGCATAAAGTTGGGCTGGAGTATGTCATTAATTTATATTCAGCTTATCTAATAGAGTAGGATAACTTCAAAATAATGACTGTTATTCACTGTGTCTCTACTTCAACAATGCCAAAAGATGATATAAATGAGTATAACATCACATAACATTTTAAATATGAACAACACTAAGTTGTTTCCTTATTTTGAAATCTCTACCTATGTATTTACAAATAGTTTTAGTGATTAATTTTTTAATCAAAATATATTTTTGGAAGGTCTATCTAGGTGCTTTGGTCATCTCTACATTGTAAAATTTGACGGTATTACAAGACGTAGAGAATAAAATGTTCTTATGTTGTACTAGAGGGACTCCATAAACTAATCATAGTTTAATTTTCGTTTTCCTTCTTCCTTCTCTTTCTCTGAACTCAATGTTTTAAACAAATTTACTTACATTATAGCTCACTATCATTATTTTTGCCTTGTTCAACTTTGCTTATATTGTTCAACTTTGCTTATATTGTTTCTTCATAATTTCATGTGTATTTGCCTTACTTCTGTATATTCTAAACAAATGCCATGCAGTAATCAAAATCATGCCCATACAGCAACTCTTTCTGACATTCTTTAGTTTTTAATGGTGAGTATACTTTCACCAGATACATACATAGAAAGAAAAGGTCAGCAGGACAATAAAGATGTCATTAGTTCACCCCAACTCATTTAATGGCAAGAAACCTCAAAAGATATCATGTAGCTGGTCCAATTTTTTCAGCAAAATTTTTCAAAGAGACTGTCTTTTTACTATAATTTATTCTTGATTCCTTTGTTGTAGATTAATTGATCATATATGCATGGGTTTATTTCTAGGCTTTCTATTCTGTGCTATCGATCTTTATGTTTATTTTTGAGCCAGTACCATACTGATTTGATTACTATGCTTTTTTAAAAAAAAAATGAAACCGGACCACTTTCTTGTATCATACTCAAAAATAAAATTCAGAATGGATTGAAGACCTAATATAAGACCTGAAACAATAAAATTCCTAAAAGGAAAAACAAACAAACAAGTAAACATAGGCAGTAAACCTTCAGACATTGGCCTTAGCAATATTTTTCTGGATCTGTCTCCTCAGGCAAGGAAAACAAAGCAAAAATAAACTTTTGGGACTACATAAAAATAAAAAGCTTTTTCAGAGTGAAGGAAATTGTCAACAAAATTAAAAGAGAATGTTTATAAATAATCATTAAAAATTTTTTTAAAAATTATGCTATGCTACTAAATATTGATATATTTTTTATTAGTTATATATTTTAAATCTCATTCTTCTGCTTTCCTCTGCACCTATTTTTCCAATATTATTATGTCACTACTTTTGAATAAATTAATAATGATTGTAATTAGGACAATTGTAAATATTTTTCAATATGATTGTGTTTCCTCTTTGATTCAAAGTCTGATTTCCTTTACAATTAATATTTGGCCTTCAAAAAAAACAACTTAACTGAGTTGTATAGAATCTCTAAGTCTTCTCACACTGAAAAGAGTGTACTGACAATTAATTCTCATTATATAGATTACACACAGTCAATAAATCAAATAACTGGTCATCTTATTTTATGTTGAATCCTATTTTCCTCCTGTATGTCATTATATTGTTCAAGCATATTTTCTAGCAGTTTCCTGATATCAATTTTTCAGGAGAAAAATTTTTAAAACTTTGCACATCTGAAAATAACTTTATTTTAACCTTGCATGTGATCACTGGACTGTGTCCAGAACTCAAAGGTGAAAATTATTTTTTCTCATTTAAAGCATTGATCTATACTGTCTTCTAAATTCCAGTCTTTTTATTTAAAAGCACATCACATTTGAGAATTGATGAATTTTATATCAACACTTTCCAGTGGAAAATTTAAGGAGAGTCAGTTTGCCCAGTTGTGTTAAAATGTCCTCTTATTTCTTCCTTCTACAAATCTATTTTTCTTTTTATTTCATTGTACTTGTCCTTCATTAAGAAAAACATCCTTTGTAGGAAATTATCTTGTACTGCTACTTTGATAATTTCCTCCTCTCTTTTTCCCATATTTTCTTCTTGATACTATATTATTTGGCTATTAGATATATCCTCCAGTAACCCTTTGATACTCATCTTTTTCTGCTACTGGTCCATTATCTCTGTATTTCCTGGACATAATTTCCAAAAGCTCTTTAATGTTTTGTGGTTGATGTTATAACATTTTCTTGTTTTAATGACACAATATGCTCTCCTGTGGCTGATTATATTAATTATACTTCATAGGAAGTTTTCTTTTGCTTTCTGTGACCTCTTTGACCTCATAGAGAGCAACTTCTTACTAGACATGTCTCCAGTTGCAAGGGAAAGAGAAGCAAAAATGAACTATGTGACTTCATCAAGATAAAAAGCTTTTGTACAGTGAAGGAAACAACAAACTAAACTAAAAGTTAATCTATAGAATGGGAGAAGATATTTGCAAATGAAATATCTGATAAAGGGTTACTATCCATAAAGTTCTATAAAGAACTTATCAAACTCAACACCCAAAACCAAATAATCCAGCTAAGAAATGGGCAGAGGACACAAATAGACATTTTTCCAAAGAAGACATCCAGATGGCTAACAGACATATGGAAAGATGCTCAACATCACTCATCATCAGGCAAACACAGATCAAAACCATGATGAGATACCACCTCACACCTGTCAGAATGGCTAAAATTAATGACACAGGAAATAACAGATGTTGGTGAAGATGTAGGGAAAGGGAAACCCTCTTACAATGTTGGTAGGATTGCAAACTGGTGCAGCCACTCTGGAAGACAGCATGGAGGTTTCTCAAATTGTTAAAAATAGAACTACCCTACAACCCAGAAATTTCATTACTAGGTATTTACCCAAAGGATACAAAAATACTGATTCAAAGGGGTGCATGTACCATGATATTTATAGTAGCAGCATTACCAATAATAGCCAAATTATGGAAAGACCCCAAAATGTCCATGGACTGATCAATGGATAAAGAAGATGTGGTATGTATGTGGTATACACACACACACACACACACACACACACACACACACACTGGAATGTGACTCAGCCATGAAAAAGAATGAAATCTTGTCATTTGCAACAACATGAATGGAGCTAGACAGTATTATGCTAAGGAAAATAACTCAGCCAGAGAAAGACAAATACCATATGATTTTACTCATATGTGGAATTTAAGAAACAAAACAGATGAACATAGGGAGGGGAAAAGAAAAAAGAGAGAGAGGAAAACCATAAGAGACTGTTAATTGTAGAGAACAAATTGAGGGTTTCTGGATTGGAGGTGGGTGGGGGATGGTCTAAATGGGTGATAGGTATTAAGGAGGGTACTTGAAATGAGCACTGGTAAATGTAAATGATGAACCACTAAATTCTACTGCTGAAACCAATGTTACACTATATGTTAACTAACTAGAATCTGAATAACTAGAATCTGAATAAGAACTTTAAAAAATAACCATGAAACCAATACTAAAACTACAATTTTATATAGTTAGGTTGTAGCACTTAGATATTTATTATATAATTATTTTAAAATAATTGCTGAGTGGACAAATGGTTGGGCAATAAAACAAGAAGGGAATGTAAGCACTATTTCTCAAGTAGAAAACAAAAAATTTGCATCTGAATTACGTTTAATAAGCTTATTAAAAAAACTCTTCTGTGCATCTACACAACACACACAAATAAAACATCATCTCTGAGCTGTGTTCTGTGTGTGTGTGTGTGTGTGTGTGTGTGCATATTACATTTTAAGAACCATTGCTCTGAAAGAACAGTCATTGAACTCCCAGGACCCAAAGATAGAATAAATATCTCCTCCAAGGATTTCATGGATTATCTATTCAACTGAGCATAATTAATGAAAACAAAATGATATGAAGAGAACAAATAAAACCTAACACATGTCTTAAGCGTAAAAAATAATAATAATAAAACAAGCCTCTGATGGGATATCTTAAAAAGGAGAACTGATTCCATCCAGTGACCAAAAGTGTGAAATAAATACTTCCTTAGTGTAAAATTATTCAATTAATATTGTACTATAGAACACGAAAATCTGTCCAATAGTGAATTCAAAAGTGACCACTGAAACTGCTGGCAGTGGCTTAACTTGGAAATTAAACATTTTAGCATTATCTATAATAATATGCCCCGTGAAGCTCTGAATTTCTGAAGAGAGCTACATTAATAGCTTGAGTATCTTTTAATTGTAACTGTCTGCTTTTAAATTTTAATAATGCAATCTCTTTACGCACAGCCTTCAAGTATCCCCTTGCTTAAGGATGATGTTAAAGTTTCTTTTGTCCTTCACTTAATATAACTTGGATAATGCTTTGTGAAAAGGGTTAATCTAATTTTAATTAAGTTTATTTAATTAAGCTTCAACCCATTATAAATAATCGAATATCTAATGGAAGTCAGAGCTGCAGAGAACCAAATCATTTTTGCGACATGCAATTCTTAATTGGAAATGATACAGAGTTCAGGAAATGAATTGTTGTTTGAGTGATGACATGAAATGCTGCATAAAACACCTTTAGATCAGATTTCAAAGGTATTTTTTTTTACTGCGAAAGCTCAAACTAAGTGATTTCTGAAAAAATAATTGGTTTTATTAGGATATATTTTAATCATTTAAATTTTGGTTTCAGAAGGAAACAAAGAGAGACAGGTGAGGAGAAAGCCAGATCACTTAACTGTTTAACAATTAAGTGATACTATCATAATGCATCTAATTCAATATATATAGTTGAGATATGTTACTGAGAATTTTAAATCAAAATGTGTCTTGTTTTGTTGTTGTTGTTATTTTAATGTTTTAATAAGGGTGGCAGTTGCCAATTAAGATCAACTTTTCAACAATTACCTCTAAGCTCAGTTTCTAAATGTGCATATTTATTCAGCCATCCTAAGAAATCCATGGATCTTAAACTAAAAACAGAGTTGCATATGTCAGGGACAAATTGGAGTTGGCCAACATAGGTGCATTAAAGAAAATGAAACTTAACCTTACCTAACACAAGTTGCAGGAATTTACAGCTTTTCTCAGAAATCAGCACAGGAAGCCAGCCAATCGCCAAATGCCAAATCTGTTCATTTCATGTCTAGCCCTTCCTTGTTCCCTCAGCTGCCCTGAACCAAATAAGGAAGACCACTAGGCAAGCAATCAGCTGAACTAGCCAAATGACTCTCACATTAACCCCATAAAAACCCTCTGGTCACTGAGCAACTCAGAACTCATTGCTCCTGTAGTGTTGTTTTCCAGCTTACAGACTGAAACCTTTGCAATAAACTCTTTTTTTTTTTTTTTTTTTTTTGCTTTGTTTTACTCAGTTGCAGAGTTTGGTTTTTGACAAAACAAATATTGACTTGACTCATCATACCTCTTCAGAATAATAAAACCCAACAACTGATATCTCAACAGCTAGACAATTATTTATGTATGGGTTTTTCATATCTGAATAGATTCCATTTAATCTGGTCTACTAAAACAAATTTTAACATCTGGTTAACATTAAAGCAGATGTTCAGTAGATAAAATTCTGAGAATTTCTTTTTAATGAGAAAACATTTTGAGTTTTGTGATACACTCATACTTCAAAAGTGGATGTATTTATAATAATGCAATCATTATTAACAACTTTCCCTAAGAACAAATAATTATAAAATTTCTCAACTTAAAAAAATCTGTTATAATTCATTTGATCAATAAAGAATTTATAATGAAACAGTCTCATTAAAAATGTTAGAATAGGGGTGCCTGGGTGGCTCAGCCAATTAAGCTTCGACTCACGTCATGAGTGAGTTGGAGCCCTACACCAGCTCTCTGCTGACAGTGCAGAGCCTGCTTGGAATTCTTTACTCTCCCTCTTTCTCTCTGTCCCTCCCCTACTTGCGCTTGCTCGTGCTCTCTCTCTCTATCAAAAATGAATAAATGACCTTTAAAAATGTTAGAACTAATTCTGTAGAACACAGATTCTATATTTTTAAAATATATAAATGCATAGTTAATCTGGATGTTGTATATGAATTAAAATATGGCATATGAATTTAGTGCCAACCTGGACAATTTCTGTGTTATTAATGCCATCACTATTTCCACCTTAAACAATGTTAATTGGCTATTTTAAAGGAAAATTACAAACTTTCAAAGGAATACTGGTGGTCAATATTTGTCAAATAAATCAACTTGTATTTTTTTAATAAATACATTTAGCTAATAATCAAGAAAATCAAATATACTGTTAACTGTTTAACTGATTGCTATTAGTGACTGACAGAATACTGAAATTAAGTTGAAATGTCAAATTAATAATAGTTGTTTATTTGAATAGGATAGAAATTTATGTAAAATAATCTGTACTGCATTTGGGAAAGGGTTTTTTCTTAAGAATAATCATTCTTGTTTTTCATGAAGACATAGGAACCATTTAAAAATTATTTTTCTCCTTACAAATTATATGCAATGTTTTTATAATGTTGCTGTGTTTGTTTTTATAGAGCATATCTCTTTACAGTGCATATTTACTACAGAGCCTATGAACTCTAAGTTTCTTATATTCTGTAAAGAATCTTACATGGTTGAAATGAGGTACTCCATGATATTTCAAAGAAGGATACTATCATTTTAATACTAGTGACCATTTCAAAATATCAAAGGTTAGAGTGGTTAATTGAATTTCGTTTAGGTAGATGAGATTTTATTCATTATTGAATGTAATCTCTTTAATTTATGCATTAAAAGGATACTCTGAGAGGATGTGACCTGTTAATGAAAAAAGAAAAGAACTAGGTAAAATCAAGATTGATGATAACACTCAAAGTCCTGGAATCCCAGGCCATTGCTCTTTTCTTATACCCTTTAGCTTTCATATAGTGTCAATTAAAACCTAATAACTGATATAGAAGCCACAATACTATATTTTAAATGTACTATTCAAGTTTCTTCAAATCCCACATAGCTTTCCACGTGAAAAAGCTAACTTTCATTGAGAAATACACTAGGACTGCAATCTAATAGAATTTGGAATCAAAAAAAATACTATCATTTGAAAGGTCCATCTGTTACTGATTTAACTAATTTTCTATGAACGCAATTAAAAGTTACTGTTACCACATAATACTATTTATTACTTACTAAAGATACTAAAGACTCTCTCTTTTTTTTTTTTTTACCATGCCATCTGAAAAATAAACGAGAAAATGAGACTGTACTTTTCAGACTGTACTTTTTTTTTTTACCATGCCATCTGAAAAATAAACGAGAAAGACAGGACTTTCCATCAGTTACAGTGTATCTCTATGTAGCACTGTAAACATCCTCACAGCAGAGATTGAATTAAGAATTTGAAAAATGCAAGCTAAAAGGAAATCCACATTTTTGAGAGAGAAATTTCAAATCCTAATGACAAAAATATGCAGTACCACCAGAGTAAGGAAAACTATCAAAACAAAAACAACAAAAAATTATTTTAATGCAAATTTTACAAAATACACAATATTCCTTCAATGTTTTATTTACTGTGAATTTGAGAGATCATGGGCAATAAACAAAGGCTGGATGCATAGGTAAATGAGTTAAGAGGCCAATTACTAGTCTGCAAAGTGCCTGTAAGTATAAAAAGGGGATGCCATTTTATATGGATAATATATAACATTATTATGTCCTATAAAATAACATATAAATATACAGAAACACATATAGATACAAATCAACTAATTATCCACATTTAAAACTTAAAATAAGCCAAGACTTACAAATAATATAACTCATAGCCACTGGTCATGCTTTTAATAAATTATAGAGTCAGAAATAAAATTACCATTGGACATAAAATCGCTACACTCTCATTATTTGAAAATGACAGAAATAATATTCCATTGTCTGATTATGAAACTTGCTTTACAATCATTTTCTTTTTTATCAATTCTTTCCCCTCAATCACATGGATGAATTAAATCAGACAAAAAGAAGAGTATATTGACTTGCATTTAAGTGCTCTATTTATTATATTACTCAGGTTATACTAGTGATTTTCAAATTTGATTGCCGTCAGAATAAATAGAAATTTTATTACAAATTTAATTTATAATATTCTACTTTAAACAACATATTAATATTAGAATAGTATAATATTATGCTAATATTTTTTTAGAATGTTGTGTTCAGGTTCATGAAGTTACATAAAAGAGCTTTGAGATATACACTAGAATTAATTTAGTTAATCATATATGTATACATATATATGTATTTAACTCTTTCTAACAATAATTTAGGCAAAAATATTCTCTTCTGCTTTAAGCAAGGAACACTCTGCTATATTAAAATGAATATTCATATGTCTTTGAATTTGCTTATAGAACTTTACTATAGAAAATTACAGAAATATATGGAGTTTGTCATTATACAGATTTACCGTTAAAAATTAGGTCAAATATAAATATTTACTCTTTTTAAATAATCTCTAATGATTGAAAATATCTAAGAAAGAAAACATATTACATTAATGTTTTAGATTAAATAACTGTTCCCAAATTTTTCAGTATTATTCTTTCTGGATATTGAAAATTATTTATTTTTCATTTTGTGACATAATTTTTTCTTTCACATACAGTATTCTAGTTCATATGGACCTGGATGAAAAAGTAGAGAAATGGGCCAATCTGGCACAAATATGGTAGCCAGTCAATCATTCAACCATCTGGGACCAGTGCAGTCCTAACTGAGTTTCTGTACCTTGAACCAAAGGGGACCAGCTCATAGATTATAATTAACAGTGAGAAGAGAAATTCTTGTTTCCCAGGTTGCTTCCTATTCTGGGCTATTGGCCATGAACCTAAAGCACAGGCTTCTTATTCTACTCATTTAAAATTTGGAACTTCCAGATTTTTACAGATATTAATATAGTTTAGTTTTAGAAAATTATGTTCCTGTACTTTGGTTGTATTATTCAATTATGACCTCCATAGAACATGAAACCTCCTTTATATATGTTTTTTTCTGATTGTGAATTTCATGTTCATTTTCTTTTAAGAGGGAAATCCTTTTAGATTTTGGCAGTCACCAGCGAACACTTAATAGAGTAAAGATATTCTAGAGATGTAGCTTCATATATTCCAGAACAGGTACAGGCTGGAAGGCAACCGGGTCCATCCTTGCCATCTGTGAATATTACAATCCTCCTATGGATTTACTCCTCAATTTTCATTTTAATGTGACTTCAGCATGTGGCTTGTCCAATTTTTATATTGATCAGGATATTTACTGACACTTCCTCATACAAATCTGCTCATATTTCTTTAGCATTTAGTTTACTGGGGAAGAAAAATGATTCTTTAAAAATTATATATATGTATATAGTGAACACTCCATTGACCTTGAAACGGTGAAGGCTGAGAATCTCTTAGAACAGGAAACCTGAGGGGAAGAGAAAGAGAGACGGAAAACGCACCTAGAACCATCTCTAAGGGAGGAAAAACTCGCCTGTCTCCCCATATATATCTGCCGAGCGCCGGGAGAGAAATCCGTCCCATCTGGCCGGCGAGTTCTTCCTTGGGTGCAGCG
>CM053574.1:108818716-108838939 GCA_028646485.1 Cryptoprocta ferox | reverse complement strand
AAAAAAAAAAAAAAAGAACATGAAACCTACTTTACATATGCAAATGCAGTTTTTTAAATTGTCTATTTCATGTTTATTTTAAAGGTGAGACCTATATAACCTGCTATTATTTGAGTTTAAGTGATCTAATGGTACCCAAATATCAGATAAAACAATGTTGACTTCTACAGGGTTAATCATTTTCTTACAGTTATTGTGTTTAAGAAATATGATAGTAATAATCAAATTAAAAATTTTCCCTTTACTTTGCATTTCTATATCAGATTCAATATTTTTTAATGTTTATTTTTGAGAGAGAGAGAGAGAGGCAGAGAGAGAAAGAGAGAGAAAGAGAATCCCATGCAGGCTCTGTGCTGTCAGCACAGAGCCCAATGTTGGGCTCTAACTCATGAACTGTGAGATTATGGCCTGTGCCGAAATCAAAAGTCGGATGCTTAATGGACTGAGCCACCCAGGTGCCCCTCAGATTCAGTATTTATCAGAGCTCAATAATTATAAGCTTCCATACTTAACGAGGTCATAGAATGGCATATGTAAATAAAAATACATACTACTTAAATTATGAGAGCATAGATGTTGGAGATAGTCTGCTTAGTTTTAAATCCCGTGTCAGCTACTTACTAGTTCTGTGCGTTGGACAAGTCTCAGAACTGTGCCTTGATTTACCTTTCTGTAAAAATGAGAATTATAATAATAAACACTCAAGGGGTTGTTACAAGAATTAAAGTAACTACATACAAGGCCATCAAAATAGGTGTTTATTAGTACACAGCAAGTAAATAAATATTAGTCATCGTCCTCATATCTCTGTAGGGGAATACTATGACGGTGTTGAAATGTCAAAGAATAGTCTAAGACTGATGACAAATTAGACATTTCCCAAAGGAATAATGAATGGATATGGTGCAGAAAGAGGCAAGCCCACCTTTCAGAGGTGCCTGGGGCTTGATTCTACCTTACAAGTGAGATAACACAGCTTTGCCTTTAAAAATCCTACTGATGCCAAGATGTAATAAAACACACAAAACAAAACAAAATAAAAATGTAACTTTCCTCTTGTGGATCTTTTCAACCAACTGCCTTTTTATTCTTTGCACTGTAGAGTATTTTCAGATAGAACTAATTCAGTGCTTTGATCTATGTGTCTGTTCAATCATATATTTACAAAAATATAGGTTTATTTTTTTACCAAGTTTTAAATATTTTAGCACAACAATAATTATGACCATTGCGTTAAGAAAGAAATGCTAGTATCTTAGTTTGCATTCAAGTACCTAAATATTCCCTTAATTGGTGCTTATATCATTCAGTAGCATTCATAGATTTTTATTGTTTCTTTTAATATTTGAAGTTGAAGCTCTTCTGACATTTGCTGAATGTGCACTCTTCCTGATTTACATTTACCATGCAAAGTAAACTGAAATCACTATTTTCATGTGGATATTCAAACAACGCTATTATGCACTTTTATTTGAGATAAGCACTCTGGTTGTTTCTGGGTTATGTCTCTCCAATGACTGCAGGGAAATGAACTTGAAATTGTGCCAGTATCTTACTGGTATAATTTTTAAAAGGCAACACATTTGAGTAATAGGCACATGGCCATGAAACTAAACCTAATTAAAGTCTTGTCAGTTACAAGTCCTGGCTTGATCTATAAAGTCAGATAACACCAGATTTGCAAACCCGTACAATGTCAGGCAGGTGTTAAATCCTTACTCAATATTGACCAAGATTGAGAAAGCGGTTTTTCATTGTCTCTAAGTGCTTATTTATTTTTTTAATTATGTGAAAATGTCTATCTAATTTAGAAATTATGTTTTTCTATTAATGGGTTTGAAAAATGTAAATGGTTATCCTTGATGACTATGTTATAAATTGAAGCTAGAAACTAGGGATAGTGTTATAGGTATTTTACCTATAAAGGAGAAGTAAAAACATAAAGAAGAGCAATGTACATTCAGTGGGTAAAATGGGCAGAACTTTAATTAAAGGTCTAAAAATCTAGGGGCATTTGGGTAGCTCAGTTGGTTGAGGATCCTACTCTGGATTTCAGCTCAGGTCATGATCCCAAGGTCATGGGATCAAGTCCTGCATCGGGCTCTGTGCTGAGCGTGGATCCTGTTTAAGACTCTCTCTCTCTCTCTCTCTCTCTCTCTCTGTCCCTCTCCCCCACTCACTCTCTCTCTTTCTCAAAAAAATCTCTACTTATTTTATTTGTGAATTTTTTAGAGAAATAAACATAAAATTTTATTTAAGTATTTGCTTCAAAAGTAACATAATTAAATGACCTTTAACTTTTAGACAGTTAAACTTCTTCACTATATATATGTACTTTTGCTGCCAGATTCCTGGAAGAAAATGAAACACTGCTTAACAATGATGTCAATTTTAAGGGACAAATGATATCACTTTTTTTCTAGCATTTTAAGACATATTTTAGCTGTTAATGTAAGAATGAATAAAAGTATTTCCAAAATTTCTTCCATGGTATACTGTCATACAGAAATATCTTCTAAAGTGTATTTGTTGCTTTTCTTAGGCATCTTAATTCATTATTACTAATACGATTCTTTTAGAAACTCGGATTCATAAAAAGAAACCCAGATTCATGACTAAATTAAGTAATATTTATTATTGTGTATGTACTATGAATGTAAGCACACAGAAATTATTCTGAATATATAAAAATGGAATATTTTTCCTCTTGTTTGTTTGGAATCAAGGTCATAACAAATAAAAAGAATATTATAACGTCTTAAAATTCCACCGAAAACACTCCAGATGATGACAAGACATTTGTCAGACTGGCCACCTATGAATCCACAGTGCATGCCCAAGTGCCTAGCCCAACTGTGGTACTTAATGGACAGTTGTTGTATAAATGAATTATATACAGTCTTTAATATATTCTTTAAGACAAGTGTTATGGACCGAATGTGCCTTCTCCAAATTCATAGGTTGACGCCTAATCCCCAATATGGTGGTATTTGGAGGTAGGGCCTTTGAGAAATAATTAGGGACATGAGGATGGGACCCTTATGAATGGAATTAGTGCCTTAATAAGAAAAGAAAGGGAAGGTTGCTTTCCTCTCTCCTCTCTGCCATGTGAAGATCTAGAGAGAAGACGACTGTCTTCAAATCAGTAAGAAGGCCATCACTGGAACTTAACCACATGGACACCATGCTCTCAGACCTCCAGACTCCAGAACTATGAGGAATAAATTGCTGCATTAAAGCCTCTCAACCTAGGGCATTTGTTATAACAGTCTAAACTGATGTAGACAACGTGAGAATAATAGTAGTTCTGGGGATATGAAAGTGTTACAATCATACACTTCTGAATATTGGAAATCTACTCTCAAAATAAAAGAAGAAATCATTTGGGGGGGGTAGAGATGCCGCCATAGTCATGTGTGATAGTCGCTTTGGGATAATCTCCAAGGGTAATAAAAATAATAAATTAGAAACAGAGGAACATCAAAATTGACCAATCTGAACTAATGTAGAGGATAAATAATTAGTATAGCTGCACATTTGTATATCTGTTAAATTTCAGTCCTAGGAGTCTATAAGTCTACAGAAGTCTTCAGAAGTTTTCAATCACAAATTTTAATTTTTAATTTTTAATTTTAAGCCATTTACAAAATTGCAAATAAAAGTTATTTAGCTAAAATATTAGGTTTTTTTCTAATTTTATTAGCAATTAATTTTATGATAAACTGACACAGACAAGTAATAAGATGAAAAATAAGCAATCTAATATATCCATTTTTTTTCGACTCTAGGCATACATTTTTTAGGCTTTAAATAATAGGTTTAAGATATCTTCTTGTGTAGCTGACTAGTCAAACACATAATTAATATTTAAGATCTATTATGAAGCAAGAACTCTTGTCTTTCTACTAAAAAGAGCATATAAGGAAAGCAAATTTTAATTTTAATTACTTCTGAAATGAACAACGTTTTCATGATCAGTGGTTCAATAGTGTACTTTTGTAATTTCTTTCTTTTTTTCCCACCATAAATTTTGCCTGTTTTTCTATATGAGTGGTGATGTTTCTTTTATTATTTTTTTTGAGATTTGGAATTTTTGTCTTAGCAAATTTACCTTCTTACCTTTTATTAAACCTTTTTTCCTATATTGTGTTTAGAAATATTGTTCTCATAGAAAATGGACTGTGGTAGTCAGTCTTTAAAATGATTCTCAATGGCCTCTCTCTGCTTTGTGTTACACAGGAGTTTGTATACTTTTCTCTTTGATGATGAACTATATCTAGGGTCTCATTTATAATTAAAGTGTAGTGCAAATAATAAAGTGTCACTTGTGAGATTAGATTATAAAAAGACAATTTCTTTTCTTCTCTGTCTCTGTGTCTCTCTCTCTCTTTCCCTCTTACACTCTCTGTCTTAACCATTCCTTTGTGGAAAAAGGCTTTCACAATGGAGAAACCCGATATAAAGGATCTGGGGATGTCTCCTACTTTATTTTTCTGATACCCATTCAGTATATTTCTTGTGACATTTATTCCTATGAGTGTTACATTTACTATACATTATATTTTGGGGAAGGTATTTTTTTTCCAATAGTATTTAAAATGAGTAGAATTTTATCTGATGTATTATCCCCTTTAAACTCTTTGGATTATATCTTTATAATCCTCTTTCAGGCTTTCTGATAGCACTTTTACACTCTTTCTTTTTGCATTTATCTACCATACCTGTAACAGTGAGCAGGAAAAAGTTAAATATATATATATATATATATATATATATATATATATTTATATTTATATATATATAATCTTTCCCTCTTTAGGGCAGAAGAGTTAATAAATACTTTGGGCTTTGTTTTGTTTTTGAGAGAGAGAGAGAGAGAGAGAGAGAGAGAGAGACAGCACAAGTGGTGGAGGGGCAAAGGAGAGAGAGGGAGATGATCTCAACCAGGCTCCATGCTCAGTGAAGAGTCCGAGGTGGGGCTCTATCCTATGATCCTGAGACCATGACCTGAGCTGAACAGTCAGACACTCAGTCGACTCAGCCACCCTGGTGTCTCTATGGGCATTTTGTATTATAAATTCTTCACGGACCAGAGTAGAATATAATTCAAATTTATTCTGCATGATTTTTCAGTATCTATGCCCCTCACTAAAAAAGTGAAACTTAAAGTATGAACCATTAGTAATTCACTTTTGTGTCCATAGGCATCTAATGTATTCCTTTGTAATTAGCCTTTCTCCTATTTTCAGACAACATACATGTAACAGGAAGGCAGTCTGATAGCTTGCTGTTCATATCTTTTTACTATTTTTATTACTATTTTCTCCTTCAGCTATATTGTAACTTATTCATTTGCAGACATCTATCTTTCAAAAACAGAAAATAATTTACATGGCAAAATTCAGTTTGGTCACAGTTTAATTATTTTGAGAATTTTAGCAGTTTTTATATTTATGTGGTTTGTGGTTCCTTTTGAGTCTGGCCATATTGTTTAAGAAAGGCTTATTCCTCTACCTGCACTTTACCACTATTGCTTTAACCTTGAGGTCTAAATAGTGGGAAAATGAAAGAAAAACCATAATAGCTACTTTATAGTGGCAATATCCAAGTTTTTGCAAAAGGCACTGAGATCTTGTATATTTTAAACTTCTTTTTTTACCCCCAGATCATTCTCTTATATTTTTGGTCCTGGAATTAAAATTGTACCAGTTTTTCTTATAATCAGGGACTGCATACCTACAAGGTCAAAGGACATTTGTGTGCAAGCCCTGCTGGGCACACCAGAAAGGAAAAACCAGACCAACACATTTCATTCTTGGCTCATCAAGAGAGAGGTTAAATTTATACTGTCTAAATTAGAAAACTCCTTAGTGTGAGAGAGGAAAACACAGTATAAACTCTGAGCTTTTCCAACAAAGCAGAAATAACACAGTCAATAACTGGACAGCTTGCAAATAACCTTTAGAAAAGGAAAGTGGCTGGGAGTTATTGTTATACGTCTGGCAACAGAGAGAATGGGGAAAATATATAAAAGATACACTGAAGAAATGCAATAATTGTAGAGCTCTGATGTTGGATGATATTATAAGAAAACATGTCAGGCCAATTAACGCATAAGCTTAAAATATATGTTGCACATAAATCTCTTTACCTCAAAGGGTAATCCTTGACTTAAATTTTTATTCTCAGTTAAGTATTCTTTTGCATTTGTATGTTTTGTGAGTTTGTACATAACTTTCACATTCGTTTGGGTTTCATATTTCTATAAGAGATATAAACATAGGGAACTTACAGCAGAACTTTTCTATTCGTGTGACATCATTTAAAAATTGTGTCAATAATGGGAGATTGACAGAACTTTTCTTGAAAAGATGTCCATAAGTAAGAAGGAATGGAAATGACTGCATAGAAACCATCATTGATACATAAAACAGAACAAATAACTAGCACTTCATAATAAAAAATGTAACAATATCTATAGTTATGACTTCAAATTTAAGAGCAAACAAATTTTAAATAATATTTTACTAAACAAAAAAGTTCACATTTAATACTTTATCTTCAGGAGAAATATGCATATATTTCATTATATACATAAATGTATAATGACATATTTCAAAGCCTCTCTTATGATTATATTTAGTGTGACTAAAGATGGGCTAATCTTATCCAGGTTCTTAGCCAAAATCTTATAATGTAATCTTGTAATCTTTGTTCATTACAAAATCTTGTGAAGCCTTTATCTTAAAATAATGTATATACTAATGGTTTTACACATTAGATTACTGTAATGACTCAAAACTGGCAAGAAAAGATTAAAGAAGATGTAAGAAGGAAAATACATCTGAGACCATATGTTTATGATTTTTCCATTTGGCTGATGCACTTTCTTTAAAATGGATGGTTTTCTATTATTATTAGAATTGATCTCAAATACAGTATTTACTCATAGGATGTGTCTAATATATTTTGAATAATTGGCCAGATGAAGGAGTTGAAAGTTTTTACAAGGTTTCTACATTAAACTTTACAGTAGAGAGGAAACATTTTCATTAATGCATCTGTATGCACGCTTGCCACTTGAAAACATCCCAAGATGAGGCTTCAGTACTGCTTGAAATTTGCACACTTCTATGAGTGGTGTAATATAATGCCTAGAGGAAAGGCCTTTTAGGGATGGAATAGGTCAACCCATTATTCATGCTATTTAAATATGAGTACTCAAGAAAAAAAATTCCAATATTTTTATTCCAGATAAGGTGAGGTAATATATACTGCACTTACTTTTTTTTATTAATTTCATTTTGGTTTCTTTTATAGAAAATAAATTTTGTGGATTTCTATCCTTATGGAAATAGAACACTTTGATTTATTATAAAGATGCAGACAGTAAATGTTAAAAAATTCATCAATAGTTGTTAGGGAATTTTTAATTCCTCCTTCTTTTAGTGAATTTACAAGATCCTTTCGTAAAAATAACCAAAAATATGTACTTGTTCTGCTTAATTTTATCATGGTACTCAAACTAAAACAACTTAAATGTGTTTTTAGCACATTGTTTTATGTGATCTTGCGTAAGGATAATATATAGTACTAAAAAATGGTTTTTGGTTCATTTTTATCCTTCTAACTAGCTCTAAAATGTGTAAAGTGTCATAGTAAGAATGGAATAATATCAAAATTAAATGAGAAGGGGCATAGATTCTAAAATTGAAGACTGTGATATTATTTTCATATGGTTGGCTCTGATTTTGATGCTGGTTATGGGCCAGAGAACCAACCAGTTGAAAAAAGTATGAGAGAAATAAATCCTCAACTTTTGATTGAGACTATCAAGAATACCACATATAGATTTATAGCTGGAGTCTTGTTTGTAGGGGTATGAAATAAAAAGGAAAATTTTTATTATGAGGACAAAGATATTTCTTATATTTGTCTCTTAAAAACACAGGTGGCTCTGGGTGTCTGGGTGACTCAGTCGGTTAAGCGTCTTACTTTGGCTGAGGTCATGATTTTCAGTTTGTGAGTTTTAGCCCCGCGTTGGGCTCTGTGCTCACAGCTCAGAACTATAAGCCTGCTTCAGATCCTGTGTCGCCCTCTCTCTCTCTGTCCCTCCCCTGCTTGTGTTCTGTCTCTCAAAAATGAATAAACGTTAAAAAAATTTAAAAACATACTCTGGACTTTTCATTTTTACTTCTCATTTAGTTGTCCACTATTCAAATGCTATTGTTAAATGTCTCTGTTTTTAAAAGCACCAAATATTGATTATGTTAATTCAAGCCATCATATTTTTGTTACACGCTTCTATGAGTATAATACACCCTTCTCTATATTTCTAAGAATTTTGTGCTTTACTACTAACTTATTTTAGGCAATGTGTTTAATAATGCTAATGAAAGACATAGGTCACATTGGGAAGCCAGTGGGACCTAATGATACCTTCAGAAATCTGAATTTAAAAATCCCTGCTTAGGTTTTCTTTTGATGGCTATTTCACATCAAATTTTAATAAGGATGGAAATAGCATAGCTAGGCTTTTCATGTGGAATTATTTTACTGATTTTAAAAATCTCAGTTAAGAGTTATAAAATAAGAATTATAGACTCTTCTCTAAAATATGAACATAAAGATTATATTTTTTCAGATTTTTTTTATTTGTTTTGCCATAAATGATTCAAATCATAGCTGGGGCTTGGAAGTTTGAATTATCACTGACACATTTTGGAATATATATATACATATCCCTAGACTCTAAAATGAGAATTGAATTTTCCTATCGTGCAGTACTCAATAGTTCTTAAAATCAATTTGAAATTCCCATGAATGTGGCCTCCTTTCTCGTGCTACATTTGAATGAAGGCTTTAGACACAAAGTTTTATTATGAGCATTGTCTTTACTTCTTTGTTCACAGTGATTTGGCTGGAGAAAGTAGGACAGACTTTTTTCTCTCATTATGTCTAAAGAAAAAAGTACAGAAGTATCTGCCTTCACATATGAGTTTATAGGAATGTTCTCTCAGAATTTTCCACAACCCTGAGTCAAATAAGTCAGCAAACTCAAATTTTCAATTATTACCATGGGTGAACTTGCAAGAATTAAGTCCTATGCTAGTTTGACTATAAAAATAAATTCTGACAGTATTATAGTATTACATTTCTGAACACTTTTAAGTTCTTATTGTAGTGATAGCAAGGAAAATTGTTCAGATATTTTATTCTTTTCATAACGTAACTTGATGATATAAGGGCCCCCCCCCCGCCTGGGGAAATTCCACTGGCAATATTTAACCCTGATGTATTACTAATTTATCAAGATCCATCTCTGTTTCTTAAAAAAATTAATTAGTACATAACAATTGCCCACTAGCCATGATCTTTGCAGCTTTTCTCTGTGTTTTTGGAGTTCTGCCTAGATTACTAAACCCAGGAAAATTGGCTGTTTCTTAGATGTTGGTCACAACAGTGCTGTGCAATCATCCCAGGAAGATTTGGGATCTCACGAGCATCACAATGGGTTCAGAAGGGAACGCTGAGTCCATTAAAGAGTCTACTATAGCATATTTCAGTCTTAGAAATAATAAATAAAAAGTAACAAAAACAACAAAGTGTTCTTAAACCATAATTTAATGCTCTCTATATAATACAAGGAACAAAATATCACCAAGTATTCTACATCTAAAAGTCCTTTTCACCTTTTAATAATGTTTATAAAATTCTTGATGACAAATGTCTACATATTTGATGTTTTCATTTTTCGATGCTTTGCTATCGGAACAAAAATAATTATCTTAAACACATAACATTTTGCAAATACATAGTTTGCCTTGGCATCTACAAACAAAGTATTTAAACTGATGCAAAATACTACAGTCATTTCAATGGAACATACTATACTGCATGTTACAGAAATTCCCCCCTAAATCTTGCTGATAGAAGACTCGAGTGATATGAATGTGAGATCTCTTTTCAGGTACTTGGACTTTTTCAATGTATGTTCCCTGTACAAAATATTACTAGCTGTGGTTTGTTAACTTTTTCTCAACACATGAAGTGTTGTCTAGAAATAAACCCTCTTAGTAATGCTACACATTGAAATCACATCAAAATTAATGAAGACAAGACTAGATGATAGTAATATCTTAAAAGGAATAGACATTTAGTAAAATTTATTTGGGAAATAAAATTATTAGCCTAGTTATTTAACCAAACTTAATAAAGGTACCCAACACATTCATGCAAAAATCAATGCTATAATTGTGAATTTGGGATATTGTCATTATGTGGTTTTCCCTCCCTATGACTAACTCTACCTAAGTGCAGATGTGAGTAAGTAAAAAATATAATTAGTCCCCATGATTTCAAGAGTAATTGAGAATCTGTCATTTGGAGGGCTATGTCCTTGAAAGAAAGAAAGAAAGAAAGAAAGAAAGAAAGAAAGAAAGAAAGAAAGAAAAAGAAAAATATTTGCTAATACTTTGACTCACTGCATCTGCTTTCACTAGATAAATTCTTTCTTATCTAGGTTTAGTTAACAGCCTAAATATCACTGAAGGCACATATACTTCTACTGCTCTACCCACAAATATAGTTGTGGATAAAATTATGAAGTATTCCACATTAATTTATTGGTTATTTCTAATAATTATCATTAAGCATTATATAACATTTACTCAACACACATAGCTATAGTTATTTTAGTCTTAATGGTTAAAATATACATGGAAAATTCCTTAGCAAAATGATTTACTAGAATTTTCCACACATTAGTTGGATAATAAAGCCTATAGTTTTAATAATAAATATAATCTCAAAATAAAAAGGTATTGCAGGGCAGAGTGAGCATTAAAACTTTTTTCAGACTAACTATGCTCATTTAAATTATCCATTTACTCATTTTCATTAGGCTTTTGAGAAAACTATGACAGCAAATTCCATGGAATAACTGAGGAATGGAAAGAAACAAAGCTTGAGAATATACAAAATTATATATAATTTTCAGCATTAAATTAAGAAAAATGATCTCGATGTATAGACAGGAAATGAGAATAACCTTAAAGAGACAAACATAAATGTAAGTTACTAGGTTTCTTAACCCTTAGTTATGTTAGTTTAGCATTGGTATCTAAAGAAACTCATTGCTTTCTATTATTAAATTACACATATGCATGTATTTCATTAAACTATATATAGATACCTATATATAGTTTAATATGAAAATATGTAACATTTTTCATGAAAATTTTTATTTTAATGCATATGCCTAAGTTACAAATCCTTCCTGCTTGTAACTTTAATTTTTTTTTTATAGTTTATTGTCAAGTTGGTTTCCACGTAACACCCAGTGCTCATCCCAACAAGTGCCCTCCTCCATGCCCATCCCCCATTTATGTTTGTTTATTATTGAGAGGGAGACAGTGTGAGTGGGATAGGGGCAGAGAGAGAGGGAGACACAAAATACCAAGCCAGTTCCAGGCTCCAAGGTGTCAGTACAGACCCTCATGCGGGGCTTGAACCCACAAACCTCGAGATGATGACAGGAGCTGAAGTTGGACACTTAAATGACTGGCCCACCCAGGTGCCTCCCCTGCTTGTATACGTGAATATAAATAAATATAAACAAAGGAGACTGATCAAGAAGTAGTGGAAGTAATGCCATAGTTTTAACTATTTTAACTATTTAGATCATTGATGGCTTTCTACTACTAATGATTGGTTGAGGAGTAGGAAAATGCATAGAACTAAAATTAAACCTTTTAATTTTACCTTAAGATTCTTTTACATTCAGTTACTCAAATAATAAGTAACAGACATTCCAGAATTTCCCATGTCCTTTGAGTTACAGATTTCTTCAGTTTTTGTGATATCTCACAAGGTTGTAATTTTCATGACACAACATACTTAGGTTTATATATATGAAAAGAGACAGAAATAATAAGGAAATAGGGAGTAACATCTTTTTAAATACTTAATATTTTGAAAAAAGTATTTTAATCCATTGCTATTTTACTGTTAAAGGCTATATGACTGACTCTCTTCATGAAACATCATGATCATTGAGACCTTTCAAAAATAACTCCAAATTATATATTTAATTACTTCATGGATTGCTTATTATTTTAGTGAGCTTTAATACAGACAACTCTGAAGTAAAAAAATAAATTTGGTTTAATGCCTGGAGTAGATGACACAAATATAAAGAATATCCCCCTTAACAGGTATAAAAGTTGAGTTGGTAACTTGTTTCAGGATTGAGGAATGAATCTTCTTTTATGAAATTTATGTTGGTAACAATGCTATGTTTGATTAAATGTGAAATCTTACTATTCATATTGGGCAACACTTATATGTGATTAGATGTTGAAATCTTACTATTCATGTCTTGCTATTTCTGCTATCACTTCTATGATCTTCAATGAACTGATTAACATGGAAAGAGACATTACTTAGTGATGACTAAATATGTAAGAAAAGCATGGGGTGCAAGTAGCAGAAAATAAAATTAATAGATTTTATCTCAAAGGTTTTACTTTTCTCACATGACAAGAAGATGACATTAGATAATTGCTAACATTATTCTAGAGGTCAGGGAGGTGAGGGATCTGAAAATTCTGACTCTATGGGTCTCCTGGCTTTCTCCTTATGGTCACAAAACAGCTATGTGGATGTAGCAACTTTAAATATTATGTATTTATTCCACATATAACACACAGAGGGGGTCTTAGCAACAGTGGAAGTACTTCATGTGATGTTCCATACTCTTTTCAGGAAGTAAAATTTTCTCAAGAGCTTCTAATCAATATCGGCTTGTATTTCATGGCAAGAACTGCATCAAAGTCAACTCCTATAGTATGCTCTGGCCTTTCTGAGACTAAAGGAACTCTTCGCAATACCTCAATAAAATCTCAGCCCTAATATCACTGAATAAAGAAAACAACAATTCTGTGGCTGCTCAGAGTTACCCTCTGTGCTGATGTGTATGTGGGGGAGGGCAGGGGAGGTGTGGGTATGGGTGTGGGTGCACATACATCTTTATTAATCATTTTAGGAATTTTGAGATTGTATTAAATTAATGAGTTCTCCAGTAATTCTTTAACTTAGCTTTTAATGCATGAAGTTTATGACATATATTTTTGGCTCCTGACTTCATAGGTCACAGATTGGACCCAGAGAGATAAAAGAGCATAAAGTCCAGAGAAATGGCAAGAATGGGCTATATTTAAGAATGAAGTGACAACATAGATAAATGTAGATTATAGGAGCAATCACTTATTTTTGATCTATTAAACAGTAAAATCTATTTTACTAGGTGGTCACATTAGGGAATAACCTATAATTCGTTATTCTTGTGCACTTTGGAAGGAACTTTTGTTACTTTCACCATTTTAATGCATGATCAATTGGACTGTAGAAATTTTGCTTGTGAAATGTCACTTATTTCATATTTTTGCTGCTCCATCCTAAATAGGTATATCTTGAATAAATTATTCATACTTCCATATAGAAAGAAGAAAAGTCAAAAATTAAACTCTTTGTAAATGAGTATTTTTCTATTGTCTTGAATGTTTTTCCCTCTAATTCTATATTTTAGATGGATGTAAACATTGGTAGTCTCTGCATAGATGTTTTAAAGATTCTTTAAATTATGAAAATATAATTTCCCAAATGACATTTTTTCTTTAGTCTACAGATAATCTCTGTCTGTGGAGGAAGAAGAGACTGTTCTGAAGAGATGAGAGGCTGCATTTATAAAATGCTTTATTTTAAAGTCAAATACAAATTTGAAATGTGAATTCCAAATACTACTTATGACAGTCTGGTGAATTGAATTTATTGATTTCTTTATATGCTGGTCCCTTTTGTATCTAGAATATAATAACTACCTTGTACTTACATTCTACTTTTAGTGTGACAATTAAGACTTGATCTAAGCACTTAGCATACAGTAATTGTTAAATCTGTTTACTTCACCATAATTTTGAAGTCGTTAAGATAAAATGGATTTAGTTGACATAAGCTTTGCAGAAGTGGAGGGGTACCACTCCTAAGGGTGCTTTTTGCCCAGATTTGTTTCTTTTTTAGAGCTCTATTCTTAACATTCATCTTTTCAGTGATGTATATATTATTAGGCAAAACCTCTTCCCTCATTCTATGCATCCATTCCTATCCAAATGAATTGGGATAGATGATTTGGAAAGCTATATGAACATTGTATTTCAATTATATAGAGTTTAAAGAGGTATTAATCTTCTCTTTATTATGAGATGATTTTTAATATCTATATTTCTGCTTATTATCTTGAATGCAAACACGTTTTCAACAGTAAATATCAGAGGTTTTTTTTACAATAATAATACATTGGTTTCCCTTTTCCTTAATTATTCCCTCATCTGAGGTGATGCAATGCCATCAGATATCACCCTATGTCCTAATGTCTGTAATATAGAAGAGGAAACACAATTATACAATGACAGGAGCTTATATATACATTTTCCCTCCTGTCCTGAGAAAAGGAGACAAACAAAATCTTCTCAATGTAATTGTTCTCCTGGGGTAGAAAAGGAAGAACCCTGGGTTCTTTATATAAATAAATGTCTCCATGGGGAAAGTTTACTGCCCAGTTTTTTTTATCTCTTTTGAAATATACACCTAATTAATATATAAATATATACCTAATATAGCCTAAATATATACGTGTATTACCTAAAGTGAGGCAAACCTCTTCTGAAGGTCTCTTAATATCTAATTATCCATTAACATTTTAGGTGTGTCCTTTGACTAAAGTCTCCTGTTTCTCAGAAAGCTCTGGCCTTGCAGAAATATTAAATCCTTTTAATTCTCTACTCTACTACTCAAAACTCCACTCTTTCCCAAATTGGACCTACTTGTCACTCTTATCCATTTGTGTTTACTTAGAAAAAGACATCCATACATTAATGAATAAACAAGTATAGATTAAGAAAAACAACCTGGACACCAGAATCTCAGATTGTCAAAATTCTTGAAGTATTAAAAGAAAACAAAACATCGTAGCCTCGAACCATTCAAAAGCCCATAAATACTAAATCAGCAAGAACATTTTCTAGTATGTAAAATTCTTTTACATCTTCTAACAAATATAAGAATTCTTAGCCTTGTGTTTTCAAAAATAAAACAAAAGACAGAAAATGGTACCTAATCTTTCACATGGTAGGTCTATTTCATTAGTCTAATCTGTTCCAATCTATACAGGCAACATTGCTTTCCATTATATGATGAGTTTCATTACTTTTTTTCTTCTTAAGTTACCAGAAGGAAAGATGAGTCATCATGTTCTAAATGAGAATTCAGCAAAATAAGACATTGTGGTGGAAGTATGATTAGGTATGAGAGCAACAGCATGAAAGAAGGGAGACAGAAAGCAAAGAAAGAAGAGAGAATATTAAGTAACTCTATCAATATTTTGATACTAATTTATATGTAATGGCCCTTAATTGATGATTATATAAACCTGCAATCCAATGATATAGATCTCAGAAAGTGATATTCAAGAAATACATGGAAGATTATATGGAATGGAATGTTCCCCAAATCGACCCTGCCCCCTTTCAGATCCAAATATTGAGTTTTGAAATTCTGAAAAATTTCTCTATCTCCAACTAGGGAACAAAGTAAATTCATTAGTTTCCTAATCTTTTTTCCACTTTTTGGGAATATTGAAATCAACTGTTGAGGAGTAATGGATTAAATTGGGGTCTAGGAAAATGAGATGCTTCATTCTGCTTGCTATATGAATGGATGAAATGCATTTTGTATTCTCATGGATACCGTTACATCCAACAGTTAGTGGAGTAAAGAAGTATTCAGGGTAGTCCATGGCACCCAGGAAGCAAGTGCAAAGTTCAGTTATTCTAAAGAAGGATACCTGCCCAACTAAGTTGTGGTTTCCTTTCCCCACTCAGCATATCAAGAAAAATATTATGTCTAAAATATGAAACATAGCAAAAAGTAGCTCTTAATAAAAAGCCAGTGATTAAAGTAGTTGGGGATTTAAGAAATATTCCCACCATATCAGCAAATTGGAGGTCTGGTAAAAGCTGTCTAATATGAATGAGATGAAATAAACTCTATGCAAATATAAGAAAAAGGAGATGATCAGGGGAAAGGAAGAAGGAGAAAAATATGCAATTTTGGATGCAAATAACATAAAGAATCAGAAAGAAACTTCTCCCAAATTCTTTAAATGATAGGACAAGTTCAGATAACAGTGTGAAATCAAAGCTAGAAGTTCAAGATGCTAAAATAACAGGGGAGGCAAGATGGCGGAGAAGTAGGGAGCTCTGTACTTTTCACCTGCCCACATCTCTCAAACAAAGAAGGACTGAAGCCATAAGACACGGAACCGCAAGAGTCTGGGAGGAAAAGAGACAGAGTCCGCTAAGAAGACAGCCTCATAGGTGCGTGATTGCAAACTGGGGAAGATAAAAACATGTAGGGACCTGGAGGCGTGGAGGGGAGGGAGCCCCCTCCGCGGAGAGGTGCAGAGAGATGAAGGGAAGAGAAAGAGAGGCTGAAATTGCTCATAGAGCTGTCTCTGGAGTAGAGAAAAACCTCGGCCTGGGACAGAGAGAGATCCTATCATCCCATGGGTAACTGCAGGGCACGTGGAGAGAGATCCTTTCTCTAGCTGTTATGCTTTCCTTGGGCTAGGCGCCCCAATCCCAGGGGACGCCAGGAGAAACTGCTCTGCTACTTCCTCTACTTGATCCCCAGCTAGGAAGCTGCTCAGCCTGTGCGAGTACATTTCAGGCGGTATCATTAAAGTGCACAGACTAAGATCTGGAAAGGAGGCAGTGTTTGGGAAATACAATTCAGCCCACCCTGGCTACGCCCACAGCACAGGGAGATGGGACCCAAAAGAGTGAGTTGCAATGCTTGGGTCAAGAAGGGACTGGGGTGCTGCCATTTTACTCCCCACAACCACCAAGATAGAGGGCCTCAGGGAGCTGCCCATAGGACTCACAGTGGAGAGCTGCCTTTTTTTTTTTCCTGGAGCCTGGGGCAAGACCACTACTGATGCATTGCCGTGATTAACTCTAGATCAATTCTTGCTACTCACATATATTTTCCCTTATCTCATTCTTATCTCTCCCCTCCACTGGACTGGGCACTCTGGTCATTGGTTTGCTTAAAAAGTCACATTTAATCCATTCTCTTGATGCTTTTTCTACACCTCCGTCCCTACCTTCCTTTCTCTCTCTCTCTCTGGAATAATCAGACTATATAGTTTCTTTGGGTAACATTATCTTCATTTTTTTATCTTCTCCTCCTACCATATTCTCCTCTTTCTCTCTCTGAATTAAGCCTTTTAGTCTCACGGCCTAGTCAATGTTCAATTTCACTTCCTCTCCACCCCTGTCACTTCTCTCTTTATATATGCTCTTCCATCAGCACTGCCCTCCCCTTTTCCCCCCTTTTGGTTTTCTTGTTTGTTTGACTTGTCGTGCATTTGTGTGTTTTTGTTCCCTGTGTGTTTTTCTGTCTGTTTTCCTTTTCAGGGCTACCTCAAGAAACAAGCCAAAGTACACATGATGGAGAGACCCAAATATCAAAATGAGTAGGGAAATAAAATAACCAAAGGCACAACAAGAGAGACCAAGGGACACCATTAAAAGAACACCTCCTGAATGGACAGGCCCTGGACAGTCAATGAGCCTCCTGTAATTTAGCAATACTCACAGGTGCAGAGTGCATAACAAGCTTTTAAAACTGACAAGAGACAGAAAGCTAGCCAAAATGATGAAACAGAAAAACTCTCCTCTAAAGAAATTCCAAGAAGAAGTCACATCTACAGAATTGCTCAAAACAGATATAAGCAACATAACTGAGCAAGGATTTAGAACAATTGTCTTTAGAACAATTGTCATAAAATTAATCGCTGGGCTTGAAAAAGGCATGGAAGACATCAGAGAAACTATTACTACAAAGACTATGGACCTTAAAGATAGCTATGACAAATTAAAAAAATGCTATAAATGAGGTGCATAATAAAATGGAGGTGGCCACTGCACTGATTGAAGAGGCAGAGAGGAGAATAGGTGAATTAGAAGACATAATTATAGAAAAAGAAGAAGCTGAGAAACAGAGAGATAAATTGATCCAGAAGCATGAAAGGAAATTTCGAGAACTGAGTGGTATAATCAAACACAACAATATCCGTATCATAGCAATTCCTGAAGAAGAAAGAGAGAAAGGTGCTGAAGGGGCACTTGAACAAATTATAGCCAAGAACTTCCCCAATCTGGGGACATTGAAATCCAAGAGGCACAGAGAACCCCCATTGGACGTAACTTGAATCGATCTTCGGCATGACATATCAAAATGAAACTGGCAAAATATAAGGATAAAGAGATAATTCTGAAAGCAGCTAGGGATAAAAAGGACCCTACAAATGGAAATCTATCAGAGTGGTTACAGACCTATGTACTGAAACGTGGCAGGCCAGAAAGGAATGGCAGGAAATCTTCAATGCGATGAACAGAAAAAATATACAGCCAAGAATCCTTTATCCAGCAAGCCTGCCACTCAGCATAGAAAGGGAGATAAAGGTTTTCCCAAATAAATAAAAATTGAAAGAATTCATCACCACTAAACCAACCCTACAAGAAATCCTAAGAGGGACTCTATGAGGGAAATGTTGCAAGGAACACAAAGTACCAGAGACACCACTATAAGCATGAACCCTACAGAGAACACAATGACTCTAAACCCAGATTTTTCAATAGTAACACTGACTGTAAATGGACCAAATGCTCCAATCAAAAGACATAGGGTAGCAGAATGGATAAAATAACAAAACCTATCTATTTGCTGTCTACAAGAGACTCATTTTAGACCTGAAGTCACCTTCAGATTGAACGTGAGGGGATGGAGAAATATCTATCATGCGACTGGAAGTCAAAAGAAAGCCGGAGTAACCATACTTATATCAGACAAACGGGACTTTAAAGTAAAGGCAGTAACAAAAGATGTAGAAGGGCATTATATAATAATCACAGGGTCTATCCATCAGGAAGAGCTAACATTTATAAACATCTACTGACCAAATTTGGAACCACCCAAATACATAAAACAGTTAATCACAAACGGAAACCATCTATTGATAAGAATGTGCTAATTGCAGGGGATTTTAATACTCCACTTACAGCAATATATAGATCAACTAGACAGAAAATCACTAAGGAAACAATGGACCTGAATGACACATTGGAACAGATGGATTTGACAGTTATATTTAGAACTCTACATCCTGAGGCTATGGAATACACTTTCTTCTAGACTGCACATGGTACCTTCTCCAAGACAGACCACATACTGGGTCATAAAGCATCCCTCCATAAATATAAAACAATTGAGATCATACCATACACACTTTCCAATTACAATGCTATGAAACTTGAAATCAATGACAGGAAAAAGTCTGGAAAACCTCCCAAAACATGGAGGTTAAAGACCATCCAACTAAAGAATGATATGGGCCAATCAGGCAATTAGAGAAGAAATTTAAAAATATATGGAAACAAATGAAAATGAAAATACAACAATCCAAACTCTTTGGGATGCAGCAAAGGCAGTCTTAAGAAGAAAGTATATTGCAATCCAGGCCTATTTCAACAAACTAGAAAAAATGCAAAGACGAAATCTAACAGCGCACCTAAAGGAACTAGAAGCAGAACAGTAAGAGCACCCCAAAACCAGCAGAAGAAGAGAAATAATAAAGATCAGGGCAGAAATAAACAATACAGAATCCAAAAAAACAGTTGAACAGAACAACAAAACCAAGAGTTGGTTTTTTGAAAAAATAAACAAAATTGATAAGCCTCTAGCCAGACTTCTCAAAAAGAAAAGAGAGAGCACCCAAATAGACAAAATGATGAATGAAAATGGATCTATTACAACCAATTCCTCAGAAATACAAGCAATTATCAGGGAATGCTGTGAAAAATTATATGCCAACAAACTGGACAACCTAGAAGAAATGGACAAATTCCTAAACATTCATGCACTACCAAAATTCAAATGGGAGGAGATAGAAAACCTGAACAGACCCATAACCAGTGAAGAAATTGAATCAGTTATCAAAAATCTCCCAATGAATAAGAGCCCTGGGCCAGATGGCTTCCCTGGCGAATTATACCAGACATTTAAAGCAGAGTTAATACCCATTCTTCTCAAACTATTCCAAAA
>CM053574.1:108777757-108818216 GCA_028646485.1 Cryptoprocta ferox | reverse complement strand
TAATGAAGCAACATAAAGAGAAATCAAGAAACTGATCCCATTCACAATTGCATAAAAAACCATAAAATACCTAGGAATAAACCTAACCAAAGATGTAAAAGATCTGTATGATGAAAACTATAGAAAACTTATGAAGGAAATTAAAGAAGACACAAAGGAATGGAAAAACATTCCATGCTCATGGATTGGAAGAATAAACATTGTTAAAATGTCATTATTACCCAAAGCAATCTACACATTCAATGCAATCCCAATCAAAATTACACCAGCATTCTTCTCAAAGCTAGAATGAACTACCCTAAAATTTGTATGGAACCACAAAAGACCCCAAATAGCCAAAGTAATATTGAAGAAGAAAACCAAAACAGGAGGCATCGCAATCCCAGACTTTAGCGTCTACTACAAAGCTGTCATCATCAAGACAGTATGGTATCGGCACAAAAAAAAGACACATAGACCAATGGAATAGAATAGAGAATCCAGCATTGGACCCACAAACATATGGCCAATTAATCTTTGACAAAGGAGGAAAGAGTATCCAATGGAAAAAAGACAGCCTCTTTAACAGATGGTGCTGGGAGAATTGGACAGCAACATGCAGAAGAATGAAACTAGACCACTTTCTTACACCATACACAAAAATAAACTCAAAATGGATGAAGGACCTGAACGTGAGACAGGAAACCATCAAAACCCTAGAGGAGAAAGCAGGAAACAACCTCTATGACCTCAACCGCAGCAATTTCCTACTCGACACATCCCCAAAAGCAAGGGATTCAAGAGCAAAAATGAACTATTGGGACCTCATCAAGATAAAAACCTGCAGCACTGTAAAGGAAACAATCAAGAAAACTAATAGGCAACTGATGGAACGGGAAAAGATAGTTGTAAATGACATATCGGATAAAGGGCTAGTGTCCAAAATCTATAAGGAATTCACCAATCTCCACACCCGAAAAACAAATAATCCAGTGAAGAAATGGGCAGAAGACATGAAGAGACACTTCTCCAAAGAGGACAACCAGATGGCCAACAGACACATGAAACAATGCTCAGCGTCACTCATCATCAGGGAAATACAAATCAAAACCACACTGAGATACCACCTCACGCTGGTCAGAGTGGCTAAAATGAACAAATCAGGAGGCTATAGATGCTGGCGAGGATGTGGAGAAACGGGCACCCTCCTACACTGTTGGTGGGAATGTAAACTGGTGTAGCTGCTCTGGAAAACAGTGTGGAGGTTCCTCAAAAAATTAACAATAGAACTCCCCTATGATCCAGCAATAGTACTGCTAGGAATTTATCCAAGGGATACAGAAATGCTGATGCATAGGGGCACATGTACCCCAATGTTCGTAGCGGCACTTTCAACAATAGCCAAATCATGGAAAGAGCCTAAATGTCCATCGACTGATGAATGAATCAAGAAGATGTGGTTTATCTATACAATGGGATACTACATGGCAATGAGGAAAAATGAAATCCGGCCATTCGTAGCAATGTGGATGGAACTTGAGGGTGTCATGCTAAGTGAAAAAAGTCAGGCAGAGAAAGACAGATTCCATATATTTTCACTCATAAGTGTAACAGGAGAAACTTAACAGAGGACCATGGGGGAGGGGAAGGGGAAAAATAGTTGGGAAAGGGAGGGAGGCAAACCATGAGAGACTCTAGAATACTGAGAACAAACTGAGGGCTGATGGGGGAAGGGGAGAAGGGAAGGGAGGTGATGGGCATGGAGGAAGGCACTTGTGGGGATGAGCACTGGGTGTTATATGGAAACCAGCTTGACAATAAATTATAAAAGAAAAAAGAAATAACCATTGAAAAAAGATGTTAAAACAACAGAAGAAATTGAAAATGAACACTAAAACAAAACAAACTACATTGAGAAACAAAGTGCTAAGCTAGGATTAAGAAAATAAGTAGAAAGAACAAAGCACTGAAAATATATGGATGGAAATAACATTACTGATGTAAGAAATAGGCTGAGGTAATTTTAGTGAATGCAATTATAAAAGATTAAGCAATCAGAGGAAAGCTAATAGCTAATAAGAGCAAAGAGGCTCCAAAATAAGGATTATCACTGTTAACTTTGAAGTAGAGATCTCAACACATAGTTCACAACAAATTATCAGATGAACTTTTACCTGCAGAGGATAGAAAATTTTAAGAATTTATGTTAAATAATCCTAAAGACAATGACATATTCTCTGTTAAATTATAAAACTTCAGAGATTGTGAAATACTTCTTAATCCATCAAGGTATAATAAGTAAATCAAATACAAGGAGGAAATATTAGACTGATCTCAAAATTGGTCATTGGCAGAAGATAATAAAAAATGTCTATAAAAATCTGAGGAAGGTCTCTGACCCAAAAAAGTTGTACGTAACCAAAATGACATTGAAGTATAAAGGCCATAAATCCTAATGTTACATGTGAAAAAATTCATGAATTCTTATTTAAATTATATTGATAACATGATCCAGTTGATTAAAAGTTGAATTAAAATAAAATAATTTAGAAATAAGTCATGGTAAATGAAATGGTAATAAGAAATGACTTCATTTAATTCTCAAACTAAACTAAAACACATTGTTTAAATTGGTGTTACAGAATAGAATTTTAGTGACATAAGCTGACATATAAAAATATGCCTACTGATAATTGGCAATGGGTATTGAGAGAGTTAATACTTTCATCTTCGATAGAAAGAAGTCAAATGATAGTCTAAACTTTAAACATTGATTTAAAATAAACATGTTTCTTGACTCTTAGTCTATATAGTCAGTTTCTATATCTTGGAAGAATCTCTAAACGTCTATATTTGTTACCACACTTCAGAAAATTTATTTGGATTATTCTTAACAGTTTTATATCCTTGGCATTTTGGGTTTTAGCTAAATATGTTAATTATTTTAAATGATAAACAAATTGTTCATCAGTTTATCATTCATGCTCTCATGTATTTCCTCTTATCTGTCATTCAGATATATTGATAGTTTCATTTAGTATAACATTAAAACATAAATTCCCTTTCACTACTTTATTCTGCTCTTAATGGAACATTAATTTGAATAAATATATATAGAATGAGAAATTTTATATATAACTATATAATATGTATTTCTATAATTTCTATTTTATTTGTATTATTTCAAGTTACACTATTTGTGTTTATTTTCTTTTCTAAGAGAAGCACAATTATTATTTTATTTTACTTTTTATTTTCCTTCCCTGTGACTTATTATTAAATTTATCCTACACTTATCATTGAAATACATTAGTAAATTTCTTTAGCATTTCATATTTCCATTTTTAGACTTTGTAAATACAAGATTTAGGAAACTTACTATTTTATCTCATCAATAAATACTTAAAAGCTATTATATGGCAAGCATTGGAAAATCAAGGCTGAGAAAGTATGACATGTCCTTAAGTTGCAAAAGTCTAAATGGTGGTGCATACAACCATAAAAGAAAAGTCACAATGTAGTGCGAAAGCTAAGAACATGTGTGGAATGGTGATCAAATAGAGCATGTAGTAATTAATCTGATGAGAAGGTTTAAAGAATACCTAAGTGGTTTATTCTTGACTTGCCTTATGAAGAGAAGAAAGGAAAGACAATCTGAGTTAGTAGACAGATATGGAAAACATGGCTATATCATGGAAATGTACCTAATTCAGAATTACTAGAGGTGAGTGGCAGAATGGGGGCACTTAGGCAAGGCCAAATGATACAGCTTCTGGCATAATATGACAAAGAGTTCAGTGTTTACTGGATAGGTTCTGATGAGCAAAAGTTGAATTTAACCAAGGTAATGGCATGGGCAATCTGTATTTTAGAAATCTCTGTGGAGAGTGCTTTCAAGAAGAGAAGAAATAAGAGAAATGTGGGAGGCTGCTCCAATAATCTAAGTGAATTACAGTAAGGGTCTGGATTAATGATGTTGTGAAGAAGGAAATATTCACTGTATCAGCAGTGAAGAATAAAGAATTCAACTATGCTAATTGGTGCAGGGGAGTGAAAGCAATGAGAAAACACAGGAAGTTGTGTGATCTATGTGTGGAAGGATTATTAAATACAGAATTTACAGAGTTTGACAAGCTAATGAGACAAAAGAAGCAACAAATAAGTAGTTGACTTAAGACCACTTAGTACAAGTATAAAACTTCAATCCTAAAGACATATAAGCTAAGGGATTACTACTACATATGTAGAAACATGAAAAAAATTGTGAGAAAAAAAGGTAAGCAGGACTTAATAATTTACACTATAGAATTTTATGGGACAGAAAACAGAAATACAGCCCCTGGCAAAGTTTGTGTAGCCTTTGTCAATAATACAGGAGAAAAAGCTGACAATGTTTTTTGAGGTAAGAAGTGGGAACAGTTATAAGGAAGTAAAAATCGATAGTCTTAAATATTACAGCAAATTCGAGTAAGATAATAGTAGTATATCAAGTGATAAATATCTTCACTTGATCAAAGCAGTTCACTGAGGATCTTCAGCAGACAAAATGTTTCAAGTTCTGGGACAGGTAGAGTATTCATATGATTTGAGTAGTGAATGTTGCATTGAAAAGGAGACACAACATATATAGAATATTTAGGAGACTGCTTCTAAAGGAAAATGAAAAGAAATTTTTGTAGATAAAGGATAATATAGTGCATTTCTGTGTGTGTGTGAAGGGAATGAGTTTTTTTTTTTTTTTGGTCTGTTTAAAAATTAGTGAAACTTAAGCTCATTTACAGGCAAGAGGAGAGATAGTATTTAATAAATATGCTAATATTTATCAAAAGAAGACTATTAAGAAACTTGGGAAAAATGTCTATACATATTGATAAAGTAAGCAAAAATTCAGCATTATGTTATTTAATAGTTTAGGGAAAATTAAAGAATTTTGTCTCATAATTTTAGTTTTTAAGTGCACAAGGTATGCTGATCTAACCCTCTTGTTGAATTCAATAATGGACATATTTCTTGGTATACTGAGAGAGGAAATAGAAGTAATATTCCACTGCCTCTGTAATTGTGACAAAATACCTAAGTGTTTATTAGTTCTTGGATGCAACTTGCTGCAGATTTTTGCTTTTATGAGCTTCCAGCAAGGTAGACCTATCTTAGTAAGTACTTAAATACCATATGGTTTTATAATGTTAAAACTACTTCATTGTTTTAATCCCTGTACATCTAAGGAATCATACTAGTATATAAAGTGAATGAATTAGATGTTTCATATTGGTTGAATGTAAAGAAAAATAGCTTCTTTGATAATTCTATGTACAAACAACAAACAAAATACAGTTGATCCTTGAACAACAAGGGTTTGAACTGCATGGGTCCTGTTACATGTGGATTCTTTTCCCATAAATACAGTACAATAGTACAAATGTATTTTCTCTTCCTTATGATTTTCTAGTAATATTTTCTTTTCTGTAGCTTACTTTATATAAGAATGTAGTATAGGGGCACTTGGTGGCTCAGTTGGTTAAGCGTCTGACTTCAGCTCGGGTCATGATCTCACAGTCCGTGGGTTCGAGCCCTGCGTCGGGCTCTGTGCTGACAGCTCAGCCTGGAGACTGCTTCAGATTCTGTGTCTCCCTCTCTCTCTGCCCCTCCCCTGCTCACTCCATCTCTCTCTCTCAAAATATAGACATTAAAAAATTTAATAAAAAAGAATGTAATATATGATACATAAAACCTACAAAGTATGTATTTTTTAAAAATATTTTAATGTTTATTTATTCTTGAGAGAGAGAGAGAGAGAGAGACAGAATGCAAATGGGGGAGAGGCAGAGAGAGAGGGAGATACAGAATCCGAAGTAGGCTCCAGGCTGAGCTGTCAGCAGCACAGAACCCGACATGGGGCTTGAATTCACAAGCTGTGAGATCATGACTTGAGCTGAAGTCAGATGCTCAACCGACTGAGCCACCCAGGTGCCCCACAAATTATGTACTAATGGACTATTTATGTTACCAGTAAAGTTTCCAGGTAACAGTAGGCTATTAGTGCTTAAGTCTTTGGGAAGTCAAAAGTTATATACAGATTTTCAAATATGCATGGGGTCAACACCTCTAACACCAGTATCGTTCAAGGGTCAACTATCTACATATTGTCATGAAAGCTGCTTTATGTTATTTAAGTATAAAATTTTAAAGAATTGTTCTCTGAGTACCTACATATTTTCTCCTTTTATTTTAATTTTATGGAAAATTAGAATGTTAAAATGAAGTAGATTTTTATTTGTTGTATAATATATTCTGTCACAATCAGAAAATTCATTTACATTTTATTCATGAAACTTTAATGCTTAATCTAATCTAAATATGCATAATTACACCAATTCATCAAACACATGAAATCCCTTCTAAACAATATCTAGCATTATGATTCTAATACTACCATGTTATGTAGATATGTCAAACTTTAAAGATATTGAATTGGAATCAATAATAAAAGAGCAAAAATAAAATGGAATACTTTAAAATTTATAGCAAGATGGCACATAATAGCAATGCACATAGACTTCATGTGTGTGTGTGTGTGTATGTGTGTGTCTGATTAATCCCACTCTATCAAAGACTAAGAATAAAATGCACCATATTTTAGAAAGGCATACTGCACATATAAAGGTAAAAATTGTTATTAGATCTTGTATTTCAAAAGTAACATAATTACCAAAACAGAAAAATATATAAAGATAGGCAGTTTATTTTAATGATAGTGAATTCTGGAACAATTCAATTATAGAAACTGCCTGGTAAATGCTGCAGCAGAAAAACACAAAGAAAGAAACTAGGTATTGGTGGAAATATAGCAACATGAGTAGCAACATGAGTAGGTCCACCATCAATTGTACATAATTTTTAGAAATTTTTATTATTAAAGAAAAGGAACATTTTGTGAACAACTATATTATTCACTTTATTGTATAAAGTGAAGGACCAATAGGACTGTTTCTATTGTGAAAAACTGCCAGGATATCAGGTTCCGAAACAGATAACTGCATGTTTGTACTATAAATGGTGGTATCAGCCTGTCCTGAAGCAGCATTTCTTCTTTCAGGACAGGAACAAGAAAAAAACATTAGGCGTTTCCTTTCCTATACATTCAATTTCATATATATATATAATATATATATGTATTATATATATATTATATATATTTTTTGTTGAAAACTTGTCTTGTAGAACTTGTCTCCATGCTCAATTTAGAATTCAATTACATATGATTTTTGAGGAACTTTTCCCACAAGTTGTATGTGTTTATTCTTTATTTTGCCTAATTTCTCAAGGAAATGATCATACTTGTATCTCTCACTTCAGAAAATACAGGAATGTATGCAAATTAGTTTTCTATACAGAAGCATATGTTACCTCATCCTTGTATTTAAATGATATATTTTTATACCCAAATAGAGAACAGCCCTATGTAAACAATTTCATTGAGCTTCTTGTTCCATGAATAAAGTCCTTTGGGAGAAAAACCATCAATATCTGTTCACTTTCATTCAAACATTTATTACTCATCTTGTTTACTTATTAAGGTATAAGTTATGGTGGATATTAAAATAATGTCAAAATGTTGCTTCAGTCCTGCTATTCAAACATTATGATTTAAATGCAAAGCAACGTCAAGGAAACTATTTGGTTGTGTGATATTCCATATCATTTTATGTGCGAAAGGAAGCATGAAAAGAACTGCTGCTTGGCCGCAGAATTTCTAGAAGAAATGTTTCTGTTCATGGTAGATTGATAGAGGTTAAATATAATAGAATATGGTAGACAGATGTGGGAATTTTTTTCTCTGCAAGATGCATTATGTCTCCAAATAATTCTGTAAGACAACTGCCTGGAGAAGCAAGATGGGACAGACATCAGCAAGTCTAAAACCTAACAAATTATAATTATAATTTTATTTTTTTAAGTTTATTTATTTATCTTGAGAGAGAGAGACAGAGAGAGAGAGAGAGAGAGAGAGAGAGAGAGAGAGAGAAAGAGGGAGACTATGAGCAGGGGAAGGGCAGAGAGAGAGAGAGAAAGAAGGAATTCCCAGCAGGCTCCATGCTCTCATCACAAAGCCCAACGCGGGGCTGGATTCCACGAACCATGTGATCATGAGCAGAGCTGAAACAAGAATTGGACGCTTTCCCGACTGAGTCATCCAGGTGCCCCAAATTTTTAATTTTAATTTTAAAGGAAATAGGAGAGAGAATAAAACTGAAAATACTAAGACAGTATGAAATGGTAAGTAGCAACAAAGTGAAACAAAAGCAGAATATAAGTCACATCCATTTTATGATTCTGTTTCAATGTGCCACTAACCATCAATGAAGTAAAACTGACTAACTTTCTGGATACTTTGTTTCATTTATCATGGTACACCTGGCAACAGGTAATTGCCTTACATACATTTGTGATGCCTTTTTTAGGCTACAGTTGGAATAATTATTATAAAAATGCATCTGAAACTATTAAGTAATAATATGCACACTCTGCATTAAAGTTAGCCTTTCTTATAACCCAATGATTAGATTTCTCAATGTGAAAAATCCATGCAATGTGAAAACTCAAGTCTTACCACACATAATATAGGGCATCTTACTGCTTTAGATATAGTATCATATTAGTAATAACTGTAAAGGATAGAAGTATTTACTGTTATAGTTTCTGTATTATGAAATATGCAATGACCAGTAAGGACTTTCACACCATAACAAACATCTATGAGTAGATCTTAAATTCGTTATGTTTAATGAGACTTACTCTAAATTCTTCTCTTTCCTTTCTTAAAATAGGATTACACAATAAAAAAGTACACAGTTATTTAAGCTCCAATGCCCATATGCCACACACACACACACACGCACACACACACACAGAAATCATATACATGTGTGCGGGCACACACACACACACACATTCAAGTAGGAAATTGAGTGAACCTCATTTACAGCAAAACCATGAGATTCCATATCAAATGAAAAATTTCTCAGCTCCGTATGAGAGAAAACTATAAGTAGAACTCCCTATAGGCTTTATTAACTCAATTCATATCTGGATTTACTCCTTTGCTGTTTTCTCTCTCCATGGAGCTGCTTAGATGGGGTGTTTCATTTACATAATCAACAATTCCTATGGCTCAGTCCTACACTCAGAGCAGCTCTGTGGGGATGTGCTAGAGGTGCAGAGCATGTGAACAGAGGAATAAATAAGAGAAAAACAAGACTAAAGCCTGCCTTTATCACTAATCGGAAAGAACGCGTACACACACACACAACACTCTCCCTTTCATGCCATGGACAGACTGTTCTGTGACTTCTTAGGCAGCAAGTATGACCTAATGTAGTGAAGCTGGTTCTGAGTCTTGAGTTTCAGACAATGGCCCTGCCTTTTGCTAACTGTGTGATCAGAAAGAAATTAAACTTTCTAAAACTACACATAAAAATCGTCTTTCCATAACGTTTTGTTTTTCATTTGATCCTCAGAGAAATTTGGGTTTAGTATTACCTCACAGTTTTACATTTGAGGAAATTAAATTTCAAATCACTTATGCAACTTGACCATGGCTCTACATGAAACAAGTGACATATCTAGTGGTGAGACTTAATTTGTCCATATTCCTAAGTTAATACTCCAACTCAGCTTTTTTAGAAAATTGATTTTGTAATGACATTTTTCACATACAGTGAAAGAGACTTAGAATATTATAAAGCTTCGTTAAGTTTTAGTGTGAGAAAATATTGATAGATCATGATCAATAACATTTAGCAACTCTGTATCATGGATTATGCTTATCAGCTTTCAGAGGAAGGTGCCCGCTTATGAATGTCAGCAGTGCCTCTATACGAAAAACTGCCATCTTTTGCTAATAATGATTCCTCTGTTAAGTTAAGGGAAATAGATTTCCCTCTATTAAGTTAAGTAAGATTTATCAAAGAACAAATTACTTCCCTTTACCCTTCCTTCTGCCCACAGATAGAAGCACTTTGGGAACAACTGCCTGACCTGTATGAATCATAAGAACAGAAGGATAGAAAAAGAAAAGAAAAAAGAAAAAGAAGGAAGGAAAAGAAAAGAAAAAGAAAAGAGAAGACAAGACAAGAAAAAAGAAAAGAAAAGAAAAGAAAAAAGAAAAGAAAAGAAAAGAAAAGAAAAACAAAGTGGGTGAGAGAGTGTCCATTCTCCCAGCTGTTGTGCATCATCTCTGTCAGTCCCAACTGGGCCGCTAGGCTGGCAGAGACCTTGCTTCAGAACAGAAAGTACGATGGAATAATATAAACTTTGGTTTTGCTTTTATTGAAAGATTAGAGAATTAAAATATGAAAGAAGACACATTCGATCCTGTCATGTTTCCATAATAAAGGTGCTGAATAAGAGGGCTCTTAACCTTCAGCATTTTACTTTTTTAGCATGAAAGAACACTTGCACTGAAATAGCTTCTGTCATGTTGTTGATTTTGTGCCAGAGGAGTTGAGATTGATCTCAGCACACTCTGTGCCTTTCTCTTAACCAGCGGCAATGATCTTTGAAAACCACAAAACATGTCTATTTTACTGTGAGTCCTAAGCTTTATTCTATTAACCTTTAATGAAATCAATGAATCATAAACTTCTGAAATTATTGTCACAAGGAAACCATTGTGTAACTAAAGCCATTATGGATCTGTGCATTATTCTTGTTGGCACAAAAAATAAAATTTTGCTTTTGTATATCCGTAGCATCTGAATATTTAATAGATGCACAGAAAGATAGTTTATCTTTAAGCCACATGGGTCCCAAATGTGACCCCAAAAATTTTTTTCAGAAGGCCTCTCTCCCGTTTAAGTTTTCAAAATAACTTTCTAATAATCCATTTTCTCAAGATATACTTTAAAAATGTTGATTTGAGTAAATATTATGAAACAAACGGAACAAAAATAAATATCTACTTAATATTAAAAATGAATTATTAAAGTATTTTCTTAATGTTTATTTCTTTATTTTGAAACAGAGAGAGCATAGGGGCAGGGGCAGAGAGAGAGAAGGATACAGAGAATCACAAGCAGGCTCTGTGGTGTCAGCCCAGACCCTGACATGGGACTCAGTCTCCCAAACCATGAGATCATGACCTGAGCTGAAACGAAGAGTGGGACACCTAACTGACTGAGCCACCCAGGTGCCCCCAAAATGGATTATTCAACAGTCTAAAAAACAGTCTCAGAAATTTGAGAATATATTCCAATAATTATTGAGTTCTTCCATTTATCTTGGGGATTCCTTATTTAACGTGGAAATCAATTGACATGGCGTCCCTGCTGTGTTTGTCTTGATAAGGAACTTTCTTAAGATTAGACCCTATTTTTCAGTTCTATTATCTTCTATATGTGCTATCTTTATCTATGCATGAAGACAATCTTACCATTTTCTTAATTGGGAGGAGGTTTCTAGGGATTAAATGAAATATATATATGAAAAACTAAAATGCATTGAAAGTGCTCTAGATGTAAATTTAGTTTAGTGTCCATCCATTCTCACATTTCTTTAAAAGTTGAAAAGAAGTAGAGACAAATATGTTACTCAGTGTTCAAAGTTTCTTCCTCCCCATTCCTCTAGTACTTACAACCACCAGGAAACTCTGCTAGCATTCATTTCCTCTGTTTCATGACATTTGTGCCGTGACACTGACTGTTAATAACAAGATATTTTTTTGATCTGAGTAGTTTTCATTTTCTGAAAAGTCTACTCTTAGTTTGTATGCTAAGTATTATAAGAATAGAGAAAAATAATTTATTGTTTCTAATAGCTTATATGCATATAGTTCTCAAATTAGGAATACCACATTAAAACTTCATTTTACACATTAGAGATTTCCTTCTGACAACAGCCATGGGAGATAACTTTGATTATCACAACTATAGATAAAAAGACGAGGGTGGGAAAAAATGACACTTAACAATAGGGTTTTTAGCTCAGCTTGCAAAAAATAATGCTGCTACTACAATGTACTCATATCTCCACAAAAGTTACACTGTTAGTTCTAAGTCATCACCAGTGTATCAGCCAAGCTGTGACAGGGAAGCAGAGACAATATATATGATAAAATAATTATTGCAGAAATTAAACCTTGCAGAACAATGAAGAAGCTGTGAGAATAAAGATCCACCAGGAAAGTTGGATCCAAAGTTTTCCTGAAGCCTCAAACTAGAGGAGTGGCTTAAGTCTATGCTAGCTGGAGAATCTGAGAAACCAAGCACATCAACCATGAAAACTTGACATGGCCCATTTCCTATTACCACCTCCTCAGGCAAGTGTTTCTTGGTAATACTATCTAGCACTGATCCCCTCGTGGCCACCATCTTTAGAATTTTTTTTATTAAAGGCACTATATATATCTACAATTATATTACATATTTATTTCCTTGCTTGTTGTTAAACTCCTCAGTCATTAAGCTCTTTATAGGAGAGGATTCCTTATGCTTATTTCTCCATTATATATCTGTGCCTAGAACTGTACCTGTAACTATTAACTATTAGAGCATAATACGGAATATTAAGTATATAAAGATATAAGTATATATATATAAATATATATATATATATATAGAGAGAGAGAGAGAGATTTCCAAGTTTGTACATATACATTTTTTCACCATAAAATCAACCTCATAAATTAAATTTGGTTTTCAAGAAGACTGAATAACAATTATTTTCTAATAATAGTATTTTTCTTTAATTTTAATAACCATATTTCTGAGTTTTGCAAATACGGAAAAGTAATTATTTTGGAAAATTCCTACATACCCCACATCAAAAAACCCTGAAAAGGTTAATAGAATATCTTTTAAAAATCTATATATATCTAGTAAGTAAAAAAGTACTTATCACTAAAATCAAGAATTTATCTCTGCTATTTGTAATTAACAAGATTTTTTAAACCATCCATTAATCTACAGGGTCACGGACTCTGAGGTTTCCTCCTCTTGCCAGTGACACCCTGATTAATAGGTTACTAATGAAAACAAAAATAATTTTGTAGAAAAATTTGATGACAAATTTAAATCAGTGTTCTAAAACACAAATATTGATGGGTACCTATCAATTGAAAAAAATAAAAATTTTAAATACACGGGGAATACATGCAACATTCACCTTATATTGAGCCATAAAGCATGTTTCAAATTATTTATAAACATGTATTATACAGACCACATTATCTAAACATAACTCAATTAAGTTCAAAGTCAGTAATAAAAAAATTATCAAATTGTAACATTTAAACTTGTTTAAAAAGAGTTTTTGGGGGGTGTTTGTGTGCTATTCTAGGAAATTATGACCAAAATACCCTTTATGTGGAAAAATAAGCCAAAAGAAAAAAAAACTTTTATATATTTAAATAAAGTGGTTATAAAATATTTGAAGTAAGACAATTTCAACTTATCATTCTTATCTAGTGTTTGATATGATTAATATCTGGTGCCAGCACAATACAACATGTATGCATTAATTAATAGAGGAACACTTCTTCACCATCTCTTCTGGTATGTTTGTATAATTTAGAGGCAAATTGCTTGACTAGATTTTCAATAAAACTTGGTCATCAACTCTTCTAGAAAATGAATTTAATTCTTACTATGTCAATTTTTCAAGAAAATGTATTGAATTCTTACTATGTAACAATGCTGTGCCACATGCTGAGGAAACTAAGATGAAACAAAGCTTTGACTTTTAAGAAGCATATTGTCTTATTGCAACATGGGCAATCCTATGAAGAAGAATAACAGTGTAATGAAGAAAGGAGGAGGAGGAGGAGGGGAAAGGGAGAGGAAGGGGGAGGGGAAGGGGAAGGAGGGAGGGGAAGGAGGAGGGGGAGGGGGATAGAGGGAGGGGAAGGGAGAGGAGGAGGAGGAGGAGGAGAAGGAGAAAACAATAATTGTTAGTAGCTACTATAATGGATGAAAACCCACAGTGCTGCGGTATTATATCGAACGGACTCCAAACAAGTATGTTGAATAATGAAGTACTTAAAGTCAGTAACACTTAAATGAATGTTGGTGGGAAATAGAGTATGAGTAATAATGTAAATATATAAAATATTTCTCTTTCCTTTTTTTACAGATAACTTACTAAGCAGAAAGAGGAAAACAAGGCCCTAGTACAGAGAGGGTTTTGTTTTGTTGTGTTGGTTCTTTCTCATCAGTCTCTCTTTGTTTCCCACCATGATTCCCCTTATAGTTCCCTTGACCAGTATGTAGGCATGTATTCTACACAAGATACAACGAAATGATTACGTGCTACCTTGTACAAGTTGGGAAGGAGAATACAAGTTAAATGAATGAGGTTTTCCATTTTTTCATTTTATTTTGGTTTCGCTTTTGAGGATGAAGTGAATATGGGGTGTGGCTACCTCTCAGAACAACTTGACCCTAAAGAAGTAGTTATGGAGAAAAACAGTACACAGAACTATGCAATGATTCATAAATGATTAATATAGCTTTAAGAAAATAATCATTGTAATATCTCTCTGGGAAAGAGGTTGGTTTATGATATGGGAGCCGGGCAGCCAGGAACGCCTGGCCCACCCTGGGCAGAACGCCGCCTGTTCTTTAGTGTCGACTTCGCTTCCTCAGAGACCACCTGTTTATATGAAACTTATTGATTATGTCTGATCAACCACAGCGTACCTGCCTGAGCAAGTTCTGTTTTTCCCATGAGATCACTCTCTGATCACTAAAAACAATCTTGGCATTGATTGACTATCATATTCTCAATAAATATGGGACTGCGGAGTTGTTCAGGGTGACATTTGTTATAAGCTGTCTTCCCCTGCTCCCTTTCTCTTTTACAGTTAACTTGTTTGTGCCTAATTCTTCTCCCGTGCGCTGTCGCGGAAAGCGGCAATGGGGCATCAAAATAGCCGCTTTTGATGCACTGAAGGAAAGGTTTCACCAATGTGATACTGTTCACAGTCTCACAGCACATTTCAAATCATTTTTTAAAAATGTATCTTTCTGGGGCACCTGGGTGGCTCAGTCGGTTAAGCGTCCGACTTCGGCTCAAGTCATGATCGCGCAGTTTGTGGGTTCGAGCCCTGTGTCGGGCTCTGTGCTGACAGCTCAGAGCCTGGAGCCTGCTTTGAATTCTGTGTCTCCCTCTCTCTCTGCCCCTCCCCTGCTCACATTCTGTCTCAAACGAAATAAACATTTTAAAAAAATGTATCTTTCTGAATGTTTTTTTTCACACTGAAATATTTTTAGGTCAGAGAGAATGATGGACATCATTTCTTTAATTATAGATAGCACTGTTTCCTGGACCCAGAAAATGACTTGGATATCAAAAGCATCTTCAGTACAAAGTTCAGCATTCCTGTCTGCTTCTTCCTGCACATTTTTAAAGCTGACTTTTGGGTTCCAAGAATAAAATAAAAATATGTCAAAACAACAAAATACTGACAAGGAAACTGAAACATGCGTCAGGTTACCTTACTGAGCTAATACTGGTAAGATTTACTCACATCTATACAATAAAAATATATTGTATATGTGTTTGTGCTTTTCAATTAGAGTTCCAACTTGAAATACAAATTGTACAACCAAACACTAATATGATCTCTGCTTTAAAATTGTCTGTAAAAATAAATAATTTTAGCTATATCTGCGTCTTGAAAGCTGAAAACATATTTTACAATACACATTAGTAGAGAACCTCACTCCAAAGATATTGTAAATAATGAGAACTTCAGCCTATCCCGAAATTAATTTTAAGTGAGTATCAACAAATATATCACATAATTGAGATGCTTTCATACACTCTTTTTAAAAGGGCAATTAAGCAGGGACTTTGCAAAAAAAAAAAAAATCCAACCTTTCCCACTTAGTTTTTAAGCAAATTATTCCCAACTCGTAACATTAACTCATAATTATGGTGATAGTTATTTTTATTTTTTAAAGCTTATTTAATCTGAGAGAAAGAGTTAGAGAGAGCATGTGAGCAGGGGAGGGGCAGAAACAGAGGGAGGCACAGAGTTTGAAGCAGGCTCCAGGCTCTGAGCTGTTAGCACAGAACCTGACACAGGGCTCGAACTCATGAGCAGTAAGATCATGACCTGAGCCAAAGTCAATCCACTGAACCACCCTGGTGTTCCAATGGTGATAGTTTTATTACTTAAACTCAACACCATTTTTATCACAGAATGACGAGGATTCAGAGATACAGTTTCATGATAACAACAAGGAAGAAAGTATAGCACAATGATTTTCATCAGATGAGAGACTTATGCTTCTAATTTTGTATTTATGTAAGAAGGATAAGTATAAAACACCTTTGGTGGATTAGGGAACCTACTGATTGACAGACTGGGAAATGATTAGAGGTTGGGCAATGAAAGGTAAACCAGAAGACTCATGAGATAATAAAGGGTAAAACATGGACTATAAGCCAGGAAAGGCAGCAAGGATTTCATGGCCTAATATTGTAGAGGCAAAAAGAAAAAAAAAAAAAAGTGATGCAGAGAAGTGAACTGTCCATTCTTTGCCTCTTTTATGTGTAATCATTTCTGCCCTTATAATCTTCCCAGAAATTGTAGCTAAGAAACTTATAAGGAAATGCAGTGGGTTTTGGAAGTCTTACATTGCTAGAGACAGAGAATTGGAATATAAAAACATCTAAATAAGAAGGGTAAACACCACGAATTGTCTATTGAGTCTTTTAGAGGATTACATTATATCAGCAGCGACTAATCAGAAAAACAACCATCCTAAAAAAATCAAAACACACAAAGTGCTCAATCTCTGATCCGAATCTAACTACTATTACATGCTTAAAGAATAGGGTCAGTCTTACCTCAGGGAAGATATCTAGAATTTCTGTAATTCCTCATGGGAAGTATATGAGAATCCATGGAAATATTCCAGGGACCAGTACCTACCAATTAGACAACATAACCAGAGTCATATAAAACCCAGATCTAGGAGTTTCCAGATTATGGACTAACATAGTATGATATAAATATTTTCAGGAAAATAGAAGAAAATTTCACCAGAGAAAGGGAGAGATAAGTAAAATGAGAATCCTACAAATCCTAGAAATTACAAATAACATGATTATAATAAATTAACAAAATACTTTATACCACCAAAGAGAGTTTGTTGACTGGAAAATGGATCAATAGACAAAAGTAAAGTAAAAAATAAGTTAGGAAACATTCTTAAAATATATAAAACATGTAGCAATGCTCTACTATCCATCAACTGGAGTCCCAGAAGAGGAAATAAAAAGAGTAAGGCACAAAGAACATTTGAGAAAATAACTGAGTTTCCAAAACTGATGAACTATCTTAAGTCAGACACAAAGAAGTGCTATGACCCCACCACGAATAGGATAAATAAAAGAAAAATCTCACTCAGACACTGTAATATAACTACTAAAAACCCAAGCCAAGATAAAATGCTGCAAAGTGCAAAATAAAAAGATTTATTACCTACAAAGGAGCAACAAGAAGACTGGCATTTAACTTTTCAACAGTATCATGGAATCAAAATATAGTGAATGATATTACCAGAGTGATTTACAAAACTACAATGATATACCATCACCTCACAGCAGTCAGAATGGCTAAAATGTATACAGGTCATCACCTAGAATACTATGAACATTGAATATACTCAAGATGGAAACTGAACTAAACACAGGAACTAAACACAGGAAGAGCAATGTAAAGGTAATTCTACAGATATTACAGATCATAAGATTATACTATGAAGTACTTTCTATCAATACATTTAAAAGTTTAAAATAAGTGGGAAATATTAGTGAAACATACTTTAACAAAAATGTCACTAGAATAAATGGAAATTTTATTAGATAGAAAAACTAAATATGTAATCAATTTTTTCTGGTATTTATTTCCCCCCTCTGGTGCATAATTGTTATAACAGTATACACAGAATAGCGCCTCCTTCATGCTCACCAGCTCCAATCAGGTTAGTATCATAGATCTAATGGACCACAGTGGCTTTCTGTGGAAGGAAAGACATTCAAAGTTCCCATGGACTAGATTATAACCTACAACTAGGGAACTGATAAATCGCTAAGGAGGACAGTGAAGGTATAATTCTGGACTTGCCAGCTAAAGTGAACTGGTGGTCTTTTAAAAAAGGCATAGAGAAAACGTATGTCCCAGGTGAAGAACCAAGTGACATGAGATACACTGATTTGCCACAGCAATGAAACATAACTGGAACAGTAACTTCGATCGGAGTCACCACCTGATAAAAGTTGACAATAACCTACTGTCATTTCTAAGGTGCGGCTGTCTTCTGCAAAGGCCAAAATAAGTGAGTTCAATCAGAATGTGATGGGAATCACCACTCTTGCCTCTGACAAACTCTTGATGGTGGCACTAATTTGTGTATTACTTCCATGAAAGTGATATTACTTTGCTTTACCTCTTTTCTGAGTAGAAGCAGGTCTCCTGGATTTCATTTAGCCCTTCCTGTTGGGACTAGAGTGAGGCAAGCAAGAAACTTAGTGTACAAAATTTAAAAAGACACTCATTCTCAGAATGACGCATATTTCTCCTTAAATATTGTTCCCTAGGCTGCTTATTTGCCTTGCTCTCGTGTCCTGGCCTTGCATAAAGCCTTTATTCCACAGCCCAGGTGACCACTGTGCAGATTCTGCACATGCTTATTGTAAGTAGGCATTTTGCAACAGTCGGTCCTGAGATCCAATTATTCTCTATGAGAGAGAGCTGAGTCAAAACTGGGTTACTCATCTGATGTCCATAAGGTCCTGTTCTGACTTGTGAAGCAGTAAACATTTCGATCTCTAGAATTAGTGTCAGTTCAGAGTCCGTGTTCAGAAACAGACTGATTATTTTCCCTTCCCCAAGGTGCTGAGTAAGGTACCACCTTGGGAAATAGCTGCAAGTACTTTTTGAAGTCCTGACAGGAAGACAGTATAATTTGCAGTCAGTGTTGAAGGTTCTTTTCTTAAGGTGACATAGCCTCTCCTTCAATCAAGAGGCTTGAGGTCTATGAATTAAGCCTGGAAACTGACAGCCATGACTCCCTATTTTGAGGATTCAAGTGAGACCCCCTTCTCAGTGGACCTAGAGACTTCCTGCTTATATGGATCAAATAAAATTTCAACAGACTAGCATTCTATTTCAGTTCTTCAGACATCATGATCAGCTAGCCCATACCAAACATCTCCAAGTCAGAGGGGGTTTGCCCCACTCCTTTGAATGAGTTGTCCATTACAGTAACCATGTCTACCTTAACTTTAGGGATCATGTGACAACAATCAATCCCTTTTACCCAGTGACCCTATCATGCCAATAATAATTGTTATGAAAAACTAATAGTTATTAACTTTACTAAAATATTAAGGTCAGATTAAAGCTTTCAAGTTATCAGCCACACAGTTCCTTTTATTCATATAAAATTCTGAATTTGTCTACACAAGAGAATACAAAAGAAATACTACATATTTAATATTTAAGCAAAGGCTCACCAACCTATATCAATCTGGAAAAGTTCGATGTATTTTAGTGTACAAACTGAATTGGGAATCCTTTGGGAAGCAAATACATTTCATTGTTTTACTTCACATAAAACAACTAGAGCAAACATACTACTCTGCTGACTTCTAGCAATCCATGGGTGTCTTGTTTTTATTTATAGATCAACATGTTTAGTTTCTCACTATTACAATAACTTTTTGTATTATTTTAGTGTATTGTTTTTAAAAGGATTGATTTTATAAACTACACTGCATGTGCACACACACATACAGATGCTTAAAACACTATAGGTGCACAGAGTTTACAAGAATGGCCACTCTGACTGCAGTTGAGGTACATGTGCCTACTTACCTTTACAGAGTTAAATTATGGAGGCATAAAAATACTCCATATATACTCCAATATAAAAATAATTAAACATGTTTTCCTTAGTGTGAAATTTTTCTACTGAAACTGTTCTCCTGCCAACTCCTTTTTTATTATATAATTTTGGTCACCATTTTATTAAATGAACATTTTTATTAAAATGAGTTATATAAGTAACTCTTAATTGAATCTTATCGCTATTAAGACTCTCCTGATAAAGTTTGTCAATCAAATTCTTTTTAAAAATTCTGGAATTGTGTAAAAGTATTAAACTACATACAGTTGTACTACAAGTGCATTGGGTGAAAATTTACCCATTAAATATATTACATATAATATTGAGTACAAATTTATTATTGAGAATTGTTTTGTGTAAAAACATTTCACTCATATTCATACAGTTACTAATAACTGCAAAATAATCAGAATATTGATGTTACATAAGCAAAACTTTCTGATGACAATGAAGCCTTTATCAATTAATCCATGCAAGCAATTCATATATTCACAAAGTTAAATGCTACATATAAGGGTTTTACTCTATTTAAATATCTCATAATATAACTGAGGCATGAATCCCATATAAAACATAGAATTTGGGTCTATCTTACCCAATATTAAAAAAGAAACATATAACAAATACATATTATAAATTATATATATTAAAGAAAGAATATGTATTCTATATTAAGGAAACAAAAAAAGAAAGAGAGAAACAAACAAAAAAGAATGGGAAAGAAGAGGGAGGAAGGAAGAGAAAAGAGGGAAGGCAGAAAGAAAATATTTACTCTTATAGTCCAGAACCTAATGTAATTGATACCAGTACTGGCTACATTTTCTCAATTTTATCTAAAGCTCTTGAATTACAGGGGTTTACACAATTCTCTTTGTAGTATATCCAATTAAAAAGAAAACACCCTGTGGAGATTTAAATTGAAATTGAAATGCAAAAATAAATATACATTTTAAAATAAAGCACTTTGAAACCATTTAAGGAAAAACAAATTCTTATTTTTTCTCATTCAGTGACAATATATTTTAATGTGTTCAATGAAATAAATAACCACAAATCCACATACTTAACATTAACTTACTCCCTCAGTGAAATAAAATATATCCCAGTCAATATGTAATACAATTAAAATACCTCAACTATGACAGAAAACCAAACAATCTGTTCATTTTGAATTGCTGAAGTAACAACAAACTGAAAACCAAAAGAAGATATAGATCTCGCTCTCTCTAACATACACACATACGCACACGCACACACGTGCGTGCGCACGTGCACACAACTTATATGCAGGAGCTGTGACTTACTAATTAAATATATATATATATATATAGATATATAGATCACCTCCAGATCTTCCTAATACAGTGCTGTAAATTCAGTTCTCTGTTTTTGTTATTTTGGTGAAATTCTCATGTATTAAATAAAAATAATCATATATAATAAAATATACAATTTTTAAAAAATTATTTATTTTGACAGAGAGAGTGTGTGTGAGCAGGGGAAGGACAGAGAGGCTCCACACCAGCAGCATAGAGCCCAACACGGGGTTCCAACTCACGGACTATGAGATCATGACCTGAGCTGAAACTAAGAGTTAGATGCTTAACTGACTGAGCAATCCAGACACCCCTAAAATAAACAATTTTAATTTTGTAAATATTACAAACTTCAAAAATTTTCCCATTCAACACTAGAAATGATTGTGATCATTTCAAAAGAATAAGAGAAAGAATAAGAGATTAGAAATCTGTAAATATTAAGTTAAAGACCTGCTTCCACTTTGTCAGTTGTATCATCCTTAAGAAGTCATTTTGCATCTTGAACTTCAATTTTCTCAATTAAAAATAATAGTAATAATAATTCTTTAAAATGCCTACTTCAAAGGGTTACTGTGGAACTTAATTACTAAAACTCACTAATACTCCCTCACTAATACTAAACGGACTTCCTGACCTATATCATGTTAGTGCCTGGAACAGTTTCAGGTGCTGCTCTGAGAACATCTTCTGTGTAGATCCCAGTCACATTACTATTTACCCTAACTCCCCACTTTGCAATGAAACTCTTTCTAGGTACCCAAAACCTCTGTGTCTTTTTTTCTTTTAATACTGTGTTTCCTTGACACCAACTTGAACGTGTTTGACACTTGATTGCATTTTGTCAATATGATGTTCAGAGAAATTATTTTTTAACCTCTCAACAGAATTTGGATATATCTTACATTCATTTTGTGTCCTTGTAACACTGAGGGCATACTAGTCACTCACTAAACAAAAATGGGCAAAATTGAAATAAGTAAATTTCCAATAGTACAGTATATAATATTTTATACGATACAAATTCTGACACTAATTTACATTCAAAGTTATTCCATGTATTTTGTACTAATTAAAAGTTATTCTATGTACTAACATACTAATAATATTATACCATGATTTTTTTTTAAAAAGCCTCTTTGAAGACAGTTCTCTACGAGTCTCTTGCATTTTTGCATGTCCTGTGAGCACAATTGCTGACTGCCTTTTTTGGCACAATTTTTCCAATGATATTTGTAGAGTGAAAGCCTTTGAAGATCAAAATAAGGTATCTCTCCAGAGAAGTATACTTACTGATGATTATTAAAAAAAAAGAAAATCAGGTGTTCTAAGATTAGGTTTACTCTCTTCCTCTCACCCCAAGAGATGCATGAGAAATGAACTATTCTTCATTTCTATCCTAAATGTCTTGCATTCTGCCACCACCCACAAAACTGTAACAGACTACCTTGTTATCTTGTCATTAGGTAAAATACTCCAACTTTCAGAGTCCATGATCAAGTCATTATTCAACATGCTATTTTTCAACAAGGAGAAATGTAAAGTCAATCATAGAATTTTAAAATGGGATGACATGGAGATTGGTTTTCCAGCTCACTTATAAGTGAAAAACTTGAATTTTAGAAATTCACTGGCTTTCTCAAGTTCATGGTGTGGTAATAGGAAGGCAGAGACTAAATCCTAGATTTCATAATTCCTGTCAATGATAGTTTCCCAATAATTACAGAATCACATCTATTACACATTTGAACTTGCTTACTACAACTCTGAAGTGTAGCTTGTTTCTGTCCACTTTTTCCAAATGAGTTTATGAGCCCTGTATTAACCTTCACTAACTGATACTGTACAACAATCTTATCTCAGTGCTTTAAAACAGTTTTGCTTTGTGTTGTTTTATCCCTTAAGACTCATGAGTGGAACATGAGCTTGGGTGTGGTAAGGGTTGGCTCAGCCTCGTGGGGATCAATTTGCTCCCACTGGATTGAGTTTGACCTCAGTTTGCTTACCCAGGTTAACCTTTATGTCTCTTCTCATTTTCATTTCATAATCCAGGCTGAAAGGGATTTACCATATGGGACATGGTGTTATAGAAAAGGACTACACAAGAATGCTCAGAAAAAAACTTTAAAACACACTCATATTGGCAATGGTCACGCATGTTCAAATCCCATTGTCCAACACAGTTCACACAACCAAGACCAAAAGTACACAAGCAAAGAGAGTAGAATGAGAAGGCACAGAAAGGGTAGGAGGAAATAAATTATTGCAACAATTGGAAAAACATTTTAAAAATACCATATACACACCCAAAATTTTAACTATAATTTTACAATTTGTTTTAAATTTTTTAATGTTTATTTATTTTTGAGAGACAGAGTGAGACAGAGCATGATCAGGGGAAGGGCAGAAAGAGAGGGAGACACAGAATCCAAAGCAGGTTCCAGGCTCTGGGCTGACAGCTCATGGGGCTCGAACTCAGACTGCCAGTTCATGATCTCAGCTGAAAGACGCTTAACTGACTGAGCCATCAAGGTGCCCCTATAATTTTACAATTTGTACAGAGGAATCCATCCTTTTTAGATGTAAATTTAAATGATCTTTGACCACATAGAGCAGTGAATAAGCTAAAAGCACTGGAAGCTCATCTGGCTGAGTTGCAATCATATGTCTCTCATGTATCTGCATGCCTGTGAGTGGAGACAGTGATTTCTTTACTCCAAACTATTTTTACAAGGATAGTTAAGTAGCAGACAGCGTTGGAAAATAAGAGACAGTGTCTCAGACCCAAGCTGGTTTGTATGTTGTCTAGTATAACAAAGATAGTCACCCTCGGGGCAAAGGTAAGGCCAATTACCTATTATAAAAGAATCATCTCCCCAGAGCACATGGTTCCTCCCCTTTATTTCAATCCACTGCATGTGTAGGCATTAGGCAGTCGCTCTGCATCACCCCGTGGAATTGGAACATACAAGAACAGGCACAAGTACAGATATTCTGACCACTGTTGTACTATGATTAATAATCTGTCTATTATCTACAACTCAGGTTCCTCAAGTTTTCTACTGTCATCTATGAAAATGCAACAGGCTACCTTGTCAGTGAGAAAGTAGAGTAAAATCTCACACACTTCACTGGTCTTGACAACTGTAAGTGCCTCTATAAATTCAAGGTTGTTCTCAACTACTCAAAATGCCAGCACAGTGCTAGTCATGTTTATTAGTGTTTCTGAGATCCTGCACTCTCCACGTAGACATGGATTCTTTGTTTTCCCTTGTGTTCACTCTGTACATAAGCTCACCATCTATTTCTAGAAAATATAAACCACTGAGAGAAAGAATCATTTTGCTTCCCATGACTAAATCTATAAAGCCAATCTTTTCCCCCTCCCTTATGTTTTCATTTTCCCTCATGTTCAAATGAAAGAAATATTCCATTTTCTGTGTCCTTCAGTTCCTCTCCCTGACTTTCTCAAAAGGATTTACACATTTTATTAGGACTCTCTAGCCATTTAGAACAACAGAATAGAACCTAAAAGTGATTAATCAAATATAAGAACAAGAAAAATTCCTTTACTGCATTTTCCATTCTAACCACAATCCTTAACTATACAATTTACCTTCACACAGGTATACATTTTAAAAAGATTGGTTAATTACCTTTCTGAGTTATATCATCTTTTGATGATTCTTGAATCTACCCTCATCCATGCAACAAAAATCTTCTTTGTTAACATTAATAATTTATAGAATAGCATAACCAATTCATATCACATGATTTCTAAATTGTATTTCTCACAAACACTGACCACTTTCAAATTGACTGTCCTTCTTAAGACACTTTCTATTTTTGTCTTATGACATTATATTATCCTTTTATTTCTGCTACGTCAGTCGCTGCTGTTTCATTCATTGTTTCATCTTCATTTACTAGCCCCTTTAAGAGGAAGATCTTTAATACGTAATCATATGAATGCTTTTAACTCTATCTTTTCTTATTTGGTGAAGTCACTGACTGTTATGCCTTCATATCACATTCTCACAAGCAATGTAGGATTGATCGAGCTAGTTTCTCTACATCTTTACCAGCATTTGGTGTTATCCCTGTTTCTTATTTTATCCATTCTGATAGGTATGCAGTGATAATTCATTGTGGTTTTAATTCTCATCTCCACAATGAATACCTTTTTTTAACATGTTTATTTGCCACCTGTATATCCTTTTTGGTGAAATGTAATTCATGTCTTTTGATCATTTTCTAATTGGATTTTTTAATTGCTGAGTTTTGAGATACTGTTACATATTTTAGATAGAAATCCTTTGCTGGATATATGGATTGCAAATGTTTTCTCTTAGTATGTGGCCTGTGCTTTTGTTTTCTTCACAGGGTCTTTTACAGGTAACAGTTTTGAAGTTTGATGAAGAACAACTTGTCAATTTTCTTTTTATCCACCACTCTTTTGGTGTCAAATCCAAGAACTGTTAGACTAGCAATAGTTCCCCACCATTGTCTCTGAATTTTTTTCCAAAAAAATATTATTTTATATTTTATATCAAGGTAGAGTGGGCGGAGGCTAGACAGCATCTCCCTTCTCCTGCCATTTTTGTCGTGATCAGCTCCAAGCTGAGCCTGCCCGCCCGCACTATTGCAACGTGGCAGTGTGAGCTACCCAGTCCCCCACCCCCAACTGCTGTCAACTAGATCCAGCGGCAAGCTGATCCTAAAGCCATGGGAGGCAAAGAATTGGTGCCTGTGGTGCCTCATTTTGGAGAGGAAAGTGTTAGAGAGACCAAATAAATTCCACTCTACCCATTTGATACCAAGGCAGTTTGAGTCAGTGCTGAGGTGGAGTCAAATGGAACCAGCTTCCTGTTGAAAATGCATATGCACCCAGCCCTCACACCAAACCTTAATGGTAAGACTACTCATTAAAAAATAAGAATATCACAGATCTAGAGAGAGGAAATAGTTAAGGCAATTATACCTTATTTTATTTTTAAAAAATTTTTAAGTGTATTTATTTATGAGAGGGAGAGAGAGAGAGAGAGAGCGAGTAAGCAGGGGAGAGACAGAGGGAGAGGTAGAGAAAGACAATCCCAACCAGGCTCCACACTGTCAGCACAGAGCCCAATGCAGAGCTTGAACTCACAAATCATGAGATCATGACCTGAGTCAGATGCTTAACCAACTGAGCCACACAGGCACCCCAAGGCAATTGTATTTTAAAAGCAAGAATAATAGTGTTCACTTTGGTAGCACATATACTAAAACTGGAATGACACAGAGAAGATTAGCATAGCCTGTGTGCAAGAAAAAAAGAAAGAAAGTGAGAATAATAAAGGTGACTGAATGTAAATAAAGTTTCCACACTTCACTCTAAGTAGTAAAATGTTTTTGCTTTGTTTAAGAGAGAGAGAGAGAGAGAGACAGAGAAAGCATGAGCAGAGGAGGGGCAAAGAGAAAGGGAGAATCTCAAGCAGGCTCTGCACTGCTGGCGCAGAGCCCGACATAGGGCTTGATCTCATGAACCATGAAATCATGACCTGAGCTGAAACTAGAGTGGGACACTTAACTGACTGAGCCACCCAGGCACTCCAGAAGTAAAACGTTTCTAACAGTAGATTGTGATAAGTTTTATCTGTCTGTTGTAATAGGCAGAGGAGCCACCAAGAAAATGATATAAATTAATCAAGATGGAGTTCTACCAAAAAACTCAGGTAACTCATAGGAAGGCAATAAAAGGGAAACAGAAGTGAGAACTAGAAAAACAAACAAACAGAAAGCAACTAATAAAATGATAGATTTAAGTCCTAGCATATTAATAATTACGATGAATGTGATGGTTAAATACAGATCCAACTATATTTCATTTACCAAAAACTCATTTCAAATACAATGATACAGTTATACTGAAAGCAAAAGGATGGAAAATGATACATCATTTGGGTATTACTTTAACAAACGAAGTAAGGCAGGAATGGCTATATGTTATCAGATAATACAGACTTCAGACAAAGAAAATTATTAGGGATAAAGAGAGACTTCATGTGTTGATAAAAAGTATCAATTTATCAGCACATTATGATCCTAAATATGTATACACCAAATAACAGAGCTTTAAAGTACATTGAGCAAAATCCGTTACAGCTGAAAGGAGAAATAAAGAAATCCACACATCTATTTGTGAATGTCAGCACAATCCTTTCAGTGATTAGGAAGCATATTAGGGAGCATATTAGGACAACAATCAACACCAGTAATCACTTTCTTATGTTATTACTTGAGAAAAAAATATATGTTGATTTAAGAAAAATACAACTCACCAGTATAATTCTATATGATGTACCTCAAAAAAAAAATAATGCTGAAAGTATTCTCTGAGAGGTAAGAGCCAGAATGAGAAAAAAATACATACTTGTAAGCAAATAATCTTTAGACATGTAGGTAAATATAAACTAAACCCTGTTTCTAAAAAATGATGATGAAGATGATTATACTAATATACATTAAAGGACAGTACAGTACAATGTACACATCCATATATGTGAACGTCTATAACATTTATGAATATGTGTACATATCTATGCAAAGACAAATTATGGTAGAAGTAGCTATAACTCCACTTAGAAATCGTCCAGTTTTCATCATATTGAGTGCTTTAAATATACTTTTCTTGGGGCACCTGGGTGATTTAGTAGGTTAAGCGTCCAACTCTTGGTTTTGGCTCAAGTCATGATCTCATGGTTGGTGAGTTCAAACCCCATATCAGGCTCTGTCCTGACAGTGCAGAGACTTCTTGGGATTCTCTTTCTCCCTCTCTCTCTCTGCCCCTCCCCTCCTGCCCACTCTTTCTCTCAAAATAAATACATAAATTAAAAAAAATTAAAAAACGTATATATATACTTTTCTCAATTTTTGATAGCTAAAACAGACAAAAATGTAGTAATAGAGAAAATTTCAACGTCATAATAAATACATTTATTCATCTTTTATGGAACACTTCAATGAACAATTAGGAATCTTTTATTTTCTCTTGAATACAAACATTTTTCAAAAATAGACAATGTTATAGCCTTCACAGCAACTCACAAAGAATTGCAAATTTTGGTATCATGCATATGTTTTTAAAGCACTGCAATTAAATTAGAATTATTTTTTAATTATTTTTTTTCTTTTTCAAATTTTTATTTAGACTTTAATTAGTTATAATAATATCTGGAGCGCTCAATATATACAGAGACGAAACTCCTTTTGGGACTCTTGTCTCCTCCTGGACATTAGCCTCTCTTATATTCAATTATGTGTCTGCTCTTTTGTTTAACAAGAGAGAACTCCAGACTCATAATCTGTGACACTTCCCTTGTGGGACAACGGAAAGAATTATAAAATTGAGGCAACATAGAGCTCATGGCCAGGGCTAAGAGAGATGGCATTCCTGAAACCATCTCTCAAAGAATATGAAGCTAGCAGGGAGAAAGTTAAAACTCTACTGATTTTTCTACATTAAAAATAATCTGGGGGTGCCTGGATGGCTCAGTGAGTTAAGCATCTGACTTTGGCTCAGGTCATGATCTCACTGTTTATGAGTTTGAGCCCCGAGTTGAGCTCTGTGCTGGAGCCTCCTTTGGATTCTGAGTGTCTGTCTCTCTGCCCCTCCCATGCTCACACTCTGTCTCTCTCTTTCAAAAATAAATAGACATTAAAAAAAAAGTCTGTGCAGCATACCACTGAAATCCAAGGGAATAGCAGACATGGCAGTGGACACGATCAGATTGATTTTGTATGCTGTCTCTTTTCTTCTTTAAATATTTAATTTTATTCATATTAAAATATGTATTCTGAGAGTTTTTAAATGAAATATCCATAATAATACAGGTATTTTGGAAATTATAGCAAAACACTTATTGAGAAACATCATTATTTTATCTTGTATGAGAAATCTATCATCCTAGTTTGGTTGCAATATTTAAAGACAACAGAACATGTGTATCCTGCACAGTGCTGAATAGTGGTGGACATTTAATGATGGACTTAGAAGAGATTTGTTTCTCAGGATGCTATAAAAAATGAGTTCACTCTTCTCCATCCTCTGATCTACTGCCAGGGTTCCGTGTGTCTAAAATAAATGAAAAACCAGAAAGCCCTGAATACCTGTTACCTTAGTCCATTCTTCTAAGAACTCTAGAGCAAAGAGCAGGTGAAATGGATTTATAGGACAATAGGAAGATATTCAATACAGTCTGTTATGTAAAATTTCAGGATATACTCTTGGATTTTTTCTATATTGAAAGTCTTTGTCCCTAATTCAGAGGAAGTACCAAGTTCAAAACACAATTATTTGTGTTGATATTAGTTCAGCTAAGATCCTATCTGAAAATTAAATGTAGTCACACACAGTGGTTGTTATATAAGACTGTGGAGTAAAACAGGGATGATGATAATAAGTAAGTAATATGGAATATAGCTCCATATTTTTCCTACCTCTGATGCTGACCTAATTACTAATCATGTCTGCCTTTTTCCACTGCACATTCAAATGTCCCCTTAGTATCTTCTAACACTTTATAACATCTACTCTACCTGATCATGTGATCCATACCTTTATTCATATAGCATACAATTCCTTGTGTTCTTGTATTTATTGGATTTCTGAAGTTTTTCTTTGACTAATATCAGACAAGAGAATAATAAGAGGCACCCAAATTAATCTTATTTGTTTACAAACATTTTCCTCCATGTTAAAGTGCAAAAATGTTCACAATCGTCCACTTTACCCCAAATGCACACATCTTTGCATTGTAATGTTGCAGCTCCTTTCGGCAATAAAATAAGTCTTTTCTTTATCCTTTTAATATGGGCTAGACTTTGGATTTCGTTTCACAATACCTGCATGAGAATTAATACTGTGTGAGGTTTGAATCCAGGCTTCAAAATACCTTGTATGTTTCTCCTCTTGTTCCAGGAATTTTGTTGTCATTTGAACCAGCCTACTAGATCGCTTCGTGGCCTTTTGGCTAAGATCAAGTGTTGAACTAGCCTAAGAGGATGAAAAACTATGTGGAGAAACAAGATATTCAGCCAAAAGCCAGTCAACCCTATAGAAGCAGAGCTTACTTGCTGAGAAGTCAACATCAAAGCTAATTTCTCAAGGCAGATGAGTGATCTCAGCTGAGATTAGAATTACCCAGTTAAGACCAACTGCTGATCATGTGAACAATGAGTTTAAAATTAGAATCTTTAAGCTCATGAGTTAATATCTGTACATTATTATTTCATTTTCTCTTATTTTATAGCTTATTTTTCAGCCACATGTCTCCAGCTCCCACCATAACTAGTTCTTCAGCATCAGTCAATCATTCTATCAAGCCCATTCTTTATGGGTAAGGTAACACAAAATATGACAAATGAAGCCCATGGCATTAGCCCATTGCTATACGTCTTTGGTCAGATATGATGTGTGTGAAATATGTTGATGGATAAAGAATGGTAAAAGTTTCATGTGTGGTGGTGTTAGAAGAGCCTCTGAGGGCAACAATGGCAAATCCATACCCAGAATATGGTTCAGTATGTGTGACAAGAGAGACCTTTCATTTGTATTGTGTTTGGAGTCCAAAGTAATTGATTTGCCACCTGGTTGTTAGCAGGAATCCCACTTGAGATAATGCCGTATCAAGTAAAATGATGGCCAATGATGGTCAAGAAATGTGACATTTATTTTAACCAATGAAGTTTGCATCCGCCAAGTAAACAAGTTAAAAGATGTAGAAAACAGCACCCATGTATCTCAAAAGACTTCAGTTGGCATGCTGACTTCTGCAATTCTCTCTACAAATATGGCATTGTTTTTGTTTTATATTTGTGGCTGAAAGAAAGAAAGACCCAAATATAATGCCTTCAACTTGAGCATTTTTTACCATAATGTCTCTCACTCTGTGGTTTAGGAAACCAAAATGGAAACTCTGCCATGTAGTAAACATATAAATTTTGACTATTCATTTCAGAATTGAGGAAGTAATTTGAGGACGAAGCCATAGTCCCACTGAAACTACTTGGACTCAGGCCAAGAATCCATTTACCATATGATTGCCACAAATCTTTGCACTGAATGAAAAACTATAGTAGCTTTTGAGGTGGCCAAAGGTCAGCTCACATTCAGAGTCTATATCTAACAACTTCTAAAAGGTTATTAGAATAACCATTATTGTGGACAGGTTAGTTTTCTGCTCAGCAGACCTCAACAGACCTAGGACTGTTCTTGCTACATATGTCAAGCAGTACTTTTAAAAGCTGAATTTCTATTTAATTTCTAGGTGCCCTGAGATCATTTAACCATTGTCACAAATCCTTGAGCTTAAAACACCTAATTAACTTTTTGCCCATGTAGTTTAATTGCAGTAATTGCACTCATGCTGTCCCTGATGCTCTACTGCTGCCAACTGGCCTCTGTGTCCTTAGGTTCTATTATCATCATGACATAAGGATGACTGTGTCTAGTGTAGTATCACCCTTAGTCAACACTGATATATAGAGACCTTTTCAAGAGTAAGGGAGTATCCCTCAAAACCAGTGGTCTTAATATTTGGTAATGGAAGGCCCAACAGGGAGGTATTCTTAGAGGCAGCTGAGAAATGTGCACTTAATTGATCCATTTCAACATCCCCATATTCGCATATTCCTGACTCTTTAGACTGCATTCCCTTCAATATCACAAGGAAATTACAGCGTTTTCATGTTATTAATTAGTGTCATCACTGAGTCTGCCTTTGAATAGCCCATCTAGTAGACTATTACTTACTGTTATTCAAATCAGCACTTTAAAGCTTAAATGCTTTTCAATATATTTGACCAAATCAAGTCTTTGTTATGTTTCCTTTGGTCTATTACACTAGAATCACTTCCACAATTGCTCCCAGTCTTATGCCAATACAGATCCTAGAAATCTTATAATGTTTTCAATGTCAAGGTGATTTTCTCCTGGATTAGGACTTGTGCTTCTTTAGCAGGATTTTATTAGGTTTGATTTTCATTAGGAGGTTGAAGACAATGAAAGGAATAAAAGGTAATGTGGGCGCACCTAAGCATAACTGACCTCAGTTTGTAAAGATAATGCCTTGCATGTAACCACTGAAACTCTGGCACGCAGAGATCAGATTCCTGGGTAGGAGTGGTGGCAAAGGAAATTTAGGAAAAACAGGAAACTCAAGGTCATTAAACTCATTATAATGCAGGAGCCAAGGGACCTCTTCAAAGATTTTGGTAATATCTCTGATTTCTATGCTATTAATTGTATATTGATCACTGCTAAATTTTTGTTCTCTGTGTTCCCTAGAACTGTGCAAAGAAATCAGGTGTATCTGCTATCTTTATAATCACTGTAGTTACCATAGCAACTAAGTACCACAATGACTTGTTCTCTAAATGTTATGCCTTCTACTGATAATTCATCCCAAATTACCACAGGTGATAATTTCAGCGATTCTGAGACCCCTTCTGCTACAGATTAATCCTGTTTGCTCCAGTACTGTGGCTTGAATATGTATTTGTCTTCAATATTTGAACCTGACACAAATACATGTTTCCTGGGTTATTTGTAATAACAATTTTTATATCAAATGCAATAAAGATAGCCCTACATAATAAGAATCATTACAAAGGACTAATTTACAAAGATGTGGGTGGGGTGAGGGTAAATGCAAGGATTAATGTAGGAACCCAAAGCTAGCAAATTGCAGTTATCGCTGCCTGCAAATATGAAAGAAAAAAGAGAAGGTGGAGATACTAGAATTTAGAACAAGAGTGTAAAACAGAGTAAGGTATCTTGAAAGGAGCAGTGACCTCGGCCCAAGGAACACAAGAAATTCAAGTCAAACACACATGGGGAATTAGGGAAATAAATACTTAGATCCAACTGGAAGACTGAGGGCACAGGAGCACATTGATATAACTAATCATGGAGACCACTTACTGAGGCAGACAAAAGAAGGAATTAGGTGGAGAATGAATCTAGAAGAGCAAATGAAAGGCAACTCTTATGCCTTTATAATACTTTTATTCAAAATAAATATAGTTGGGGCTGATAATAACAGATCTTAGGGAAAATTTTGGAGGACTAGAGTTAATGGTACTTGAAATAAGAATGCATGATTGGTATTTTTCATACATCCTATGGAGGTATCATTATAAATACACATACAAAATACCATCAAACACATGCATGCATAAACACACACACACACACACACACACACACACACACAGTTTAGAAAAGAGGTATATTTAAAACCCCCAAATAGGATCAAGGCCTAGAGTTGCAACATCACTTGTTGGACCCAAGAGGCACACCTTATGTCAACATTAAAGATATGATCACATTGTTTCTTTAAACCTATTTCCAGATTGTCAATTGGTATTGATGGCCAATCATTTTCAGAGGCAGAGGATTAAGCAAAGACATGTTCTTTCGAGTAATACCCGAAATCATGGGAATGTGGGAAATGTTTAAATACACATGCATTCCATTTCTAGAGCTTCTATACCACCTTCCTATGGGGCATGTTTTCTCCTCACACATTCAAACAAGACAACTCTTTTAGGGCATTTTTATTAATGGGGGTCTGTTATATCCCCCTGTTTTCTTGGGGCCAGCAACCATTTAAAAAACTGATAATTATTTAAAAACCTTAGGATTAGTCACTCTTTATTTAGGCTTAGTACTCTAAGTCCAGAATTACATCTTTAAACAGATGGACATTTATTCACTCAAAATATTTAAGATAGCCATGAGTTATTCATTTTTAATTCTTAACTAGAGTTTAAAAAATAATGAATGGTTCTGTTTTCAAGGCAGAACAAAGCATGTATTTGCAAATTCTGGTAATTGCTTAATTAAGTTGAAACATTTGCTGAATATGTACACGGTGTCAGGCACTCTTCTTATCAGCAGTGATACAATAGTGACCAAAACAGTTAAAATCCCTGCCCCCATAAAGTATCAGTTGTCATGGATACCTGTATTCTGATGAAATGCGAGAACATCTGGTACCAAAATGGAGCCACATGCTTTGTCAGTTCTTTCACATGAAGAAAGAACTGTAACTTACAAACATGTAAGTGGATATGGGTATTGTGAAGAATTGGAAAGAGGATCCTATGGAATAATTAAGCTTCTATGCAAAGAGAATATAGAAACTACAGAAATAATATGTAACAACGGTAAAGGATTAGAAGATAAAAATAAAATATTTTTAAAACAACCCATGTGCCGTCACTTAGAAAGAAGTTAATTTTTTTGATATCTAGAAACATATATTTACATATCTACATATACATATGTAAGTAGCTAGGAAGACAGATACCAAATCATCTATATGTGCAATATAGATAAATATTTTCCAAAATAGCACATATTATGATATACCATTTATAATAGCATGTTTTTATCTTGTAACAATAGCTAATAAATGTTTTTGTATATTTACTTATTATAAACTATTCTGATTAATATACTTTTTATATGCACATACTTCCAGATTCAATTAGCTTCTTGAGATAAATTGCTAAAATTGAGAATGCAGTGTAAACACTACATATTGTAAAACTGCCCACCATAGGTGGATTTTGAGGTACTTACCAGTATGGAAGTAATTGGCATTTTTATATTTTTGACTTCTTTCCAATCAAGGAAAGTGTATATTTCAACTTGCTCACTTTTTCTCATTTGTTTCATGGACGTTTGTTTTGTTATATGTCATTTCATTTCTTATAAACCCGTTAAGATTTTTTTTCATAGATACTTTTTATGATTATATTATTATTCTGAATATTCTATTTTAATGGCACTGTATTAAATAACATAGATTATTTTTTATTTTGTATTAAGTATCCACTTACCAATTAATATTGTGAATTCTGTGTGAATTCTATTTGACCTTAATCATTCATCTAGGGAAAATTTATATTAAATGTATATAAAAGTTTTCACCAGCCAGTTGAGTATACTAATTCACATTAACAGATGGCAAATAGGTGTCAGGATATGAACAAAGAGCACAGAAACAGCAATATCGAAACTGCTCTGGCCTTTACTTTTAAAATCACATGGGAAAAATCACCTTTTAATTAATGCTCACTCTTATAGTGGATCTTTTATTGGTTTTCTAGATGCTTCTAGTTATAGCACTGAATTTTTTGTGGATCACTAAGTTATCCTCCGAACATTACACTTACTTAAATGATATCAAGAAATGCTGAATAAGCACTTAAATTTGATCTCTCAATTGAGATAATAACTTAGTAACAAACACTTATTGAGCACTTACTTGTGGGAAGCACTGTACTAAGTGCTTTGTATCTTTTATGCATCATTCCAATTGGTGCTAAAATGATCCATTTTGGTGAGAAAGAAAATCAGGCCCAGAAATTTAAATAATGTACTCAAAATCATACTTTCACTAAAGAAAAGTTAAAGCCTGGCTTTTTGGATTCTAGTCCTTGGTTCAGACCTCTCTATTCCATTGTGTATGTTTAATAATATGGCTTAAGGAGGTGAAAGAAAATCTATCTTTGGTAATGTGAATAATAAGTAAAATCTTACTTTTTCATGCCAGAGACTATACACTACATAAAAGTAGAAATGTTGTAACTTGACTTCTGTCTCTTCAGAACCTTGAACATTACTTGGTACTTATTGCTCGCCAACTTGAATCACAGCTATATATTGAAATTGACTATGTTGTAGGGCTTTGCAAAAGTAATGCAGAGTTTTATTCAGAAGATTGGACTTTGAATGTGTATGTGAGCATGTGTGCATGTGTATGCATGTGTCAATGATACACAATTGCATTCAGAAGTCCTGAGTTAAAGCTACAGCACTCAGCATCTACTAATTGTATGATCTTGGATGAGTAGTAATGCATCCCAAACTTAACAATAAATCATTTAAAAGGATAGTTGAGAGTAACAAAGGTGATAATGGAAAAGAAAGTGGTTTATAAAATGCAAATTAATCTACAATTACTTGCTATAATTATTATAACATCTTTGTTGTTTTAAATAGTTTAAAAATTGTAACCAGGGAATCATCCCAAAGGTGGCAGGAGATACATTTGTTAGGAACAAAAGGCCTTTGAAAAGGGAATGAGATGAGACTCTTCTGTAGGGAGTTTCCAGCAGTGCTAGAAGATAACATCTGTCTAATATTCATAAGAGTCATACAGCCTGGCAAAGAACAGCAAAATGAATGAGTTTGCTAATGAGTGCTAATTAACCTGTTTGGGTGGAAAATTTGGTTTAATTCAGCGGATCTACCACATGCTGACAGACTGAATTTAACACTAAGTGACTTTCACTAATTTAATTGATCAGTTTGAATCTCTAAGCATTTTTTGGATCATATGCATACAGATACAATAACTGGCTACAACCCTAAAATTTTTTGGAAGAAAGATGTTTTGTTGTTGCTTTAGTTATTGTTAATATATATTATAACAGTACTTTTATTTTTCAACAAAATGTAATTCAAGTAATTCTTGGAGAATGACAATTGTCTGTACTTCTATCTTTACATAGGTAAATTGTATTTAATACATGTTTCAGATATTTCAGAAAACAAACACCTTAGGTACAAAATGGATTACTTATTCAGCTTTGTGATTTTTTATTTTATGTAAAAAATACACGGAAAGAATTTGGTACATTTGTACTGTAGTGTTCTCCAAACTCTGGGTTTTACTGATTGCATATACTGATGCAGTTCAGCCTTCTTCCTTGTCTTCTATACTTTCTGTAAGTTGGCACCTGCATCCAGAGACTGGATCAGTCTTAGGTTTTATTTCCTTTGCAAGACTCAAGCTTTGACTATAGATGACATATGGTAGGACTGCAAGAGGTAAATAATATCAGATTGTTTCTAATTTGTGATGGTAAGACCCACTGATGCTTAGTATCTGTACTGATATAGTTTGTATCTGCTTAATCTATATACTGTGTTGGTATTCCAGTTCTATGATTACTTTTTATTTACTAATTGATAGTCTGTTATAAAGAGATACCTCCTCTCAATTACACTCTCATTACTCAATCTATTGTCATAATTAAAGCTCAAATGTCACACCTAATGTGACTAAAGGGACTAATGAAAGCCTTTTATTGTTGTCTCCTATGTCTCTTCAATATGTCCTAGAAAACATCTTTTGTGATATTATCTAGCACAATGTTCCAGCATCATCTTGTATATTTGCTTCCCTGGAAGCTATACCCAGAATCAGCTATCTCTATGATTTCTAGAATCTTCCAGTGAGAAAAAGCATTTCTGGGTGTTTAGATGCTCTTTGCTACTGGATGAGTAATTGCCTCCAGGCCTTTTTTAGACAACTTTCACAAGTTCATATGGGTAATTCCAATCCAAGTTAAAGACAACAGTCTTTAATGAGTTTTACTAAAACTCAGTCCTACTACGTCAGTGTCTCTCTTAAACACCAGCATTGCTGATTATGAAGGATATAGGAGATGATAAAATTAGATCATTCCATAATTGCTATTTTTTCCTCCTTTTTAATGATCATTTAGTCAGAAGTCACAGATTCTGTGTTAAAATCTCTTTAGTATCTTTTGGTTATTTGAATTGTATTTCCTGGTAACTACCTCAGGAAGGGCTCTCAGTCAAAGTTTGTACTCTTCTACTTGAAAGTTTTGCTGAATATATAATTTTTGCCTTACACCTTTGTATTAACATGAAAAATTGTTATAAATACATTTGATTATATTTTTTCTTTATTTTATAATCATATGTACTTTCTAGATGTCCAAAATATTTTTTTCTTTAAACTACTGAAATGTTAGCACTTATGAATCAATATTCTCAGGAATGTGGTATACTATTTCAAAGTATTTTCAAAGTTTTGGGGTGTTATATTCTCTTCAATTTTTTTTTCTTCAGGGAAGCCTATCATCTGGATGTTGCTTATTAACCAGAAATAGTTGTTTATCATCTTTAATATCTGCTGCTTTCTCTCAAATGATTTTTACCTCAATAACTTCTCTTTTCTAAAAAAATTTTTTTTGCCTTTCAAAATAAGGATATATTAACTATTAAGTTATATTTTATACACATTTTTGTAGAGGTCAAAGTCATTTTTAAATATATCAAATGGAATACTACAGAGCAATGTGGGGAATAATCTACAAAACAGATTTCAATGGTATCTAACACTGAAAGTATTTTGGACTAATAGCTTCCTTTTCTGTAAAACAGCCACACTGTAAACAAATCCCCACCGGAGTAGTCAGCATAAAAACACCAACGTTCTGGCATTGTAACAGAACAGCTGCTAAGTTTAATGTAGCTGGTTTGCTCAGTGGGTTAGAGACTATGGTCACTGGAATCCTGAGGGACCTAAACTGCTAAAGCATCACCCATCTCCAATAAGTATCTTACAAAAATTTCCTGGAAGCCTATCAAAGTGGAACAGCACAGAACTGGAATATTTGACTATATAAAAGTTTGTTTGTTCAGCTAGTGACATTCATTATTTCTGTCATATTTCATTGGCTATAACTCAGTCATGTGGCTAAAACAAGACTGTCTGTGAAATTTCATCCAACAGCATGCCCAAGAACAAAAGGATACAGGTTTAATGAATAGTCAATGTATAACGTTCTGGAGCTGACAGAGGAATTACCACCAATCTGGTGACTTACAAAACAGAAGTTTATTCTCTTACAGTTCTGGATGCCAGAAGTCAGAAATCAAACTGTCAGGAAAACTATGCTCAATCCAAAACACTAGATAAAATCCTTCCTTGCCTCTTCTAGTTTTTGGTGGGTGCTAATAATTCTTGGCATTCCTTGGTTTGCACCAGTATAGATCCCATCTCTGCTCCTGTCCTCACATGGCCTTCTGTTTTATGCATCTCTCTGTCTATAAATGTTCCTTTCCTTATGAGGACCGTAGCCATTGGAATTAAGGTCCACACTAATGCAGCATGAGAGCACCTTAATTTATTCACTCTGTAAAGTCCTTGTTTCCAAATAAGGTCATATTCACAGGAACCAGGGTTTAGAAATTCAACATACCATTTTGGGGGACACAATTCAACCCACACTAGTATGATAATCTCTGCCACATTCAACTGCAACTTTAACCTTGAAATCCTTCCTCGTGAATAATCATAAACTCTTTTTTATTCAAAAGAAGATACCAAAGATGTTAGTTGAAAAAAAAAATCTTCTCCATTATGAATATTCCCTTCATGTACTGGAGTTCCAATTTTATCTTTCTATAAAGATCATATTGTCACATTTTTCAATCTCCTGATTACTACAGAGAATGTGATAAGTTCTTTTCCTTTTCCATTAATGCCCTGCCAAGAGCATTTGAATATTTTCAGAAGTTTAAAATTAAAATATAAATCAATAAAGCAGTATATTTTTCAATGATAAAATAATGACATCACCAAATTAAATGCTAAAGTCTGGCATCACACTTTCAAGTTGAATTTTGAGTTTGAAAAAGGAAAGTATTAAAATTACTGATAGCAACCAAGAGTTAGTCTGGCTAGTTAAGAAACAGTATTATAGAAACTGATTCCACCAGAGCAGCTGCTCACGTATGATTCCTCCTTGTTTGGAAATGAAACCTTAACACTATGACACCATTCTTACAGTGTGTAGCTTTTACTTAGTCTCACAAGATCAACAGGGCTAACCCTTTGTTTTTAATTCCTGGGTTACAGGGCTGGTTAAATATTCGCAAATCCATCAATGTGATACATCATGTTAACCAAAGAAAAGATAAAAATCATATGATCCTGTCAATAGATGCAGAAAAAGCATTTGACAAAATACAGCATCCTTTCTTAATAAAAACCCTAGAGAAAGTTGGGACAGAAGGAACCTACTTAAACATTATAAAAGCCATTTATGAAAAGCCCACAGCTAATATCATCCTCAATGGGGAAAAACTGAGAGCTTTGCCCCTGAGATCAGGAACACGACAGGGATGTCCACTCTCACCACCATTATTTAACATAGTGCTGGAAGTCCTAGCATCAGCAATGAGACAACAAAAGGGAATAAAAGGCATCAGAATCGGCAAAGAAGAAGTCAAACTTTCACTTTTTGCAGATGACATGATACTCTACATGGAAAACCTGACCGACTCCACCAGAAGCCTACTAGAACTGATCCATGAATATAGCAAAGTCGCAGGGTACAAAATCAACGTACAGAAATCGGTTGCATTTTTATACACCA